>CM042168.1:57956423-57980566 GCA_023376005.1 Doryteuthis pealeii
TGTGAGTTTACAAAAGATGATAAAACAAAAATTAATTCAAATGGACCAATCAACTCCAGAGGTTAGGAATCTTTTTTTGGTTTAAAAGTCACATTGATATTAATTGTCTAATAAATTTAGGTTGCACTCAATAAACTTTTTATGTTTACAACAAAATCTCAAGTTTAAATTTTAATTAATAACATAGTCCAAATTTGATTATACAACTTATAGGAATGAAAATTTTAACTTGGTTTTTATACACAACTTTTTACAAGAAAGTATATCAGAGGCTGGAAATTATAATTGGTAACGGGCGGTCGGAGAGGCCCCCTCCGATCAATCGGCTGGTCACGTCAAGCCCTAGCACCTATATGATTTTCCCAACCCTATTGCCTTTATGGCAAGCCCCAACCCCTTTTTATCATATGGGTGCTAGAAGGCGGTGGCTGCGGGTCTACATGTCCTGGGAATGACGTTAAACTCTATCTGATGGTGAGGTTCCAGTTTTGGAGGTTTGGGAATGTGAAGCACCCCTTCATCACCATTGCACCCTGGTCCACTCTGACCCGGAGTGGTAGTACCTGTTAGGGTCCCATCTATGGGTTAAATAGAAAATATGAGTTTATAAACAAAATTGTATTATCCATTAGAAATTGATTTATTTCAAAACTTTATCGGCATTAAATGACCCACTGAGGTTGATATGCCGTAAAACAAAACAAAACAAACCAAACCAAACAAAATATAATTGGTATTTTCAAAAGATTGGTTGAACAGCTCAGAAAACAAAATGGCAGCACATTGGTTCTTTCTTTCTTTTCTTCTTTTTTTTCTTTTTCTTTTTTTTTTTTTTTTAATGAGATTCAAAGTTCCTGAAGGCATCCTCATTCAGATTTTTTGTTTTCTTTTTTGATAAAAGAAATCTTAGCACTTGAAATACACACTTATTTGATCTTAGTGGGCTGTTAAACTTTGGTATGGCAACCAGTCTAGGAGAAGGATAACTCTGAATTCAAACCTGTCAACCTCTGCTTAAAAGTTGACCTTGTGTCGCATCCCACTTGTGTGGAGGGGTTGGTAAATATATATTTGATCTTTCCTGATTTTATTTTCCTTTGAAAATGAGACCATTCATTCTCTTTCGGTAACTTGAATTGATCTGTTTTGAGAATTTTAGGAGAAAGAATTATTTAAGAGATTTTTTTTTAAAAAATGAATCCAGCTGCTGTAAAACATTTGAGTCTTTGCACACAGTAGTATTTTATTTTTTATTTATTTATTTTTTACTGCAGTCTCTGAGTTGGACTTTTACTAAGTTGGTTGCTACTTATTCATGGCCCTGTGCCAGACACCTAAAGAATCATCAATTTTAGAACACTTATTTTCTTTCAAATTTTCTTTTCTAATTTTTAAACTCTTATTTTATTGACAAAATTTTCTTATTAAAAAGTTCACTTTCAATTAACATTAAAATGTGGCAGATAAGCTCAGTATCAAGTCACATCTTATATATATATATATATTTACCAACTCCTCCGCACAGGCAGGATATGACACAAGGTCAATTTCTATAGTCACATCTTATATAATTAATATTTACAAATAAATTGGTTAAATCCTACTTAACAGAATAAATTCCACCATTGTATGTCACCCCGCCGAAAGAAAAAAAAAATATACTAAAAATCAAGGAATTAACCAAAATTAATGAGATTTTCAGTGTTGATACATTAATGAATAAGCAATATAATGCACCAGTTATTTTTTTAAAAACTCTTACATTTTTTCAGGTCAGTTAATTTTGAATCACGTATCTTTGAGGCGTAACACAGATTTACAAACATATGTGATTCATAATTAATTGACCTGAAAAAATGTAAAAGTTTTTAAAATAAAATAACTGGTGCATTATATCTTTTATTCATTAATGTATCAACACTGAAAATTTCATTAAATTTAGTTAATTCCTTGATTTTTTTAAATTTTTTTTTATTTCGGCGGTGTGGCAAATGATGGTGGAATTTATGTCCGTTAGATAGGATTTAAACAATAAATTAAAGGAAGTCCTGATTAGCTCTTAAGTTATCTCCCTTGAGAAATTATTCTGATTGGGGTGGACTTTAATGAAGTTGCAAATTGGATTAGAAATTACTTTATTCTCTAAATTAGAATATTCAACACTTTTTCACTAGCAAAAATATTGCCCCGGTGTTCCATTTTTACGATGTTCTAATGACATAGATTAAAAATTTCAGACTATCATAAAAAAAATGTTGTGAAGATTATTGGATATTAACAAAATTCATGATTCCTCTTTTTGTTTAATGGTTGAACAAGTGTGTTTTTTGTTTTTGTTTTTTAATGACATTATCAATATGTTGATATTCTATGATAAACATATCAATTTGTGTTTGAAGAAATTAAGATATGAATGGGGGGGGAAAAAGATGAAATGTGAGGGAGCAAAAGAAAATGTTTACATATCATTATTTTTATTAATAAACTGATTTTTAATTTATTTTTTATTTCTTATTAAAAAAAAAACAATGTTCTTTTTCTTTTCAATATTTTATTTGTTTTTTTGATACTTGAAAATCCTTTTTTTTTTTTTTTTTTTTTTTTTAACTCAACAATTTCCTTTCTTTTTTTTTCTTTTTTGATTTTATATAGAAGTTTACAAAAAATTATATTAAAAATATTTCCTTTACTATTTAACAGCTAAAATAGTTTTGATAATTATTTTTCTATATCAAGTATCCCTTCTAGTATATTTATATATAAGGTGGTTCAAATTTCTATACCAAGTATACAATATATTAAAAAATTCTATACCAAGTATCCTTTATATAAAAATATGCCAAGGTATATTTGTATATCGGGTGGTCCAAATTTCTATACCAAGTATATGATACATTAAAATTCTATACCAAGTATCCCTTATATAAAAATATGCCAAGGTATATTTGTATATCGGGTGGTCCAAATTTCTATACCAAGTATATGATACATTAAAACATTCTATACCAAGTATCCCTTATATAAAAATATGCCAATGTATATTTGTATATAAGGTGGTCGAAATTTCTATACCAAGTATACAATACATTAAAAAATTCTATACCAAGTATCCTTTATATAAAAATATGCCAAGGTATATTTGTATATAAAGTAGTCCAAATTTATATACCAAGTAACAATACATTAAACATTTCTGTCCCAAGTATCCCTTATATAAAAATATGCCAAGGTATATATATATATACAGAATGTACTGTCCATCAAAATCAAAGCTGAACATTTTGCCCAAATCTTCACACTACTTCTTTAGTCCTTTAGTGTAGACACAGCAGCAGCAGCAGCAGCAGATTCCCTCAACATCGAAAAGGAATCCAAACTTGATATCAGCATCATCATCATCATCATCATCATCATACAAATGAGTGAATCCTTCATTCTCAATAAAAACAATTCTTTTCATGGCTCTTTTCAAATTTCCTTGTGTTATTTTTTACATCTATTAGTAATGAATATTCACTTCCGTTTTTTTTCTGTAACAAAAACTATGTCACTGCTTACATCACACTGCTAAAATCGTCATAAATAGAATACACTCAAAATTTGAGCATGCAATGTTAGACAGTCCTCATTGGTTTTTTAAACAAGTTTTAATAAATACATACCTGGTATTATCTATCTATATATAGTTTGTTTGTTTTTATTTTAATATATATTTAAAGTTATCAGAACTAAGTTTCCATTTCAATTTCTTTCAATTTTTAGTCCTTTTAATAAATTTATTTTATATTTTACTCCTTTAATAAATTTGATGATTTTACTTTACTTATGATACAAACTCTCTGATATTAAATTTTCAACTCCCATCCCCTCAGGCAATATTTATTTTACGTCGACCAGAGGGTGTTTTTTATTTTGCTAGTACAAATAAAATATGTAGTACTGAATGAAAATGCAAGACTGGGTTGTTAAAAATTAACAAGGTTTTATTTAACACAGTGTAGAGAAATGCTTCCACCCAAAGAGTGACTTAAGAGCTCAACCTGTATGCGACTAACTATCTTGTGTACCAATTCAGGTGTCATGGCGGAAATCCCATTTCCAGTTGTAGTTCCTACAATGCATCTGTCACAGGAGGCAACTATCTCCTATTGAACAAGGGGAGAAACTCTGTATGTTTTTTGTTAGGTCTGATCCTAACACTTTGTTAACCTGGTCTCTGTTAACTTGGCCATTCATTTATTGAACAGAGACCAGGTTAACAAAGATTATAAAAATATTTTTACAGGAATTAATGGAAGTAAAAAATTTGTCTGACATATTTGAACTCATGATTAACAAAACTTAATGCATAGAATGTATGATCCCCTGACATACGGCTTTGATGGTCCCCCAAAAAAACATGTCCATCCCCCTGTTTGGCTGGGATTTGATCTTGCCAGGAGGCAATCATAATACCAAATGCCACTTGTCTGAAAACTGATTTCATAGAACATCATTACACTGAAATAATCGCTTCATCAAAGGGTTGTTTGCCCGAAAAAACAGCAAGCCAAATTTTGAAAAGATAACTTTTATGTGAATCGGATTTTTGTAAATTTTGTATAATTTCAAAATTACACCATGTTGTAAAATAGTATTTGTTTATTTATGATAAAAATATCAAAGAATAAAATTGATTCAAGAAGAATTAAAAGAATAAAATATATTTTTTCTGTGAACTTCATCACTGAACTTTATATATATATATATATATATATATATATATATATAATAAAATGGGTACAAGAGATAACCTACTCGAGTTTCACTATAAAGATCTTCAGGATTAAATCCACTGAATTAATTGAGACACCGATTAATAGCAGTCGATTTCACGTGTGTGGTCATTGCATTAAAATGTTTGTTGCGAAAGAACACTGACTTTCGATTAAAAAAAGTCTCACACCGGATGTTGATTTTTTATGGGATTCTAAAAGTAAACAATAAGTTAGAATTGATTTGTGTTAATCTATTTACTAGGATGCAGCTGTCTAAAAATTGTATGTGTCATAATGTTTGTTTTTTTTTAAAGGGAGGGGGGGGGTCAAATCTATTTATATTGTTTTGTTTTGATTAGGTGTTGTTATGGAGTGAGCGTAGTGATATGTATAGGTGTAAAATGCATTCACGGTAATTTTGTAAGTCAACTTTTCCTTTATAAGTATATATATATATATATATATATATATATATATATGATTTAGTTACAAAAAATTAAAAATTCTAAACAAGTTTGGAGAATTTTGAAAATAAAAATTGTTGTAAAAGTATTCACTTTTATTTCAAAAATTATTTAATTTTATTTTACTTTTTTCTCATAAAATTTAACAGGTAACATATCATGTTTGGAATATCTTCTCTTATTTTCACAAGATGGGGGGAGAGGATTTATTGATGGTGTAATTTTCAAATGACACAGAATTTTTAAAAACCCGATTCATTTTAAAAAGTTAACTTTCTTTGAAATTGGCTTGCTGATTTTTCGGGCAAAAATGACCCTTTGCTAAAGCAACTATTTCTGTGTAATGATGTTCAGTGAAGTCAGTTTTCCAGCAAGCAATATTTGGTATAATGAACCAGACCCAATCTTGCCATATATTTTGTTAAACAATTAAATCTTGCCATGTTAGGTGAGATTTTCTCTTTGCCACTCTAAAAAAAAGTAAAGTCGTCGGGGTGGCCTAATGTCCGAGGGAGTCTACCCCCTTTTCACTAGCGCTAGGCCAAGGAGATTGTTTTTGTATCTGAGGTGGAGCGCCATACCTACCATCAGCTCCTTACTTTACCATACAGATCTCTGTGCTACTCATACACTGAGTTGGCGAGGGCCGGTATCGAACTAAGAACCTTGCGGTTTCTAGCCGAATGCTCTACCGATTGAGCTAACCCGGCCCCTTTGCCTCTCTAGTTTGATAAAATGATCTCCCCTTGTTTGTCCCACTCTCCAAAATGAAATCCAGTTGTTGTTAACTGGACTTTTAGCCAATCATCATAATGAATGAGAGACCCCCGAACAAATTGTTGTTTTTTTTATTTATTTTTATATAATTTTACTCTGAATTTTTCTTTTTACATGATAATAAAAATGAAATAAAAGTTCATTTCACTTTGCATTTTCTTACTTATTTTATTTTTTTCTCTTTATTATTGTATTATTATTGTTCTAGTTTTAGTATTTCAAACCAAAAAAACATCTGGAGATGAGATTGAGTGTCCAGCAAGGTTAGTCAGGAAGGAGATGGTGGGGTGGAATTTTATATATATATATATATATATATATAAGACAGTCCCAGCTAAAGAGAGGAGTGGAGTGTTAGTTTGCAGTCGAGTTGGTTTGGAGTTTTAAGTTAGTTGCTGGGAACCAAAGATTTGAGTTTTGGGAGCAGAGACTACAACATTACCAAAAAAATCTGGAGATGAGATTGAGTGTCCAGCAAGGTTAGTCAGGAAGGAGATGGTGGGAGTGGAATTTTATATATATATATATATATATATATAGACAGTCCCAGCTAAAGAGAGGAGTGGAGTGTTAGTTTGCAGTCGAGTTGGGTTTGGAGTTTTAAGTTAGTTGCTGGGAACCAAAGATTTGAGTTTTGGGAGCAGAGACTACAACATTAGCAGAAGTCCTTAAAAGAACAAGAGGGGGCATTTTCCCCCTCTCATCTCGACAGTACAGAGAAGAATGTGTGATCAGCAGATAGAAATGAAAGAAGGAAGCAATGCAAGAACTATATACCTCCTCTCTGTCATTTGAATATTCACCTGATTTGACTTTGTTTGTTCCTCTCTTATTCGCTCTTTGATAATTGATTGTAAACCCCCTGGATGAGCCCTGAGGCAGTATTACGTACACAAGTGGAAGTCCTAAGTGAGGGTCAAGTAAGTAGACGATCACGAGACGATCATGGCCAGTAAGGTTAGAAAAACTAGAAGTTGCAGGAAATGCAGTAAGATGCACAGCAAGGTGCCTACAGTGCTTACACATGATAATAAAATGAAATAAAAGTTCATTTCACTTTGCTTTTTTTTTTCTTTCTTATTTTTTTTTTTTTTCTCTTTATCATCTCAGCTTTGTGCAATTATTGATAAATTGTGACATTTTGATTTATTAGAGCAATCATTAAACATCGTTTAGACATAAATAGTGTCAAGATTATTTCCTATAAGTATCGAATTTTATGCGATACATGCATTGTAATTGCCTTCAAGCAAAAATATAAATAATAATATATACTTTATTCAACAATGCTTCTAAAAAAACAAGCATCCAAAAATCTTATTCACTTCGCCGAAGAGCATAAGGCCTGGTTTGTTGTTATTATTCACTCAACGTCCCCTTACCTATTATGGTAGAGGCGTGTAAGTATCATTGACAAGGTTAATTTCGCAGGGATTGTTCGGTGTGTACCGTGGCCGGGGCAATATGATCTCTGACTATGCCTGCTGAGGTCCCGGTTTCGATTTCTGTCAGAAGGAAATCGTTAGTATACATCGCTGATGACACTTAATAAAGTCGAAACAGTCTGTACGATGTTCTACACAACCGAATGATCCTTTGCCGGGATTCTCTTGTCAAGATTATTTTCTATAAGTATCGAATTTTATGCGATACATGCATTGTAATTGCCTTCAAGCAAAAATATAAATAATAATATATACTTTTTTCAACAATGCTTCTAAAAAAAACAAGCATCCAAAAACCTTATAAATAGTGGAATAAAACCAATCTACTGAAGCCTTGTTGGCTGGAGCTGTAAAATACACTGACTGCACTTCTGCAGAGAGGTAAGACCCCACCCACCCCCCACCCTCAATGGAGCCACCTTTTTGGTCGTGAGTGGTGACCCATAGTGCTTAAGAAGGGAATCTTGGTAGCTGAGTAGTCATATGCCACACTCCACTTTGGCCCTTACTTAGGCTAGACTGGTGGTCAGGGACCCCCCCCCCTAATCAATTGGCTGGTCACGCCAAGTCCTAGCACCTACATGATTGTCCTGACCTTATCATATATATACTAGAAGGTGGTGGCTGAGGGTCTTAGTATCCTGGGTATGATATTAAACTGTATCTAGTGGTGAGAGCCCTGTCAGGTGGGACTTTAGAATACACTGCCTGCGCCTTTGCGGCCACCCGTTGGCCGTGATACTTAAGTACGGAATCCTGGTGGATGAGCAGTCCATGACATGCAACACTTTACTTAGGCTAGACGGGCAGTCGGAGAGGCCCCCTTCAATCAATCGGCTAGTCACATCAATTCTTAGCACCTATATGATTGTCCCAACCCTATTACTCTTATGGCAACCCCCAACCCTTTTTATCATATATGTGTTAGAAGGTGATGGTTAAGGGTTTATATGGATTCCTACACATGGGCACACCAGTTTTGGCTGACCAGCAAAACCTTACACTCATCAATTCTTTATGGATACTTGATGCCGTGTAGAAGACTTGTCAAGAGCCCACCCTGTTGGTGGGGCATTAGACTGCACCTCTGCAGAGGGGTAAGACTCCCCCAATGGGGCCACCTGTTGGCCGTGGGTGGTGACCCGTGATGCTTAAGGATAGAGCCCATGTGGATGAGCAGTTCATGACTTGCAATACTCCACTTTGGCCCTTTCTTGGGCTAGACAGGCGGTCGGAGAGGCCTCCTCCGATCAATCGGCTGGTCACGTCAAGCCCTAGCACCTATATGATTGCCCCAACCCTATTGACCTTATGGCAAGCCCCGACCTTTTTATCATATGGGTGCTAGAAGGCGATGACTGAGGGTCTACATGTCCTGGGATTGACGTTAAACTCTATCTGATGGCGAGGTTCCAGTTTCGGAGGTTTGGGGAATGTGGAGCACCCCTTCATCACCATTGCTCTCTGGTCCACTCTGACCCGGAGTGGTAGTACCTGTTAGGGTCCCATCTATGGTTTAAATAGAAAAACATGAGTTGATAAACAAAATTGTATTATGCATTAATGAATTTATTTCACAACTTTCTTGGCATTAAATGACCCACTGAGGTTGATATGCCGTAAAACAAACCAAACCAAACCAATTGTCAAGAGCGATGACGGATAATAAGAGAAAGAGAGTCGATGGAATCTGTGCTTTTCACACGCCTTGATGATTATGGTGAATGGGAAGAAAAAGTCCATTTACGTTTTTGGTAAATAATTTTCTTTGTGAACGAAATGTTGTATCATTCAATGAGAAAAAGGCTCTGGTCTCCTAGAAAGGGCAAGGGTGTCCTCAGAGAGTCAGGGGAGTCATATCTTCCTCCTAAGGCCGATCAAACGAAAGAGATCTATATTAGCACCTTTCTCCTCGTAAATAAGAAAAAATATGTATCTTTTTTTCTTTTTTTTTTTTTCTAAATTGTTAGGTTATTTTCTAAAGAATTTTATATTAAAAATTCCTATTGTCTACTTGTTTTTTTTTGTTTTGTTTTTTTTTGTTGTTTTTGTTTTGTTTTTGTTTTTTTGTTTTTTTTTGGGGGGGGTCTGGGATTTTTTTAAATTTATAAAATGTAAAATAAATTCTTTTCTTTAGCGGATATCAAAATCAATAAATAATTGATCAAAGAAAATATTGTATAAAAAATATCTAGCTAAAAATAATAACATAACATATTTCGGTTTTTATTTTTTTTTAAATTGAAAATAATGTTTGAATTACAAATTGTCGTCATTTTTATTAATGGATATAAAAAAAATCTGGGTTTTAGGTATTGTTGTTGTTATTTTTTGCGATGATAGGTTCAAATCCGTGACGCTAGTATAATTATACTTTGTAGAACTCAAACAAACAGTGTTTGAAGAATTTTATTATTTCATTTGTTTGAAAACATATACGTATAATCCTCTATACAAAAAATAGTGCACACATCAAGATGCGATAATTTTGTCATTATTAAGAAATGACGCTATTTTACGTAAATTTACTTTTAAATGCAAAAATTTAGGTTTTATGTAAGAGAAATTTGTTTTTTCTTTTTTTATAATATATTAAACTTGGAATTGTTCGTTATATTAAACGTAAAATAAAACATTAAAAAGTTAATTTTCCATTTTTTATTGACGTTTTAAAATATTTTTTAACAATCTCCGTGCGTATTAAAAGAGCGTGTTTTGCACGTAGCTATTTTAAAGACATTTGTTTTTGCTAACCACAAAAACAAATGTCTTTAAAGAAAAATATACATTTTGTTTAATTTCGTGACTTTTTGTCTCGGCAAAATGCTTCCACCTCTTCAAACTAAAAGATATTAAACAACAGAAAGCTTGTCACTATTCACTTCGAATTTTCTAGTTCGTGCAGATTACGCAAACAAGTGAACGGATTATTTTTAGTCGTGTATGAATAACAAAAGCGTTAGTGTGTGAAAAGTCCAGTATTTCAATTCTTTAAAGGTCAAGGGTAAGATTAGTAGAATCTTTTCTTTGAACTACTAACTAATATCAACAATAGCAGCGGTTGTATTTCTTGAGGGGACTGATAGAAAAAAAATAGCTTAGGAGGAAGATACCGGGTGGATCACGTTTGGTATTTGTTTCAAGGGCCAAAAATATAATATACATGGTTGTTTGTTTACAAAATGTACGTATTTACCCAACCCCTCCACCACGAGCAGGATGTCACAAAAGGTCAATTTCAAGTGGAGTAAAGCTGGTTTCGTTAATCTGTCATATTTCTATTTCACATACACATTTCTGTGTTCTATTTTGTTATCTTTATTCCTGTTTGATTACACATCAATAAAAAATAAAATAAAAATTATAAGAATTGTTTTCAAATTTTTTCCTGGACGGAATTTGATATTTAATTCTATGTACTTACACAACCCTATTGGAAATTCCATAGTTAATTATCTCCCCCTGTCGCTAGGGGGAGAATTGCCAGCGTCGTATGTTGGCGCCAAAAACCAAAAACATCACTTATCGCATAGCACTTACTGGACGAGAGACGTAAAAATAAACGTTCTCTCACTTAGCCCAAAAACAGGGCCTACTTATTACGGAGCATCCACTGAGGGTAGTCGTGTAAATAGCGGTCCCTACACTTCATTCATCACTTAGCCCAAAAACAGGGCTTACTTCTACGGACCGTTGACTTGGACGGAGGCATATTTTCACAGCACACTTTCGAAAGCATTGTGTCCGCAGACCACAGGCTGGCACAAAAGCACACTATCGAAGGCTGAAGACCAAATAGTCAATTTGAAAAGGGCCCATTCACCGTCATTAAAAGAATCTGTTACCAGGGCGAGAAGCTTCTAAATTAGTATCCGCCATTACTTATCACCGAAGCTGTACCGAGGAAGGACGAGAAACTACCGAGAGCTTCGTCTCGGTAGTTTATCAACATTTCCTACCGACGAACAGAATACCCTGTTATCACCATTACTCCAAGAAAATTACTTAACTCAGATAAGTCTTATAGCAAATATCATTAAAATTTGCAACAATTTTATGTAATTTTTGTCAATACAAGTGTCTGCATTTACTTTCGTGTTTGTTCCTTCTTTGTCCGACAATTTGCCTACAACTACGAAGAAATAAGAGCTCCTTCGAAAACCGTAAATACTCTTAAATTGTCTTTCCAATTTTTTCCTGGGCGGAATTTGATATTTAATTCTATGGACTTACACAACCCCTCTGCATGAGCAGGATGTGACACAAACTTAATTTTCAAGTGGGTTTGAATTCGGAACTTTTCTTTGCCTTGACTGGTTGCCTGTGGGCTTCTTATGGACAATGGCACCGTCTACTACAGCAGAGAATTTAAAGCTTTTACGCGTGAGTGAACTTATGATTCCGTTGCACATATACACCGAACGGGTATGGCACAGCAGTGTGATGCCACCGTACAGTGTACGGATTGTGGCCAGAATGCAGTGTTCCTTCCAGGAGGCCGTCTATTGGCATAGTGTGATCCCAAAGAACGGCACTTTGAATTTGGTCGCTCCAGCCAATACAATCTACCAATATTAAGAGTGATTTATTATTTATAAACTTTTCTGTTATTTCAATTTTAGTATCATTCAGAGGATTTGTTTTATATTACGAAGGAAGTTAAAAAATTGTCGGTTCGACCAACCATGATATTTTTTAAAAACATTTTACTTGTATTTTTTGCAAGTGTTAAAGAAACCTGAGAATTGATGTGCCAAGTGTGTTGGGATTATCTTCCCATTGGCCTGGAATTGTTATCTTCCCTCTGGGTTGTCGCTTGTTCTCACCAGGGGCTATTGTATTTAAGCGCCTGGTTCAAACGCTTCTTCCTCTTTTAGCTACATCTTCTGGAACGACCACATGGGTTAGACCATTGTCACACCCTTCTCGGTGGGGGCTTCTACCCCCAACGCTATGTAGCTCTCCTGGAGGCTTCGGCCCCCCATCACTAGTAAGTGATTTTGTATGTACGGGCACTCCAGTCCTTTTATCTCTACTCTTGTATGTTTATGTACATGTATTTTATTGGTATTGTATAATGTCTTATTTCTGTGCTGTTTGCAATATAAAATGTTTTGTCCAACACCACGTGTCGGAGTTGTATGTTCATATATTAACCATGAACCTTACATGCGGTGACTACTCGAAGTGATAAACAGGTTTTTTTGAAGGCTTTGGAACTTTAATTCTTACAGTGGTATTAATATGTGCAAAACATTTAGGCTTTATGGTCTTAGATCAATGTTTTCCAACGGGGGGCGCGGGGCATTAGGGGTCGGAAAAAAGGGCTGGAAATTCGCCTGGCGCTGGCTCGCTAAAACATAGTGTAAATTAAGGCAGGAGGCCGGGATGGCATAAAATCAAAATTGCTAAAATACCTTCCCTAATTCACAATTTCAATATTACAAATAAAACAAACATGTAACTTCTTTGGGTTTTTTTAAAATTCATTTTAATTTTACGTTGGGCATTTAAGCGACGCAGGGTTCCATTTGGAATGTTTCATTTTTAAAATTGGACAAATATCTGCGATTAAACAACACCAGATAATCTGTATCCACATTTTTGTATATCATCTTGGACGATTTGAACGGTCTCATTTTTTAACCAGAGGGTGTTACAGGATGATAAAGGGCGGAATATTTGGAACAACCGTATTATTATTATTTACTCCTTTTGAGTTTTCACATCAATGTTAGCTGATGGTCTTTCACTGGAGTCTGAGTGACAGCAAGTCTCCTCAGGTCTCCAGGACTCTTCTGACTATTCTGGCAGATTGCAGCAGTGCAGTGTTCTGGATGGTATCAATTCTTCCTCTGATTTCCAGACTTTCCAAGCCCTTTTCCAATCCTTTTGGGACTGTTCCAAGTGCACCAACCACAATTGGTATAACTTTCACTTTCATATTCCATAACTTTTTCAGTTCTCTGGCAAGGTCCAGGTATTTGTCAATTTTTTCATTTTCTTTTAGCTTCACCCTGTGATCTGGTGGAACTGCAAAATCCACCAGTTGACAAGTTCTTTCTTTTTTGTTAATCAACACTAGGTCTGGTCTTCTTGCTGGGATAAGGTGATCCGTTTTTATTTCAAAGTTCCAGAGAATTTTATGCGTTTCGTTCTCAAGAACAGATTCTGGTTTATGCATATACCATTTTTTTGTATGGTCAAAATTTAATTTTTTGCATAATTCCCAGTGGATCACCTTCCCAACCCAGTCGTGTCTCGTTTGTACTCCCTTTGTGCTAGTTTGCTACATTCGCATATTACATGGTTTACTTTATTATTATTATTATTATTATTATTATTATTATTATTATTATTATTATTAATATCGTTATTGTTGTTGTTGTTGTCCCCTCCCCCGGTACAGAATGTTTAATGATTGGCTGCACGCATATGTGTAGATATGGATTGATGATGATGATGATGATGATCATCATCATCAAGGCGTGCCGACAGTGCGGACCCCTCCCCCTCTCTCTCTCTCTCTCTCTCTCTCTCTCTCTCTCTCTCTCTCTCTCTCTCTCGTAAAATCCTCTAGATGACACCACAGAGCTGATGAATGTTGTTATTATATTATTATTATTATTATTATTATTATTATTATTATTATTATTATTATTATTAATTAATAATAATAATATATAATAATATAATATATAATATGTAATATATAATAATAATAATAATAATAATAATAATAATAATAATGGGGGACTATTTTGAAGAAAATTAATGTTTCATTCGTTGTTCATTTCTGTTGAAGTAAATACAGCTTGAATCAATATGTTTTAGCACACCCCATACAGAATGTTTAATGAATGGTTGCATGCATATGTGTAGATATGGATTGATCACCATCATCATCATCATCAAGGTTTGTCGACAGTGCGGATTCTCCCCCCTCTCTCTCCCATAATATCCTCTAGATGACACAACAGCGCTGAAGAATGTAAGTTTTTGCTGGTCAGCCAACACTGAGTCCGTGTGTAGGAGTCCATATGAGAATGTTGCTTAGGAGTTCGTCCTTACTTTCCAATGGGTGATAGGTACTTTCTCATCCTTACTTTCTCATGGGTGGTAGGCACAAAAAAGCGTTGATACCGTCGGCATTCCCCCCTCAAGGGTGCGCCTCAGGCACTCGGCAATAAACCCAGCCCTGTCCCTTTAAATCAAGGGTCAGGTATTGCCTTGGGGATAGCCTCCTGTGATCAACGCTGTTAATTTTACTTAGCCGCTCCAAAGGGCCATACTCAGGACACCTCTTGTTAGGGAGAGTTATCTCTCCCTAACGATTCAAACTGGATATACTCTCCAACAAGAAGGGAGACAAAAGGATAGTCAGGCAGACAAGGACATAGCTCAATAATTTGAGAATCGTTGGAGAAGACCCTCTTCCGGTTTAGATTAGAAAGAGTTTTTAGTCAGTATCGGCCAAACCACGAAGGTGGTTGTCGTGTTAAGCGTACGGCCGACTCAATCTGCGCAGGTAGTCTGGTGGGGATTTCGGAATAAAATATAATCTAAAGCAAATCGAAGTCTTGTGTTATTATCTAAAAACTATCAATGACACAGGGCTTCTGATAAAGAGAAATCCCCAATGGAAGACCAGACACGAAGTCCCCAAGACGAAGTCCCCAAGACGAAGTCCAGACGCTAGAAGAAGAACGTAAGATACCAAAGATGAGCAGAAGAATAATAGAAGTAAAGAGAGTATACAACAACCCAACCATACAGTAGCACTGACACGGTGAGTTTACTTAGCAGTGACAGGGCATAAATGTACTTTTAAAGAAAATAGTTTTAATATATGAAGTAAAAACACACCAACTTTATTTTTAATCAATTTATTTACAAAAATTAACCCCCCCCATTTGAAAATAATTTAAAGATACAAAATAAAAATGTATTACCAAATATTGTTCTAAAAATAACATAAATAGTAAAATAAAGAGTTTATTTTTAAATTGCAATTCAGCATAAAATAAAACTTATAACAAAAACAGTAGAGCGTAGTATGTATATTTTATAAAATGTTTTAAATAGTCTCACATTTTTCTAAATCAGATTTTATTTCTCGTGGGTATGATCAACACACTTGTTGAAACAATTTGAAACCGTTAACGAAAAGTAATTAATTGATATATGCGAAGAAATGTACCCAACAAACTATGAAGTCACACTGCGTTCTGTACAATATGGAACACTGTCCGATTTGTAAGTTTAAGTTGGGTATACCCAATTCGTCGAAAAATCCATGTTTTTTTTTTTTCAATACAATTTTGACCCCCTGATAATTCTATGATTTTTGGTAATTTTTTTTTTTGCAATCGCGAATGTTACATTGATTTTGTAAACAAGCCATTTTTAAACAGCGTCTCAGGCCAAACGCAATCGAAATTGACCAAAAAGATCGTTTTAAATGTATTAAACATAAATTAAGGCCAGGTTAGCTCAGTCGGTAGAGCGTTCGGCTAGAAACCACAAGGTTCCTAGTTCGATACTGGCCCTCGCCAACTCAGCGAATGAGTAGCACAAGGATCTGTGCGGTAAACTGAGGAGCTGATGGTAGCTCAGATGATAAAATAATCTCCTTGGTCTCGCGCTATTGAAAAGGGGATAGACTCCCTCGCTGTCTGGCTGATACCGACATTAGGCCGCCCCGACGACTTTACTTTTACTTTACATGTGTAATATTATTTTGATCTTTTTAATTGATGCTCATTATGCTACTACTTTTCGACTTACACAAAAATTTGACCTTAAATAATCGATTTAATTCATTTCAATTCGTTTTTAAAATTCGTAGCAGCCGATTTTTTGGGTACACCTAGTTTAAGTTAACAGACCCTGACCCAAACCTAACCCTAACCCTAACCCTAAAAAGAGCGGGAAAACTACAAAAAGCATTGAAAATCCATTCTACTTTGTTTCCTTGACAAACAAATAGATAACATAAATTAGATAAATAAAATAAATAAATAAACCGTTTTTATTTTGTTTTGTAATGTCGTTTGTTCTTTTGATTTCATTTAAGTCCAAAAATTGATTTCCATATTATATGCAGTACTATATGATGTTGTGGGGGAGACAATAAATAATTGTCTCCCATGGAGAATGGACGCGTCCGTTAGTTCGTCAGTACAGTGTCAGATGACAGTCCCATAAATCCTTTCTCATTCTCTTTTGCCTCTGTTCTTTGAACAGTAAAGACGTCATATCTTGCACTTACTATATCCACTTGATTCCCCAGCATTATCAAGAGAGACCTTTTTTCCATTTTTACTCCCCTTTCACATAATGCTTGTTCATAGAACAATATGTGTATATTTTATCCGATGGGACAAGATTGTGTATTCTTTTCAGTACTTCTTGTATGTATATTACGTATAAAGTTTTCGTGTGTATAAAGGAGCTAATCCTGTCTTTCACTCTGTTAAGTTTAGTGGTAATCTGAACATTAGCTACATAAATGAGAGTAACCTCCCCTTGTTTCTTTCACGTTGAGGAAGCCGTGTGTTTTGTTTTGTAAAAACACTGAATTTTCATCAAATTGGATATACTTATACTTTTCTAATATACAGGTACTCTCATAGAAATATAAACATCTTTTTTTCTAATCACCTGTGGGAGATTCTAAGCATATGTTGACAGGGATGGTGAACATGTGGAGACTGTTTAAAAATAAATTAAAGGTATTCCTATAAAGGTGTTAACATTTTTAAATCGATTTTAAAAAAAGATGTTCATATTTCTATGAGAATACCTGTATATTAGAAAAGTATAGATATACCCAATTTGTCGAAAAATTCGTGGTTTTACAAAACAAACACACGTCTTCCGCAAAGTGAAAAACAAGGGGAGTTACTTTCATTTATGTTATAAAGAAATGACGAAGAATGTGTGACTGTACTCAAAGTTTTCAAAATATGGAGATAACCACGAGTGTGGCAGACAGGTTAAGAGTTAAAGAATAAACCAAACAACTAGAATTGGAATAAAAGACATGTATTACAAACATAAAACAATAGAGTTGCAGACTTTTTGGTTTATCTGCGGAGAAATGTTTACAATTTTTCCACTTAGCTGAAATCCTGAGGTAGGGTTAGTTATCGAAGTCCCTTAGCTACGACCATCTGATATGGTGCTGGATATGATAGACGTTCTATTTTAACGTCTGGCTCCGGTGCTGGTCAATCAGAAAGAGCGTGAAAGAATTTGCCTATTTGGTTTTGCCGCCAAAGTATGCAGGCTCGTGATTGGTTGGTTCGATAGAGAGGCTTGTAGACAAGGGCGATAACCCATACATCAGAATTCTTAATAATGTTGCTAATGTTCAGATTACCAGTTCAGTATTGGTATATTACGGATATACTTAATGCTCGTCCTTGGTGAGTGGAGAATCGACTAAATATCTTCACTACCCCCCCCAACCGATTCAATAATGTAATGCTTTATTGTGTACATTTCCTCGCATTCCCAGACACTGACATCAATTCTAAGTAAGTGTCTTTTCATCTTCGGCTAAAAAAATCGCTGAAATATGGGAACAATCATTAATTTAATTAATTAATAAAAATACAGTCTCTTTCTTGAATAGAACGTGCTTCTCTTAACGAAGCCTCTTGTTTTTCATTTTTTTGTTTTTCAATTGGTCTACGATGTTTTCTTTCGCAGTTTATCGGCTTCGTCTCGCATTCCATTTTTCATATGGCCGCATATATAACGGAAGGTCAGTTTCCAGGCTTCTTCGACATCTTCTGTGTAACTCTCCTTCAAGGTGAGTCGAAAACATCGATTTATACTTGGCCATAATTTCTGTGCAAAAATAAAGACGTTTAAAAATTTACTCTCAAACGGAGAAGGGGAAAAAACAACAACAAAAAAAACAACAACAAGACAAAAGAAAACTTGAATAACATTTACAGAAAATTCATAGGCTTAATGAAAATTGTAAGTTTTAAATAAAACTGAAACTTGTCTACCAGCTTGTCTTTCTCTTTCTCTTTCTCTTTCTCTTTCTCTTCTTTTTTAAGCTCACAGAATGTAATGACGAAAGGGAAAGCACGTGTACTTTTAACCTTATTTATTAACATGCAACAACAACAGTCGATACAACAAGTACTTAGAGACAGTTATTACAGTTCAGTTGTTACTCTCTCACCGAGGGAAAAGTTCCTTCAGTCACAAGGGACTGAGACAAGAGCTTGTTTCTACGAGGCTCGCACGTTCATACAAAAACCGAGAAGAAGACATTTTGTTTTTTTTCACCACCTCGCAAGGAACATTAACTCTTTCTCCTTCCTGTCCCCAAAAACGCACAGGAGAGTTCAGGTCCCTACAGCACTATCGGAAGTCACCCACAACTCCGCGCAACTCCCATAAAAAGTCCATTCTGCCCCCTCAAACCTCTTACTCAGGGTGGGCATAATGGCGTACCACATTCCTTCTTCCCCCAACCACATTCCTTTGCCTGCCAGGGACAGTTTCGCAAACCAGGCATCTAGAACGCTTTGAGTCAGATAAGTTCGACTCGTTACTACACTTAATCCTTTGAATCCTAAGTCCCTTTAGAACATGGACACACCCTGTACCTGAGCTTATAACCCCCCTTTTTTTTCAAGCAAATTATATTCAAACTTTTCTCCTGGATATAGACATCTTTATTTAAAGTTAACCCAACATTCAATTAAAATAAAGGCATTCATAGCCTTTATTTTAATTGAATGTTAGGTCACTAAAGTAAGCCTTTTGTGCGGACACTCGATACCATCTGGATGACTTACCAAGAGCGATGGCCAATAGGGATGGATGGCGAGACAGAGAGATAGAAGGAGAGTCAAAGGAATCCGTGCCTTTTATGATGATGATGATTTGTAGCATCACGGGTGATCTCATTGAGCCCGAAATATCGGAGTCATTGTGTATAATGAAATAATTCCCAGCCTGAAATATCGAGCTTGCAAGTTCAAAGAGTTCACTTTTTCACAGTGAAACTACTCATAAACCAACCTCTACCTTCTTTTGAAATTAAACGCACAGACAGGAGAAAATATGAACTCGTATTTTTACAATCATATGCCATTTATACATTTGATCTATTTAAAGTGCGAATCACTTCCTCTAAACTTTGTTTTGTTGTGTTCTTGTAACTGATATATGAACTTGTCTAACATCTGCTCTTTAACATTAGTAGTAGCATTGAGGAGAGAGAGAGAGAGAGAGAGAGAGAGAGAGAGAGAGAGAGAAGAGAGAGAGGGAGAAAGAGTTAAATCAAGATCATTATATTTTTTTACATATTCAAGTATTATTAGCAGTAGCTCTTATAAGTAAACATACCAAATGTTGTAGTAATTAAATTAGCCTGTCTGAGGTTCCAGGAGCCATAGGGCCGGTCCTAGCTATGGGTATAAAGTTTAACCACGAATGGTGACAGACAGGTCAAGAGTTAAGAAATAAAACGAACAACTTGAAATAGGATTAATACGTGTATTACAGAATATATATATATATTATATATATATATATATATATATATATATATAACAATAAGGTTTGCAACTTTTAGTGCGTCTGCACAAATGTATATAATTGTAAAAACTTAGCTGACCCTGAGGTAGGGAGAATTATCGGATCCCCTGCTACGGCTTATCTGTCGTAATGCTGGATATGAGAGACGTTCAATTTTGTGGCCCGTCTTCGATGCTGGTCGAGCAGAAAAAGGAAGAATTTCCCTCTTTGGGTTTGCCGCCAAAGTATTCTAGCCTGTGATTGGTTGTTTCGAAACAGAGGCTCGTAGACAAGGACGATAACCCCCATACCTCAGAATTCTCAATATGGGTTCTGTAAAAGTTGCAAAGGACGATGGTCTTTCAAATATCCTTGTAAATCATGCGTCTTTGTGCGCCAAAAATACAGTAAAATAAAACAAGAATGATAGAATCACGCGTCTTATATCTTTTTTTACTTTATTCGTTTTCGTAGCTTCATCTTCTAAAGGTGTGGTTAATAAAAAAAGAAATCAAAATGTAGCGAGACTTCTGAGCCCAATATAAATTCCGAGAACGTTTAAGAAAAGCAGAAATTAAACAAACTAACGGTTGAATCACGCGGGAAAAAGTACCATCAAACTATAAGAGCTATGAATCAAAGTCACTACCAACAGAAAAACATGGTAAGTATATTAATTTCATGTATGCACTCAGGCCATTCTCTAAAACTTATTATCTCAGTACCACTTCATTACCCTAATTCAATGTTTATTTTCAAAACGAACTGTTATATACACAAATATAGGTATCTCTCGATTCACTAATTCAGCAATTCAATTCGCGCACACACCGCAATGAAGAGATACACTCGCCAACAAAATGAAATATAAGTTGCTGACGCCAAACGGAAGTTAACTCAACGGTAGCCTAAAACGAAGTGACCAAAATAACATGGTCCTACGCATAGGCTCCAGCAGAACTTCCGGCTGGAAAACAAGAATTCATAAACAATAAAGAAAATAATATTGTAAATAAAATTCGCATTTTCATCCAATCCAAACGATTCCCGGGTGAAATGAAAAAGATTTCAGTTGATCCGAATTTGGATCGCGACAACCTATATAAAGTCGGCTTTGAAAAGCCGACACGTCAGAGATACCCGGGGCAACAGAACAGTCCACATCGCAAAGGAAGTCGGCGGCACGACAACTCTACAACCTCAGTCGGCCGACCTATATCTCTCACCTACCTTCCTAACCTCATGACCCTTACTGCCGAACACCCTACAACAACAAGAGTACACCAACTATGATACACGATACCAACACGAACTTAAAATCTGTGTTTGTTTTTCCTCGTCACCATACGCTTCATACTAACCCTGTTTATAAGATCTGGTGATAAGTTTCAACAATTGTATTGGAAAAAGGAACATGAAAAGTGAGGAAAGGTTCGAAGTGAATTTAAAGGAGATTTTGGTGATAGTTGTGTCTTGAATAATAAAGTCAGTGAAATGTCCGATGGCCGAATCAGTTGTAGTGTAGGTGGAGAAGTGGGCAGATGAACCAGTGGTAGTGGTAAGGTGTTGATTAGGCGGGTGGCGTCTTGTGTTTTAGTGGCCGATAGTGGGTTGGTATCGTGTATCATAGTTGGTGTACTCTTGTTGTTGTGGGACGTTTGCACCTTTTTTGCTCTCTCTCTCTCTCTCTCTCTCTCTTCTCTCTCCCTCTCTCTCTCCTCCTTTTTTCTCGCGAATCTCTTCCTCATACTTCTCTTCTCTACGTGCTATTATACTTGTCTAGTGGTTTACCCTTTCTTCCGATCTATTTCTCTCCCTCCCCTCTTCCTATTCTTCTCATACTTTCTACTCTTGCAGAGCCTTTTTTTGTCCCCCCCTCTCTCTCTCTCTACTCCTCTCTCCTCATTTTTCCCTCATACTTTTCTTCTTGCTGATCCTTTTATGTCCCCCCTCTCTGTCTCTCTTCTTTCTCCTCTTCTCTCTCTCTCCTACTTTCTCTCTCTTCTTGCCAGATCCTTTTTGTCCACCCCCTCTCTCCCTCTCTCTCTCTCATTTTTCCTCTACTTTCTCTTCTTGCGCTTGATCTTTTATGTCCACCTCTCTTTCTCTCTGTCTCTCTCCTCTGTCTCTCTCTCTCTCATACTCTCTCTCTTCTATGCAGATCTTTTTGTCCCCCCTCTTCTCATCTCCCACTCTCTCTCACTCATTTTTTCTCATACTTTCTCTTCTTGCCTGATCTTTTATGTCCCCTCTCTCGCTCTCTCTCTCTCTCTCTCTCTCTCTCTCTCTCATACTTTCTCTACATCTCTTCTTCGCCAGATCTTTTTGTCCCCCCCCTCTCTCTCCACTCTCCTCTCTCGGCATCATTTTTTTCCACATCCTTCTCTCTCTTGCTACTTTTATGTTCCCCCGCGGCCCCCTCTTCTCTCTCTCCTCTTCTCTCTCATCATTTCTCTCTCTCATTACCTTTCTCTTCTCTCTTGCCAGATCCTTTTTGTCCCCCCCTCTCTCTCTCATCTCTCTCTCTCATATTTTATTTCATCATATTTCGTCTTCTTGCCTGATGCTTTCTATGTTCCCCGCATCTCTCTTCTGTTCTCTCATCTCTTCTCTCTCTCCTTCTCTCATACTTTCTCTTCTCTTTTGCCAGATCTTATTGCCCCCTCTCTCTCGGTCAACTGCTCTCTCTCTCAATTTTCTCATCTATTCTCTTCTGCAGATCTTATTGGTCCCCCCTCTCTCTCTTTCTGCTCTCTCTTCTCTCCTATTCTTTCATACTTTCATCTTTCTTCTTCCAGATCTTTATGTCCCTCTTCTTCTCTCTCTCTCTCTCCTCTCTCTTCTCTGCATACTTTCTTTTTCTTCTTGCAGATTCTTTTGTCCCCCTCTCTCTCATCTCTTTCTTCTCTTCTGGTCCTCTCTCTCTCTATACTTTTCTCTTCTCTCTGCCAGATCCTTTTTGTCCTCCGGCCTCTTCTCTCTGTCTCTTCTCTCTCCATTTTCTCAATACTTTTCATTCTTGCCTGATCTTTATGTCCTCTCTCTTCTCTCTCTCTCTCTCTCTCTCTCTCTCTCTCAATATATTTCTCTTCTCTTCCTTGCCAGATCTTTTGGTTCCAAATCCCACCCGCGCCTGCTCGCTCCTCCTCCTCCTTCTCTCTCTTCTCTCTCTCTTCCTCTCCCTCTCTCAACTTTCTTCTTCTCTTCTGCCAGAATCTTTTTGTCCCCCTCTCTCTCTACTCCTCTCTCTCTTTTTTTTCCTCATACTTTCCCTTCTTGCTGATCCTTTTATGTCCTCAGCCACCCCTTTCTCTCCTCTTTCTTTTCTCTTCTCTATCTTCTCTCATACTTCTCTCCTCTCTTGACCAAGTCTTTTGTCCCCCTCTCTCTCTCACTCTCTCTCTCTCATTTTTCTCATACTTTCCTCTTCTTGCCTGATCTTTTATCCCCACCTCTCTCATCTCACTCTTCTCTCTCTCTCTCCTCAATTACTTTCTCTTGTTTTTCTCCTTCTTGCAGATTTTTTTTGTCCCCCTCATTTCTCCTCTGGGTCTCCTCTCTGTCTCTCTTCTCTCATACTTTCTCATTCTCTCTTTCTTTGCCAAGATCTTTTATGTCCAACTTCTCCTTTTCTCTCCTCTCACTCTCTCTTCTTCTATCTCTCATTTTCTCTTTCTTCTTGCAGATCCTTTTTGTCCACCCCTCTTCTCTCTCGTCCCTCTCTGTCCTCTCTCCTCTCATACTTTCTCTTCTCCTTCTTGTCCAGATCCTTTTTTGTCCCCCCCTCTCTCTTCTCTGTCTCTCTTCTCATTTTTCCTATACTTTTTTCTCTTCTTCCTGTTTTTTATGTCCTGCCTCTCTTTCTCCTCTTTCTCGCCTCTCTCACTCTCTCCTCTCCTCTCTCTCTGTCTCTCGATCTCGTCTATCATATTTTCTCTTCCTCTCTTGCCAGATCTTTTTGGTCACCTCACTCAGCACTCCCAATGCCTCGTCCTGCGGCATAGAGGTGGGGTCGACCACCCTTCCTCTCTCTTTCTCTCTCTCTTCTCTTCTCTCTCTCCATATTTCTCTTCTCTTCGTTGGCCAGATTCCATTTTAATTCCCCCTTCTCTCTTCTCTCCTCTTCCTCCTCTTCATCTTTCTCTCTCCTC
>CM042168.1:57980666-58040946 GCA_023376005.1 Doryteuthis pealeii
ATAGGGGGTGGAGGGAAGCAAATGTTAGAGGAGAGGAGCAGGGGGAAGATGAGTGAGGAGAGGGGAGGAGGAGCGAGGGACGGAGAGCGATAACTGCTTTTGTCCCCGCCGTCTCTCTCTCACGGCTCGTCTCTTCATTTTTAACCTCATAAACTTTGCATCTCTTCTGCCACTGATCCTGTTATGTCCCGCCCCCCCTCTCTCTGCTCTGCGTGCTCTCTCCTCTCTCAAATACTCATTCCTCTCTCATATACTTTCTCTTCTCGTTCTTCCAGATCCTTTTTTCCCCCCCCTCCTACTTCACTCTCTCTACTCTCATTTTTCCTCATACTTCTCTTCTAGCCAGACTCCTTTTTGTCCCCCCTCTCTCTCTCTCTCTGTCTTCTCTCCTCTCTCTCTCTCTCTCATCATACTTTCTCTTCTCTTCTTGCCAAAACCTTTTATGTCCCCCCTCTCTCTCTCTCCGTCTCTCTCGCTCTCTCTCTCTCTCTCTCTCTCATACTTTCTCTTCTCTTCTTGCCAGATCCTTTTTGTCCCCCCCCTCTCTCTCTCTCGTCTCTCTCTCTGTCTCTCTCTCTCTCATACTTTCTCTTCTCTCTTCCAGATCCTTTTTGTCCCCCCCCTCTCTCTCTCTGTTCTCTCTCTCATTTTTCCTCATACTTTCTCCTGCTGATCTTTTATGTCCCCCTCTCTCTCTCTCTCCTCTCTCTCTCTCCTCTCTCTCTCATTACCTTTCTCTTCTCTTTCTTGCCAGAATCCTTTTTGTCCCCCCCCCCCGCCCCCTCTCTCTCCTGCTCGCTCTCTCTCTCTCTCTCTCCTCTCTCTCTCGTCTCTCTCCATACTTTGCTCTTCTCTTCTTGCCAGATTCCTTTTTTTGCCGTGGTCCCCCCGTGCCGCTCTGCTCTCACTCTCTCTCTCTCATTTTCTTCAACTTTCTCTTCTGCCTATCCTTTTATTTTCCCCCCTCTAACTCTCTCTCTCTCTCTCTCTCTCTCTCTCTCCTCTCTCTCTCATCATACTTCTCTTCTCTCTTGCCAATCCTTTTTGTCCCCCTCTCTCTCTCCCACGTCTCTCTCTCTCATTTCCTCATACTTTCTCTTCTTGCCTGATCCTTTATGCCCCCCCTCTCTCTCTCACTCTCTCTCGCTCTCTCTCTCATTACTTTCTCTTCTCTTTCTGGCCAGATGCCTTTTTGTCCCCCTCTCTCTCTCTCTCTGTCTGTCCTCTCTGTCTCTCTCTCTCTCGATACTTTCTCTTTCTCTTTCTTGCCAGATCCTTTTATGTCCCCCCCCCCCTCTCTCTCTCTCTCTCTCTCTCTCTCTCTCTCTCTCTACGTCATACTTTCTCTTCTCTTCTTGCCAGATCCCTTTTTGTCCCCCCAACTCTCTCTCTCTCGTCTCTCTCTCTGTCTCTCTCTCTCTCATACTTTCTCTTCTCTTCTTGCCAGATCCTTTTTGTCCCCCCCCCTCTCTCTCTCTGTCTTCTCTCTTCATTTTCCTCATACTTTCTCTTCTTGACCTTATCTCCTTTTATGCCCCCTCTCTCTCTCTCTCTCTCTCTCTCTCTCTCTCTCTCTCTCTCTCTTCTCTCATACTTTCTCTTCTCTTCTTGCCAGATCCTTTTTGTCCCCCCCCTCTCTCTCTTCTCTCTCTCTCTCTTCTCTCTCTCCTCGCATACTTTCTCTTCTCTTCTTGCCAGATTTATGTCCCCCCTCTCTCTCTCTCTCTCTCTCTCTCTCTCTCTCTCTCTCTCTCTCTCTCTCTCTCTCTCATCTTTCTCTCTCTTCTGCCAGAGCCTTTTTGTCCCCCCCCTCTCTCTCTCTCTGCTCTCTCTCTGTCTCTCTCTCTTTATACTTTCTCTTCTCTTCTTGCCTGATCCTTTTATGTCCCCCTCTCTCTCTCTCTCTCTCTCTCTCTCTCTCTCTCTTCATACTTTCTCTTCTCTTCTTGCCTGATCCTTTTATGTCCCCCCTCTCTCTCTCTCTCTCTCTCTCTCTCTCTCTCTCTCTCTCATAACTTTCTCTTCTCTTCTTGCCAGATCCTTTTGTCCCCCCCCTCTCTCTCTCTCTCTCTCTCTCTCATACTTTCTCTTCTCTTCTGCCAGATCCTTTTTGTCCCCCCTCTCTCTCTCTCACTCTCTCTCTCTCATTTTTCCTCATACTTTCTCTTCTTGCCTGATCCTTTTTATGCCCCCCCTCTCTCTCTCTCTCTCTCTCTCTCTCATACTTTCTCTTCTCTTCTTGCCAGATCCTTTTTGTCCCCCCTCTCTCCTCTCTCTCTGTCTCTCTCTCTCTCTCATACTTTCTCTCTCCTCTTCTTGCCAGATCCTTTTTGTCCCCCCCCCTCCTCTCTCCTCTCTCTCTGTCTCTCTCTCTCTCTCTCTTCTCTCTCTTCAGTCTCTTCTCTCTCTCTCTCTCTCTCTCTCTCTCTCTCTTCTCTTCATACTTTCTCTTCTCTTCTTGCCTGATCCTTTTATGTCCCCCCCCCTTTCTCTCTCCTCTCACTCTCTCTCTCTCTCTTTCTCTCTCTCCTCTCTCTCTCTCGTTTGTTCTTTGTCTTCCTTTTCTCCAGTCGACCGCCATCTTTTTTCTAGCACGTGCCATATTATAATGTATCTGTTGACAAGAAATATTTTTCGCCAAATAAACAACTTTTCTTCAACTCAAGAAGAAGAAGAAGAAGAAGAAGAAGAACAAGAAGAAGAAGAAGAAGAAATTGAAGGAAAAGAAGACAGACAAAACTTCGAGGGTTTTAAAAACGAAAAAAAAAATCACCTCTACTGAGTGAGTTGGATGTTTTTGATTGGAACTTCGTCACTGACAAATGAAAAGAGCCTTGTGATAAAGATTTTTTTCTTCAAGACAGTGAGTCAGTTTGTGGATATTTCGTAAATGCATAATGCCACCATTCAAGCCTGTCGCTATGACTGTATCTAAAAATCCTCATCATTTCCCCAAACTTCTTATGACGAACTCTATCCTCAAGATCGTAGCCGATTGGGAGGGTTTTTTAATTTAAGATTGCGCCTGTTTATTTCTTTTATTTCAATTATCTAAAGACGCCTTTAATTTGTTGATATTTCGCACAGAGTAGAACTCTTGTGTTTGTTGATCTTGAAGCGTGCGGGGTCAAGGCATCAAGATATAATAAAGAAAGAAGAGAAGCTATTCTGTTAACAGATGCATTTATGTTAAAACTTTGAAATTGAAAAGAAAAAAAGAAGAATCTATTTCTACTATACGAGCCGAAAAGAAGTGATATTTCAGCTGTCAACATCACTTTTAAAACGAACGTTTGTCAATGAACGAAGATTGTATCTATTTACCCAATCTATCTGCCACGAGCCGCCACGAGCAAGGTCGTTTTTTTTAAGCGGTGTAAAGTTGATTGGAATTCAGAGTTTTCTTTCTCCATGACTGGTTGCCTAACGAAAGCTAAAGAGCCAAGTCTGTCCTACTAGCTTGCGTAGTGTAATGTTCATCAAGCAAGACTGGCAAACTATTACCAGTAAGTTCGAGTCTCTCTGGATAAGAAGTCAAGACTTGTCTCAAAGAAACAATAAAATTTCCTTCTACTTGTTTTATTTTTCTCAACAATGTCTTTTTTACAGATTTTCTTGCTGTAACGTTCTAATAGTGATATATGTTGTGTAGTGGGTCTTGTCAACGTGCCTCCAAATTCACGACACTAAAAAGGTATTCGGTACGCGGCGGTCGTCTTGTCGATAAAAAGGTACAACGCGAGAAATATATCGTCACAAGCTGCTTAGCTTATATTTTCCGGCTCGCCTCGTGGGTTGTTTCGGAGAGGAGGAAAGGCAGAGAGAAAGAGAGAGAGGACACTGTTAAATTACTGTAATCCCACACTAGGGACCAGAGGCTCGTCCGTACCCTAGGCCTCGGAAAGCAAAAAGAGGACGGTATTCTTCTTCATCGTTCCTCCTCTACACGTGACTTCCGGTTCCGGTCAACACCCGAAACTTACGGTTGGCTTTCAATTCTCCATTCGGGGGTCATCCCCCGGTCAAATTCCCGACAAACCGTTTTATGTTCATCACTTTTTTAAAAAACCTTTACTTTCTCTTATTTCTTCTTCCTCTCTTTTCTATAGTAGTCCTCCCAAAATTCAGGACCTTCATCATCTCGTTACATTGCCAATTTTAAAAAAATTATACAAACCAGTTACAAATACTAATTCTCAAGCACCTTATGTATTGCAAGCTAGACAATAAAATAATTACTAGTGAGTTCGAGTATCACTGGGTGCCCCATACTTCCTGCCTTGTGTCACAACTAAGCAAAGCTTAGTAAATAACTATTTACGGATAGCTGGGAAAAGAACAAATAGATTCATGCCTTTCCCAACGGCATCTGCACGATATCGTAGTTTATTGAAATTTTATGCAATACCGGCATTTGTGTCCCTAGGGGACAGGGGTCGAATGTCACCGACACACAGCAGCAGCAGCAGCAGCAGCCATCCCTATCATCATAGTCATGTGGTGATCCTTATAAAAAGCCATGTCATTAGCGATTCATGCTCTTTTAGTTGTAACCCTTCTGAGGGCTCCCTGCTGGGTTCGGCCCGCTTCCTCTTTTTAGTTGCGAACATCAAGGGGTTAACACCTCTTCCACACCCGCACCCCCTTGGGTGATTATTACTACAGGTAAGGGCTTTGCTCACTCTCATTTAAATGTGCATATATATATATATATGTATTAAAACTGTTGCATTTCATTTCGTTGTAACTCTCGTTCCTTGATGTCGTAATCCGCCCTTTCTCTTCTGCTTACCCCACTTCCACTTTAATTTTTATAAATTTTGTTTATTTCGAGTTGGTGGAAGCGAGGAGAAAGTGTTTATATTTTATTTCATCTTGGAATTGAATTGGTTGTGTTCCTCTGACTGGTCGCTTCCTGGATTTGAACCCTGGTTACCGATTCCATTTCTTACGACGATAACCATTATGCTAAGTGCATTTAAGTTAAGCGATGAATATTGCTTGTTTTAGAGACGGTGTAGGGATTACATTTCTTACTTGCCACGGTTCTCCATATTTGACGCTTGGGGACACGAGAGGTTATTACCCCCCGTGTCACTAGGTGGTGTAGAGAGTGGCAAACTAAAAGGACAAGCGGCAAAGTCAAAAGTATTTTTTACCTTACGATTTTCTTAACCAACTTATTGTTCTTCTACAACGGCATTTTTATTTCCTTTCCTTTATTAATCATTCTCTTCTTTCAAAATCTTACTTAAAACCAAATTCTAGATTTAAGACTTCGGTCATTCTTCTTACATTAGCTACTGGCAAACCGAGCCTAAAATGCGTTTTTGACAAAATGACTTTAGCCCCCCCCCCCCCCTACAGAAAATAATTTACCAAAAATCTACCATCAACTCCCTACTTTACCGCTCAGTTCCAAGCCATGCTACTCATGTGCTGAGTTGGCAATGTCCAGGATCGAACCCGGAACCCTGGGATTCCAAGGTGGATGTTCTACCGACTGAGCCAAACCAAAAAATATGTTTAAATGATTACTATCTGCGTTATTCGGACTATTGTCCTCATCTTCATTGTTATCTGTACTACGTTTCAGCCGATATGCCCTCCGGCCTTCTTCAGGTATTTCTTGTCGGACTCGGGAACAATGAAGATGAGGACAATAGTCCGAATAACGCAGATAATAGTAATCATCAAGCCTCATCTCAAACATTCAGAGAAATGTTTAAATGAATTTTGAATACTCAACAAGTATGAATAAAACAAAAACGGCATAACCCAAGAGGGTTGACATGCCATAAAAACCAACCAACCAACCAACCAACCAACTTCCGATTAGTAGGAAGTTGGGCAGTTACTATAACATTATACTCGTCAAGGTAACAAGTCTAAAAGAAGGACAACATGAAAAGTTAATTTGCTTTTAAACCAAAGATTTTATTATTTCTAGTATTTTATTTCTAGTATTAGGGGCCGGGTTAGCTAAGTCGGTAGAGCGTTCGGCTAGAAACCACAAGGTTCCTAGTTCGATACCGGTCCTCGTCAACTCAGCGTATGAGTAGCACAGGGATCTGTGCGGTAAAGTAAGGAGCTGATGGTAGGTGTGGCGCTCCACCTCAGACGCCAAAACAATCTCCTTGGTCTAGCGCTATTGAAAAGGGGATAGGCTGACTGGCTGATACCGACTTTAGGCCACCCCGACGACTTTACTTACTTTATATTATAGTATATTATAGTATTATATTATATCATAATATAGTATATTATAGTATATATTATAGTATATTATAGTATATTATATATTATAGTATATTATAGTATAGTATATTATAGTATTATATATTATAGTATATTATATTATATTATAGTATCTTATATTATATTATAGTATATTATAGTATTATATATTATAGTATATTATATTATATTTATAGTATAGTATAGTATAGTATAGTATTATATATTATAGTATATTATAGTATATTATATTATAGTATATATAGTATTTTTCTAATATTTTATTTCTAGTATTTTATTTCTAGTATTTTAATATTTCTAGTGTAACATTATACAATCAAAACAAATATCATTAGGTATTATTTGTAACCAATCTCTACAGCATTGAAACTCTGTAACCAAAAATATGAATATGTAGTAATCCTAAAAATTATTATATCTCATATACAGTTTTATTTTTGGGGCACAGAGTCTCAATATTGTAGACTTGGTTATAAATAATGCTTAATAATATCCGTTTTGATTATATAATGTTCCACTCAAGTTAGTAATACTGTAAGGCTGCACCACTTCGACTCTAAAGGAACCCTTGGGGGAAAAGCTAAATGGGAACTACATAAAGATGTTGCGTGTGGTAATAAACAAATTCTGGAAGCAGCACCCAATTGTACGGTCATTTACTTCACATTTTGAAAATGATCCAAGTAAGAGGAGCAAGGCATGCTGGGTACTACTGGGGAAGTAAGGACGAACTCATAAGTGATGTTCTCCTATGGACTCCTACACATAAACACACCAGCAAACACTTAGATCCATTAGCTCTGTGCGGAAAGTGGGTGCTGTCTAGAGGACTTACTAAGTACAATAGCCAATAGAGACGAATGGTAATCCCTGCTGTCGGCACACTTTGATGATGATGATGATGATGATGATGATGAATATTAGTTTAGAAGAAAATTAACTTAAAAAAATGTTAGGTGTGTACTTAATCATGATTAGGTTCGGTTTCTTTGTTTAATGGCATATCAACCTTCGTGGGTAAATTAATGCCAAAGCCATTCTTGTAGAAGAACGTATAACACTATTAAAGTGTTATAGGTTGATTGGCGATCTGTTAATTAATTACTAATTAATTAAAACTACCCTAATTATTAATTATGGTAGTTTGTTAAAAGTTACTGTAAGATAAACAACAACAACAACAACAATAATAATAATAATAATAATAATAATAATAATAATAATAATAATAATAATAATAATAATAATATAAATTTATCTAAACAAAGAATTCTCACGTAGGCATAAATTCCTTAAATTATGGAATTTGACCAATATGATCGGAATTTTAAATTTTGACATAAATAAAACAATGGCTGACCTTCAGTTGTGGCACTTGGAAACAAAAACCAATGGAAAACTACAACTACGGCTGACATAATGCCATTTAGACAGGTAGGCAATGTTATCGAGTGGCTGGCCAATCAGAAACATATGTTAGGGGTGGGGAGGTCTGGATCCCATAAATAACAGACCACCAGACCGAAACTAGAGAGACTGAGAAGAAGGAAGGGAGTGAGTAAAGCGGAGGACATCCGCCAGAGTCTGGCACGCCTCAACCAGAAGACTCGCTACACGTCTGATCCCTTGTCACCGTCCATACTGCACTCTGACGTCCTGCCACTCGGTAACAAACCACGTTAATAAGTTATCCAAAACAACTAGCTGTAGATCGCCAGTCAACTGACAAAGAAATCACCTCGCTCTTCTGACATTATACAAGAATATTAATCATTGTATAAAAAAAATGTATATATTTTGTATATAATTATTAGAAGGCGTTCCTGTTATTTTTGTTTGACCCCGTTAACAGCTTTTGGTTATCATATTTCAGCTGAGTTGGAAAAGGAACAAAACCAGCTCTCCGTCAGGACCCTATAATACTATAATCTGTGGAACGGCCAGCATTAGAAGAAATCCCTCATTATAGAATTATATTCAGTATCATCCAACACAACGACTGTGAGCCGGGGCATCGTTTTCATACATACATTGAAACCGTGCCCCCAGCACATGTTATTATATTATGTAGTGGTAATATTTAACCCATAGCTGAAGGATGAGAGGGTTCATACCTTTCCCAAAGTTATTAGTCCGAAAGTGAACATGATAGTGCGACTGGAACTTAAGCTGTCGCAGTCCAGCATGTTAGCCGAAATCTCACGGGGACCCTATGGGAAATATTGTATCGCTCCTAAAACAATTCTAGTAATTTAGTGAATATCACTGAAACCCTAAAAGAACGCGGAACTTTCTATTCTATTATAATACTATATAATAAATACGAGTGTCTGTGTGTCACATTTTTTTGACTTTGCTCGCTACACTTTACACATAGTGGCGGACCAACGGGGACCCAGGGAAGGGCAGCTGTCCCGGGACGTAGCTTCAGGGTAGGGGGCGCAAAATCGCCTTAACCCAAAGACCTTTGCGTTGGTATAACATTGAAATCTATTGCCTAACGTTTGTCACTATACTCCTGGACTATGAAAGCGTAAAAAGTGGGCGGGTAGGTGAAGCTTTTAAAAAGTTTGAATCAGTATTTATTGGCCATAGTCCAACATATCATACCTTTCTTGAATCAGGCCGACCCCATGAGCAAATTAAAAACATTCCGGGTCGAATCCAGACCCGCAATCTTGAAATTTTAAATTCCCAAGTTTTAATTAATTCTATTATTATTTTTTAATATTTAAAAAAATAAATAGAGAGTCCCAAGCAGCATTCCATCAACTGAGCATTTATCAGAGATATCCCAAGTTGCAGTCAGTCAGCCGCCCAGAATTTCGGCGATTACGATTTACGTGATTTTTTGCAACATATCATTTTTTTTCTTTTCGTACAATAATTTTTATAACTCGGAAATAAATTTGGGATAGGGCGGCTTCTCGGCTAGTTATTGTATATTCTATTTTTGATTAAAGAAGAAGAAAAAAAAGAAATAAAATGTTGACCTTACTTTGAGCATGTTTGGTTTAATATGGCGACTGACATGTGATTGTCCAACTGTGAAAAGAACTCCATTCAAGAAACTGGAATCATCTAAGTTTTCTACGGCAGCACCAATTCCACGCATAACTGTTAACCCGTGTTCTTGGAGCATGTTCTTGTCGATGTCCCATTCAAGTTGATTCGATTCACTAATGCGAACAATTTTCGGAAAATAGACTTTGATATTCTGCTGAGTTTCAAAAAAGCTACAAAAAACAACAAGAGAAAAGATTTTTATTACATTAAAAAAAAAATGGGACCATATCACCTTTAGGCACCCCTTTTTGATCTCGATTAAGAAAGGACATGTTTTTCATTTACACCGTCAATATCCGGTTGTTTTAACAGACGTTTTTAGATTTTTTTTAAATTATAAAACTAACCCCTAACCCTGACCCCTAACAAATAACCGGATATTGACGGTGTAAGGGAAAAACATGTCCTTTCTTATTCGAGATCAAAAAGGGGTGCCTAAAGGTAATATGGTCAAAAAAATAATTGCAATATGACATTTTAAGAGTCCTTAACACACATGTGTCTCCAAATTTAAAAAATTAAAAAAAGCCCACGTGTGTCATGGTTTCCATACAGAACTTTTCCCTGTTATGCTGCCAAATGTTAGAGAGTATACATACATAGACTGAATCCACAGTACTAGTCAGCCTCAGATGACAAACCGCCCTGTCGGCTGGGGCGTTGGAATGCACCGACTGCACCTCTGCAGAGGGGTAAGACTCCCCCAATGGGACCACCTGTTGTCCGTGGGTGGCGACCCGTGATGCTTAAGGATAGAGCCCAGGTGGATGAGCAGTTCATGACATGCAATACTCCACTTTGGCTCTATCTTGTGCTAGACGGGCGGTCGGAGAGGCCCCCTCCGATCAATCGGCTGGTCACGTCAAGCCCTAGCACCTATATGATTTTCCCAACCCTATTGCCCTTATGGCAAGCCCCAACCCCTTTTTATCATATGGGTGCTAGAAGGCGGTGGCTGCGGGTCTACATGTCCTGGGAATGACGTTAAACTCTATCTGATGGTGAGGTTCCAGTTTTGGAGGTTTGGGGAATGTGAAGCACCCTTTCATCACCATTGCTCCCTGGTCCACTCTGACCCGGAGTGGTAGTACCTGTTAGGGTCCCATCTATGGGTTAAATAGAAAAACATGAGTTGATAAACAAAATTGTATTATGCATTAAGAATGAATTTATTTCACAACTTTGTCGGCATTAAATGACCCACTGAGGTTGATATCCCGTAAAACAAAACAAACCAAACCAAACCAATCAGATGACAAACGAACCAAAAGTATCAGCTTAAAATTTCACGGCGGTAACTAAGCATTTGAAAACAATAATAGAATATTTACGTACACTTTATACATAGTGGCGGACCAACGGGGACTCAGGGAAAGGCTGCTGTCCCGGGACGTAGCTTCAGGGTAGAGGCATTTGCGTTGGTATAACATTGAAATCTATTGCCTAACGTTTGTCACTATACTCCTGAACTATGAAAGCGTAAAAAGTGGGCGGGTAGGGGAACCTTTTAAAAAGTTTGAAACAGTATTTATTGGCCACTGGAAGATGGGTAGGCTGAAAAAAAAAAGGAAGAAAGTATGGAAAATCAGAATGACATGTTTCGCTGTATGAAAATTGTTGATGACGTTATTCCTATAGGGAAACATGTTTATTTGATTTTCCATCATCATCATCATGTCACGCTGTTGACACGGATATCCATGACAATCTCTCTCCATCCGTCCCTATCGCTCATCATTCTCGGGAGGTCCTCTATGCAGCATCCTGTATCCGCACAGAGCTGATCAATGTACGTCTTTGCTGGTCGGCCCACACTGGCGTGTCCATGTGCTGGCTTCCACTGTAGGACGTCGCTTATGAGTTCGCCCTTGCTTCTCCAGCAGTGTCCCGCGTGTCTTGTCCGTCTTACTCGGATGGTTTGGGTGATATGTGGCAGGTGGCCGTACAGCTGCTTTCTCGTGGGTGCTGTTTCCACGTCTTGTTCAGGATCACCTGCAGCATTCTTGTGTAGCTCCCATCTAGTTTATTCTCTAGTCGCTTCGTTATGGTCCAGGTGGTGCAGCCATACAGCAGCACTTTGTTGGGGCAACCAAGCGAGGCCCCGGTACTATTCGTATTTTTGTAATGTAACAATTATAGTTCTTAGATAGTAACAAAATAAATAAAATTATTCTAATCTATATATTAATATGCTTGTTTCTGAATCTTGCGTCCGTTATCATCTTGCAACACCCTCTGGTTAAAAATGAGACAGTCCACATTGTTCAAGATGCAATGCAAAAATGTAAATCCAGATTATTTGGTGTCGTTTATTTGTCCCATTTTATTTCACCCAATTTTAAAAATGAAAATGAAAATGAATTGGAAAAAAACAAAACAAAAACAAAAAAAAACAAGAAGTTACATGTTTGTTTTATTTGCAATATTGAAATTTAGAATTACGGAATATATTTTGGTATTTTTGAACTTATGTCGTCCTGGCCTCCTGCCTTAAATTAGGCTACGTTTTAGCGAGCCAAGCGTCAGGCGAATTTCGACCGAATTTTCCGAGTCATGTTTTTGTCATTTTGGGGTCGGCAAATTAATGTAGATATTTTAAACGCTTCTCCACAGATTTTTATCGGCAAATAAATGTAAATATTTTACAACCACCTTTTTAAGAAAGAGTGAGAAACAGAGACCGCTTCGGGATGGGGTGCTCGGGCCGACTTACCTCAAACCACTTACTGCTATCACCAGCCTGTCCTTTCAGAAGAATGTGTACCCAGTTGATCCCCATTGCTGAAGCGGACTTTCGCAAGGGCCTCGATGTCTACCCCCTATCGAGAGTTTCTTTGCCACGATACCAGTTCGTCGTTCGGGGTTTCCCGGTCCCTCAAAATCGAGAAATGTCCGAACATTCCAGGTGGCTATTGTTTGCCTAGGTTTTTTGTTGTAATATTTTTCTTGTTTTCGCCATGCTAATGTGAAAATCCGTCATACCGCAGGTTTCTGGCCAGCTTAATAGGTGAATAGGCATTTGTTTTGGTCACCTTTTCTAGGCGCTTCCCAGATGTCCGAGTGAACAGTGCTACCCAAGGGGTTGCTCAGTTACTCACGACCTCGCCGAGGCACGTTGCTGTTCAATCAGCAATGGACGGCGTTAGATAGGTCAAGAGCCGCACCACTTGTAAATTCACAGCCCGTCAAGCCTGCACACGTCACTCTTCCTCCATGTAGAAAAATCTGCACAGGTTGACATGTTGTGCGCTTGTGCGACACGCACCGCATGCTCTCCTTCCGCAAAGTCCGGTATCAGTGACAAGCCGAGGCAAGATGACTGAAGGGCTTTGGGGAGCGCAGGTGGATGATCTGTTGAGATCTACAGGTCCACCACACCGGTTAAAAAATTAAGTTTTAACTTAGTATAAGTCCACAGTTACCCTTTTCTATTAAATAGGTGACATTGATAAAGTTATAAAAGCTTTAACTAGATGGATTACTTTTAATGTTTTAAATAGAAGAGTATTAAAAAAAAATAAATAACAGACACTTAGCTTAAAAGGGGACTTCATGTACAAGCTGACTCGTGTCATGCTGACTGACTTATATTGACTGAAACTTTTACGTTTGCCGGGAACTGGCCATTGAAGAAGTGGGGGAAGAGGCATAAGTTTGGCTTTTGGGTAATGCTAACTCATTTTTAAACATTTTTAAGAACAGGCTGATATATAACTTTTTTTACGTGTTCCTGTAAATGAAGTGTATTGGGGTACAAAATAATTAAATAAAAGCGATATATTACGACAAACCAAATACAATGCACCGGCAGTTTCTATTTAAAATTATATATATATATATATATATATATATATATATAGGCATGTGCATTTTCTCGCTGGCTCTAAAAAAGGGTGTTCACAGGAAATTTTTCTAAAAATCATGTAAAATAAACTAACTATCCGATTTTAATAAAACTTTCAGTATATGAAGTAATAAAAGACGAACTTTTATTGTAAATAAATGTTTACTAAATTAAAAAGGCTAATAATTTTTTTCGTTAGTTTTTGTTTCGCACATTGATCCCCCGTACAAAGATCTTAGTAATTTTTTTTTTGGGGGGGGATATAAATGATTTTTACATTTTTGGAAAGATAATTTAACGACGGAACATATGTAAAAAAAACTAAATTGCTACTAATTCGGTTTTGGTAATAGGGCATCTTAAACATTGAAACTTAAATCTCGTAAATAAGAAAAAATATGTATCTTTTTTTTTTCTTTTTTTTCTAAATTGTTAGATTATTTTCTAAAGAATTTTATCTTAAAAGTTCCTATTATCTACTTGTTTAATTTTTTTTCAGGGATTTTTAAAAATTTATAAAATGTAAAATAAATACTTTTCTTTAGCGGATATCAAAATCGTATTTATTAATCAAAGAAAATATTGTATAAAAACATATTTCGGTTTTTATTTTTTTAAATTTTGAAAATAATGTTTGAATTACAAATTGTCGTCATTCTTATTAATGGATGGATCTAACGGAAGTAATATCCGCTTTGGGTTTTGAGGAAAACTCTTGTAGTTGTAGCTGTTTTTGTGCTGGGTCGTTGAGGCCAATACGTTAAATCGTGAGACATCAAGGAAATGCTAAATTAGTAATTTGTTTTTGCTTCAGAAAATAAATTATTATACGTACGATCCTCCATACAAAGAAATAGTGCACACGTCAAGATGCGATAACTATGTCAACAAAGATTAAGAATTTGCGGGAATTTACGGGAATTTACTTTTAAATGCAAAAATTTAGGTTTTATGTAAGAGAAATTTGTTTTTTCTTTTTTATAACATATAAACTTGGAATTTTTCTTTATATTAAACGTAAAAGAAAACATTAAAAAGTTAATTTTCCATTTTTTATTGACGTTTTAAAATATTTTTAACAATTATGCGGGCATTTCGAAAGCCCGCGTTTTGCACATGCCTATATATAGAGAGATAGAGATTTAAACAAAAGACAAATCTCCTGTTTAACAATTTTATTTTTGATCTTTTCGAGTTTTCTGGCCAACTTTTTAATATTTGGATGGAATTCGTATTCCAGCCAAATATTAAAAAGTTGGACAGAAAACTTGAAAAGATCACAAATAAAATTGTTAAACAGGAGATGTGTCTTTTGTTTAATTCTACATGTATAAATGAAAGAATGCTGTTCAAACACACACACACACACACACACACACACACACTATATATATATATATATATATATATATATAACAGACACTTAGCTTAAAAGGGGACTTTATGTATAAGCTGACTCGTGTCATGCTAACTGACTTATATTGACTGAAACTTGTGTGTGCTCATCATACCCAGCAGATGTTATATGATCTCAGAACAGTTCTGAAATTCTAAAAAATTTTCAGTCTCGATAGTTTTTGATCATACTCTCTTTGAAATATCAATATATTTTATTAAAGGGTTCTCTTTTGTCTACAAGGGAAGTAGGCCCCTTCAAAATCATAGGTCTATGCTAATCGGTTTCCTTGTCCCCCAACTCCCTCGTTTTAGCCTGTCACTGACAATTAAGTGATACAAATTGGATATGGGTTTTGTAAGATGACACTGGTTGATTTTATTATTTTGATTATTCATGCCAATAACATTTAATTTATCTGCTTCCGATGATCAGTCTGATGATTGGTTCGTTTTGTTTTACGGCATATCAAACTCAGTGGGTCATCTAATGCCGACAAAGTTTTGAAATAAATTCATTCTTAATGGATAATCAGTTTTGTTTATAAACTCATGTTTTTCTATTCAACCCATAGATGGGACCCTAACAGGTACTACCACTCCGGGTCAGAGTGGACCAAGGAGCAATGGTGATGAAGGGGTGCTCCACATTCCCAAACCTCCAGAACTGGAACCTCACGTAACGTAATTCCCAGGACAAGATGGCCCTCAATCACCGCCTTCTAGTACCCATATGAAAAAAAGGATTGGGGCTTGCCATAAGGGCAATAGGGTTGGGGCAGTCATGTATATATTTACCAACTTCCCCGCACGAGCAGGATACGACACAAGGTCAATTTCTTAAGCGGAGTTCAACAGGTTTGAATTCAGAGTTTTCCTTCTCCTAGACTGGTTACCTAGCCATGGTTAAAGAACCCAGTCTGTCCTGCTATTTGCCCATATCTGGAGGGAGAGTAGGATTCATATCTTTCCCAAGGGTATTAGCGCTAAGTGAAATGCAATTACCACGTCCAGGATTTGAACTCGGGGCGACGAGTCCATTTCCCATGACTTTATCCATTACACCACGCGCTTCCTTTAGGGAAGGTGCTAGGGTTGATGTGACCAACCGATTGATCGGAGGGGGCCTTTCCGACCGCCTCGGTCTGATGAGATATTTCTTGGATTGGGTAAACTTTACCACAAGACTGCATTTTTAGTAGATATGTAAAGGATCGAACAAGATTTCAAAAGGATTGAAAAACCAAATACACTAACAAGTGCGCTATAACGAGAACTTCACTTGGTAATTTATGAGGAAGTGCGTCCCGGTCCCCTGCCTCCGAAATTGCTGCCCGGTGAATTTTAAAATAACGACCCCAAGCTTCGGCGCCACATCCGTGTTACTTGAAAGAAAACAACCAACTTAGGCGTTAAATGTATTTTAGGGGGGAGGGTCTCTTTTTGTCTTAATTCTTGTTTATTTATATTTGTCGTAATTCGTGTTTATCTATCGTAATTTGTCGTAATTCTGGTTTATTTACCGTAATTTGTCATAGTTCTTGTTTATTTATCGTAATTCTTGTTTATTCGTCATAATAAAAGAAAATCTTAGTATTTAATAGATAGATAGATAGATAGATAGATAGATAGATAGATAGATATGAAGATGGATAGTTTTGAATAGACTGAGATAGATAGATAGATAGATAAATAAATAAACAATAGTTAACACCTATTTTACCCCGTGAAATTTACCTCCCCCCTATATTTAACACAATGAAACTTGCAGAAGCTTGGGGTCGTTATTTTAAAATTCACCGGGCAGCAATTTCGGAGGCAGGGGACCGGGACGCACTTCCTCATAAATTACCCTTCACTTTTTTTTAATTTAAAAAGATCTCTACAAAGACCAACATTCAGCATTTTATCTAAATTCTAGGAAATAGAGGAAAAAACACATTAGTTGGTAGGTTGGTTTTGTTGTTTTTTAAACATTTTTTAAAACTCATTTTTCCTATTCAACCCATTGTAGTACTACCAGCAGAGTGGACCTGGGAGTAATGGCAATGAAGGGACACTTATCTGTTTGAGAGTCAGTTAGCGTAATCATTCCCCAGCGCTCCAAAATTGGAAATTCACGATTAGATGCAGTTTAATGCCGATGTCTACTTTTTAAGTACTGATTTGATTTCAAGTAACCAATGATAATTTGTAGGCAAATGTAACTATTTTTAATCTTATTAATAATGGAGATTCGCTTCCGGTTTTTGTCTGTAACAAAAATTACGTCACTGCTTACGTCACATTACCCAAAATCGTCATAACATAGAATACACTCAAAATTTGAACATGCAACATTAGACAGTCCTCATTGTTTGTTAAAACAAGTTTTAATAAATACATGACTGGTATTATATATCTATATATAGTTTGTTTTATTTTAATACATATTTAAAGTTTACATTTCAAATTGTTTTATTTTTTAATCTTTTAATGAATTTAATGATTTTACTTACTTAGGGTACAAACTCGCCGACATTGAATTTTTAATCCCACCCCTCAGGCAATATGTTTCAAAAATCTATTTTTACATCGCCCGGAGGGTATTTTTATTTTGTACTAGTACTAATAATTTATACACGATTATATGGTTTCAAGGAACAATTCCTATTTAATAATAATCATTTGTTTATACAGTTAAATGATTTCAAGTATTCTTATCTAATACAAATAATTTGCACATAGCTATATGGTTTCAAGTATTACTATCTGATACTAATAATTTTAAAACAAGACTATTTGACCCATAGGTACTCCCACTCCGGGTCGAAATACACCTGGAAGTAATGGTAACAAAAGGTTACTTTCCATTTTTCAGAGCTTCAGAACTGGGGCCTGGCCACTTGATGCAGTTTAGGACAACCCTTTTTGGTAGGGGCCTTACTTCTCCGCGGCAGAGGCAGTTGGCGTAATCTAGGTTTCGCCGACGGGCTAGAAAAATACGAGTGTTCTAGTTTCCTCCTCTCTATATATGTACAAGGTGTGTCATAAAAGTATCAAGATTGAAGCAGTATTTACCAAGATAGAAATGAATAATGAATGAAACTTTTTTTTTTTCAGAATACAAGGTGTGTCATTAAAGTGCCGAGTTTGAAGCTATATTTACCAAGATAGAAATGAACAATGAATGAAACGTTATTTTATTTTCTCAGATTACAAGGTGTGTCATAAAAGTACCAAGTTTGAAGCTGTATTTATCAAGATAGAAATGAACAATGAATGAAACGTTATTTTTTTTCAGAATACAAGGTGTGTCATAAAAGTGCCGAGTTTGAAGCTGTATTTACCAAGATAGAAATGAATAATGAATGAAACGTTTTTTTTCAGAATACAAGGTGTGTCATAAAAGTGCCGAGTTTGAAGCTGTATTTACAAGATAGAAATGAACAATGAATGAAAAACTTTTTTTTTTTCAGAATACAAGGTGTGTCATAAAAGTGCGAGTTTGAAGCTGTATTTACCAAGATAGAAATGAACAAGGAATGAAACGTTAATTCTTTTCAGAATACAAGATGTGTCAAAAGTACAAAAAATCTCGATACTTTTTTTTTGACACACCTTGTGTATATTTTAATACCTGAGTTTTGTGTGATGCCATGGCCCCACTACTATCGGCACTCTGGGTGGTGGATGTGTCGGACATTTCCGGAGATCTAATTGAACGGGGAAATGTCAAAGTTCATCACTGCTGATTCGAAAAAGTCAGTTGTGACGGAGACTCGAAGAGGCAACGCCTTGAAAGGTTATTTCCTTTTCTTCATCGCCTGGATGAAGCCACTTCACATCTTCCTTTTGAGACAGGTTTAAAGAAGCAAATCTAACATCAGGAAGTAAACGTGAGTGTTCTTTTTTTTTGTGACCAAAGTGTCTGTCGTTCTTTTCTGTCATTGGGATCAAGTGACAACCAACCTTTTTTCCCCTCTTAAGTCGAGTCTATTAAGAGAGATTTACAATGAAACATATACTGCTAGAGTGTGTAGACTTTGATCTAGTGCGAACAAAATACTACCAAGCAAGTAATTTGAAAAAACACTTTTCACAAAAATAAGGGCTAAACTTGAAAATTTGGTCGGAAGATTAGGGTGACCCAGAAAAAAACAGAACCCAGAAATTTTGTAATAAAACTGTTAATTTTAACTAGGGGGGTTTAAGGTTAGGGTTAGGGTTTAGGATTAGGTTAGGGTTGGAGTTGGGGTTGGGGGTTGGCGTTTAGGGTAAGTTTAATGGGAAAATAAATAAATAATTTGGGTTCTGTTTTTTCTGGGTCACTATGTATACAAATGACCCAGAAAAAAACAGATTCCACAAATTTTGTAATAAAACTGTTCATTTTAACTAGGGGGTTTAGGGTTAGGGTTTAGGGTTAGAGTTAGGGTTAGGGTTGGGGTTTAGGGTTAGTTTAATGGGAAAATAAATAAATAATTTGGGTTCTGTTTTTTCTGGGTCATCCTGTAATATGTTTTATTTTTGCGACCGATTTGCAAGTTCAGTGAAAATAAGACCATCCAGGATTTTACATTTCCTAAACGAAGTGGGATTGTACGCAAAAATATGAGTAATTAAACAATAGTTTAAATATTTCCATATATACATTTGTTTTATATCAAACTATCGCCACGAATCTAAAACTTAGTCGGCATTAAATAAGCCACTGAGGTTGATATGCCGTAAAACAAACAAAACAAACCAACAAACTTAAGGCTAGGATAAAAGTGCTGGTATAATAAATAAACATTTCCACAGGAAGTAGAAAATCGGGAAAGTTTTGGAAGAATCCGCGGGATAGAATTGCTACACTAAAAATGACAAATGTCTAAAATCTTTGTGGAATGAGAAAATAAATAAACGGTTAGAAAGCCAAACTGTCAAGGCGTAAAGAGAAAGAATTGAAAGAAAAAAAAAAACATAATTATGGCTAAAGTGGCTTGAGACTGAAGAACGACAGTAAAGAAAAAGAAAAAAAACTCCAATGCAAAAAAAAAAATATACAAATCTAAAGAAACTTAAGAAAATGAAGAAGAAAAATCTTCGTTCAATTAAAACGCGTTGTTTGGTTTGGTTTGGTTTAGTTTGTTGGATTTTACGGCATGTCAACCTTTGTTGGGTTATTTTATGCCAAAGACGTTTTGTTTTATTCATGCTTGATAGGCATCGCAAAAGGTTTTTTAACTCAATTTTTAAACTCATTTAAAAAAAAAATCATGTTTCGTATTCAACCCATAGATAGGACTATGGGTCAGAGTGGACCTGGAAGTAATGGCAATGAAGGGGTACTCACATTCACCAGCGCTCCAAAATTGAAACTTCACCATTAGATGCAGTTTTTGGACCATATTACCTTTAGGCACCCCTTTTTGATCTCGATTAAGAAAAGGCATGTTTTTCATTTACACCGTCAATATCCGGTTGTTTGTTAGGGGTTAGGGTTAGGGATTAGGGTTAGGGTTAGGGGTTAGTTTTATCATTTTTTTTAAATCTAAAAATCGTCTGTTAAAACAACCGGATATTGACGGTGTAAATGAAAAACATGTCCTTTCTTAATCGAGATCGAAAAGGGGTGCTTAAAGGTCATATGTTCCCAGTTTTATATATATATATATATATATATATATATATATATATATATATATTATTGGTGTTATTATTATTGGTGTTATTATTATTATTGTCATTATTATAATTTTATAGTAATTATGGGCATTTTAAAACGTTGGTGCTATTATAAAGTTTATTTTGTTTAGTTTTGGATTTTTGTGTCTAATATGCAGTGATTCTAATGCCTATAATTACTATATATATATATATATATATATATATAATATATATTATATATATATATAAATATATTAAGAAATTTGAAAAAAACAAGTGTTCCGAAAATAGGATGAATTTATTTATCGATGTTTAAAACATTCGGTTTTTTAAACTTCATCAGGATGTATCTTGGGGTGAAGAAATTGATGGATGTTTATAGATGACAGGAGATGAAAATCTTTATAATCTTTTTGTTTTGTAACTGTATTTGTTCAGCGTTCTATTTTTGAAAGACAAGTCGCGATCCATTTTCGGAACACTTGTTTTTTCAAATCTCTTAATATGGTCGGATTATTTTCCATATATATATATATATATATAATGGTAAATATATAAAAAAAGATGACCAGAAATCAGTGATGACTGATTAGTCATGATGGCTACTATCAGATAAATAAATAAATCAATTGATAAATAAATAGATAACATGCGAATTTTCGATCCAATCTTTTGTCTTTTTTTTTCGTGTCATGAAAGTCAAAAACTACCAGTTGAAACGCGTTTAGATTTAATAAAATATCTAATAGAATAAAGTAATTAAATAGAATATTTTATTAGAATATTTAGAGTTCATGATTGAATAACTATAGAGAAGCTCTTAAAGTAGTTTTGACCAACGAGAAGAAAGTCCCTTTGGTTTAAATCCAGAGTTTTTCCTTCTCCCATACCGGTTGCCATACCAAAGTTAAAGAGCCCAGTCTGCACTACTATTTACCAATAGCTGGAGGGAGAATAGTTGGATTCGTACCTTTCCCAAGGGTAGTAGCGCTATGATAAATGCAAACAGCCGAGTCCAGGATTTGAACTCGTCGCGCCGTGTCAATTTCCTACGGCGGTGACAATTACACCACGTGACCCCAAACAGAGATATTTCTTGGGTCGGGTATACTTTGGCACACGACTGCATTTTTATTTCATATGGAAAGGGTCGAACTCGCTTCAAATGGATTCAAAAACCAAATACACTATCCATTTTATTACAAGAACTTTTCTTTAATTTAATTCAAAATGATCAAGAGACAAGTATTCAGGTATTTTATCTAAGTTCTTGGAAATAATAGAAAAAAGACTTCTTTTTTTTGTACAAAATTTAATAAAAAGACCTGTGTGCACAAAGGAGTCAAAATCTGCCAGAAAAGTAGATGTAACAAATTTAACACCTGATTCATATGAGTTATGAGAACAGGTAGGAAAAATCAGGTTCTCTCTGACCCAGCGTGGTAGAATATATTATAGGGACTGGCAAACTGAGCCTAAAATGCGTTTTTGACAAAATGACTTTAGCCCCCCCCCCCACACACACACACAGAGAAAAATAATTTACCAAAAATCAGGGAATTATCGGATTTTAATGAAATTTTCAGTGTTTATGTATTAATGAATGATTTTTATAATGCATTATTTATTCTATTTCAAAACTTTCTCATTTTTTCAGGTCGCTTAATTTTGACTCCCCTTATGTTGGGGACGTAAAATGTTTTTCAAGTTGGTCATATATTGTACTAATTACAGTATAAATAATGAGATAAAAGACCGATCTTATGAATAAAAAAACAAAAAAAATTTTACGGTTGCGCTTCTATGAGAAAATAAGTACCGAAAATCGAAAAATAAAATGTAAAAAAATAATAAATAATTTATTTTTGGAGATTTCTTTTTTACTCATTTCGATAATTATTTAATTGGCTATTATTTTATAAAAGAAAAAATTATACATCGATATTTGTTCTGCTTTGTCCTGGATCAAAATTATTTCTATTCGATAGGACCGTGTGTAAAAAAAAATGAATAAATATATAAAAAAACTCCTAAGAAACAATTACACAAACTTGTAAACATGAACATACAATGAATGCGATTCCCTAACCTCTTGTCAGGAAATAACACTAGACGGGTTGACATGCGGGTAAAATCAATCAAACAAATGAAAAAAAGGTATTTGGGAATTGTGAAGGAATTATTATTATTATTATTATTATTATTATTATTATTATTATTATTACTACTACTACTACTACTACTACTACTACTACTACTACTACTACTTCAATGAATGAATGAATGAATGAATATGAAACTAGTTTCAAAAGCAGACGTACTTCTTACTTACTCTTTGAAAATCGTGCCTCCAATCAATGGTAGATCTTCCTTGAGAATGTTCCAGGTGTCCTTAATGAGGTCCACTTGATGGGGACTTAAATACTGCCGAAGTTGTTCGCTCTCCCCACGTCTGAACCGGTAACTAGCTCTGTCCAGGGAGACGGTTTTCATAACTCGACGAACGCGTGTTTGTCCGTTGCCCATTCCGTCAGTTGTGCAAACAGATGCAAACAAAAAAAGAAAATCTCAACTGGTAAGCAAAAGTGTCTCATTCACAAAAAACTACGCCCACTTCCTCTGATTGCCACGCCCACCTCACACGAATGTTACTCCTTATATGTAAATAACACCTCGAGTTCATTGAGATTGTTTAATGCTTATGAGTCTTTACCGATAGTTGATCTTTTTTTTTATCATTATTCAAAAATAGATGTTACATTAAGTGTATTAAATTTATATGCAAGCGTTACAACAAGGAAATAAAAGTAGTGTATTTAAATTTTCATCACTAAAATTAAGATACGAGATATAATGAAAAAGTAACGCGACAAGAGCATAATCTTTTTTTTAATTTTAAAATCTAAAATTTAAAGGAAGATATTAACATATCTAGGTTAGCACAAAAGTCACTTTCTATTTCTTATAAAACAAAAACTTTTATTTATTTATAATTTACTTTATTTGAGAGATAGTTGGCGTAATCTAGGCTCCACCGAAAAATACAATGGTTCTAGTTTTCGGTAAAAATCCCACGACCCAGAAAAAACAGAACCCACAAATTTTGTAATAAAACTGTTAATTTTAACTAGAGGGGTTTAGGGTTAGGGTTTAGGGGTTAGGGTTGGGGTTTAGGGTTAGTTTAATAGGAAAATAAATAAATAATTTGGGTTTTGTTTTTTCTGGGTCACCCTGTAATATTATAGGATTTTGAGTATGATTTGCAAGTTTTACCCTAGTTGAGAAAACTCTCTCTATATGTATATATTTTAATATCTGACTTTTGTGTGACGTCATGGCCCCACCACCCTCGGTTCTCTAATTCCACGATTAGTTCAAAATAATTTCTAAGAGTCAAATATTTTCTAAAGAAAACGTTTTTTACTTTTTTTATTTATTCAAAATTTGTTCAATTTTTAAAGTAGTAAGAGATTTTTGGCACCATATAAGATAAACTAATTATGTCTAGACATTTAGAGTGATGTCTAGACGTTTAGAGTGATGTCTAGACGTCTAAACGAGTCAGTACAAGTTCTAGATACATTTTGATCATTTGTCTCAATATTTTTTATAGGCGATTTTTTGGTGCAACACAGAATTATGCAAGTGCGGCAACCTCCATTTTCACCTGACCTACCTCGATTGGTTTGGTTTGTTTTGTTTTACGGCATATCAACCTGGGTGGGTCATTTACTACAGACAAAGTTTTGAAATAAATTCATTCTTAATGGATACCCATTTTTTTTTAAACCCATTTTTCTATTTAACCCATAGATGGGACCCTAACAGGTACTACCACACCGGGTCAGAGAGCAATGGTGATGAAAGGGTGCTCCAAAAAACCCAGACCTCCAGAACTGGAACCTTTCCATTAGATAGAGTTTAACGTCATTCCCATGACATGAAGACCATCAGCCACTGCCTTCTAGCGCCCACATGATAAAAAGGGTTGGGACTTGCCATAAGGGCAATATGGTCGGGACAGTCATTTAGGTGCTAGGGTTTAATGCGACCAGCTTATTGATCGAAGGCAGACCCGTCTAGCAATGTTATGATTTATCAGTGACTATTTTCTTCTAAAGTATGGATGACCAAAAGCGTAATAATCCGTGTTTTTTGTGCTAATAAAATTCTCGGAAAAGGTTAATCACTCTTGAGCGACGTTTTTATATTGGTTCTTCTTGTGGGCCTCCATAGAAAAAAATCGTTTAATCAAAGATCACACTAAAAAAAAAAAAAAGGAAAAAAAAAGAAGAAAAAAAGAAAAGTATTATTCAGATGAAATACGTTTTTTTTATCTAATCAGTCAAATTTATTTATTCGATACTTTTACATTGATTAACAAAATCTCAGTCAATTACAGTGAGTGGATGAATTTAAATGTTAAATCTCTATAAAAACGTTTAACCTGATTCTTTAATTCTTTTTTTTTTTATTATTATTAACACACCTGTAGAAGATGAAGCTACGAAAACGAATAAAGTAAAAAAAAGACGCGTGATTTTATCATTCTTATTTTATTTTACTGTGTTGGGATTATCTTCCCTTTGACTGGAAGAGTTATCTTCCCGCTGGGTTTCCGAACCGACCACCAGGGGGCCTCTGGTATTTAAGCACGGGTTTTGAAACTCCCTGTCTCTTTGCTACCTTTTCTCGCAGGTACCCACATGGGTTAGACCATTGTCACACCCTTCTCGGTGGGGGCTTTTGCCCCAACGCTATGCTACTCTCCTGGAGGCTTCGGCCCCCCATCACTAGTAAGTGATTTTGTATGTACGGACTCTCCGGTCCTTTTATCTCTACTCTTGTATGTTTATGTACATGTATTTTATTGTTTCTGTATCTTGTCTTATTTCTGTGCCGTTTCATTATATAAAATGTTATGTCCAACACCACGTGTCGGAGTTGTATGTTCGTGTATTAACCATGAATCTTACAACTGTATTTCTAGCGCGCAAGACGCATCATTTACAGGGATATTTGAAAGACTAGCGTCCTTTGCAACTTTTACAGAACCCATAGCTAGGACTGGCCCTATGGTTCATGGTGTAGGAACTAGAACTCTCCTGTGTCTTCGGGGACAGGAAGTAGAAAAGGTAACGTCCCTTGTCAGGTTGGGGGAAGAACCCTCTTTACGGTTTTGGTACCAACGCGCGAGCCTCGTAGAAACGAGCTCTTGTCTCAGTCTCTTGTGACTGAAGGAACTTTCCCCTCAGTGAGGGAGGAACAACTGCAGACCCAACCTGACACCCCCTCAACGAGGGAGATATATGAACTGTAAGTACTGCCCCTAAGTACTTTGTTATATTGACTGTTGTTGAGTTTATATGTGAATAAATAAGGTTAAAAGTACATGTGCTTTCCCTTTCGTCATTACATTCTGTGAACTTATATTTTGTTCCTCATAGATTGTAGGCAGCTATTCCTACAATGGAACCTCAGACAGGCTAAACTTTAATGCCCTTTATTGTATAGTATTGTAGAAGCCTAATGAAAGTTGTTTGTAGATTGAAGTTGTCTACTCCATGTGCCAATATTAACTTGATACTAGCAGGACCTGTGGATATACCACAGAATGATAATTTAATGACTACAACGTTTGGTATGTTTACTTAAGTGCTATTTTTGTGAGAATATGTGCTTAATTGAAGTCGTATCTAATTTTGAAAATTAATTAATTAATAATTAATGAATTAGGCAAGCATACCTATTCAAATGTAATGCTAAACAAATCGAGAAAAATCAATCTCTGTATGTACATTTCAGCCTATTAGGCCTCATCAGCAGAGCTATAGACAGGAAGACTGCTTTGTGTATGATTCGAACCCTGACTGTCAAGCTGACAGGCGGGGACTATAACCATTATACCAGCTGGTTTTTCCCAGATTTTTCGTTTGTTTCGAAGTAGGTTATATTCCACTTATGGTGACTTTACTACACGACAGTATGAGAAATAAACAAACAAAAATGTGTTTGATATGGCATTTTTAGCCGACATTTTTTCGGAGAATATGTGCTTAATTGAAGTCGTACCTAATTTTGAAAATTAATTAATTAATAATTAATGAATTAGGCTATTGCAAAATACTTCAATATGTAAAAAGTATAATGATCTTGATTTAACTCTCTCTCTCTCTCTCTCTCTCTCTCTCTCTCTCTCTCTCTCTCTCTCTCTCTCTCTCTCTCTCTCTCTCTTTCTTTCTTTCTTTCTTATCAACTTTTTCTATATCGCATGTCCTTCTTTCTTTATAATAAAAACCGAATGGTCCATTATTTAGCTGAGGTGAAGACACTCATAAGAAATAAAAATTCAGCGGATAAGTGACACCAGATAATCAGAATTTACAACAATGATGATAATGGACAGAAGATCACCAATATTAATATTAATGAATTGGTTATTTCCTATAAGTCTAACATTAACCAAGGGGAACCACTCTTGACTGATAAATTATTTGTTTATTGAATTACTAGGAAAAAAGAAGATGGGTTTAGGGTTAGGGTTATGGGTTAGTTTAATGGGAAAATAAATAATATATTTTTTTCTGTGTAGCATGTCCTTTCTTTTTTATAATAAATATGGAATGTTCCATCTGAGGTGAAGACACTCATAAGAAATTAAAAAATTCAGCGGATAAGCGACACCAGATAATCAGTATTTACATTTTTGACGATAATCTCGTTGCAGGATGATAACGAACGGAAGGTTTAGGAACACACGTATTGATGGGTGACTCGAGTTGTAAAATGGTTAGACTAGCAAGACTAGCAGATCGTTGATAGTGAGTTTGATTCTCACTGGGTGCTCCATAGCCTTGTGTAAAACTAACTACATATGATAACATGAAAAATCTAATTAGTGAATATTTGTTATATCTTTTGTAACAACAATTTTTAATTCACAACACCGCTCTGTCGGCTAGAACTGTAAAATACCAGGACTGCACCTGTACAGTGAAGATACCTATTAGCCGAGGGTGGTGACCCGCAATACGGGGAATAAAATATCGAGTTAATCGCAACTTCCACCGTCGATACAATTATTAACCGAATAAGTCGGTGTTATAAAGAATATAAGAGTGCTCAATACATTAGTAGAGCGGATTTAGTAGAAATATATAGATAGATAACCTACTTAAGTTTCACCAAAAATTGATCATCAGGGTTAATTGTAATGAATTAATCAAAATAATTTATTAAGGAGAATCGTCGAAGTGAATAATACAATTATAGTCACACACAAAAAACGACTATATTTCCATTTTGTGTGTGTGTGTGTGTGTGTGTACTATAATTGTATTATTCACTTCCACGATTGTCCTTAATTAATCAATTATTTTTATTCATTCATTACGATTAACCCTGATGATTCATTTTTGTGAAACTTAAGTAGGTTATATATCTAGATGTTTCTAATATATATATATATATATATATATATATATATATATATATATATATATATAAGATTTTGGCATTAAATAGGACACAAGGGTTGATATGCCATTAAACCAAACAACCAACCAAATAATTGACAACAAAGGTTGTTAAATAATGAACTGCAATTCAAGTATTGACGTTTTACCCAGCGTAACCGGGTTCTTCAGCTAGTATAAATATAAGGTTCAAAGATTACGTCTTCTTTACCGACGCTCAAGTGTGAAAGATGTGTACAAAGGTTTATTCTGTTTTTATCATAAATTCTTCATTAGCTTCAAACATTGGTAAATACATTCTTTCCTTAACTTTCTTCTCTTTTACTACTTGTGGCCCCCTTCTCTCTCTCTCTCTCTCTCTCTCTCTCTCTCTCTCTCTCTCTCTCTCTCTCTCTCTCTCTCTCTCTCACCTTCTCAATCGTCTCATTTCCTTAACGATTGAATAAAGAGATTATCTTATGAATTCTGATCACCCCCTTTCACCCCCTTTCACCCCCTATATTTCCCTTCTCTTTCTTTTACCATCGCCTCTTTTCAATGATATTCTTTCTCCTTTTCTTTCTTTTCTTCTCACTATCTTTTCTTTCTTTCTTTCTTTTTTTCTCCTCGTTCCCTTCGGAATTAACACGTCACAGATTCATCTTTGCGCACTATTTATCCTCGTAACTATAACACAACAGTGGGTGCAAGCATGTGTGTGTGCATATAAATGCATAGTTAGTTATATTGAATACATAAGTAGAAGTCAAACCACATATATGTATAAATATGTATGTGGTGTAGATAGAGTAAGACCACCAACAGATGGGTATATGTGTGTGTGTTCAGTGTGGATCGTATGTGTGTGTATGTGCATACATACATACATGTGTGTGTGTGTGTGTATACATGTATTATAGGTATTAATAAGGTATGTGAATGGTCGGTCAGAGAAACCATAAAAATAAGAAAAAGATTTAGAATAGATAGAAAAATGTGATAAAGGCCATTGGCCAGACAGACGGTCTGGTTTTTAAACAAGATTTAGAGTTAACAAGAGTTCAGAGTAATAAAATGTTACCCATTTTGTAACAAAGAACTTTCCAAATCACGCGGGGGTTAAACACAACAGTTGGGTGTGCCCAGTAGAAGCCAGCTTAGCAGAGGTCCCCTAAGGAACAGGGAGTGCCCCCCACCCGCTCGACAGACATGGGAGATAAATTAGAAGCTGATGGGGGTGACTGATGTGGATGAATGCAAGTTATATGCCTCTCTGACCATTTTGATGTTCACCTGACTGATTTCGTCTTTGTTGTTGTTTGTTCTCTCTTTCTCTTTTGCAATACTTGTTTGTTGTGCATCCCTCGGCGGGAAGGTCCCCTGCGAGGTGTTTGAGCTGGTTGCAACGTGGATAGGTCCTAGAAGTTAGCTAGCAGACGACACGGAATCATGGCCAGTGATATGGTTTGGTTTGGTTTGTTTTGTTTTACGGCATATCAACCTCAGTGGGTCATTTAATGCCGATAAAGTTTGGAAATAAATCAATTCTTAATGGATAATACAATTTTTTTATAAATACATTTTTCTATTTAACCCATAGATGGGACCCTAACAGGTACTACCACTCCGGGTCAGAGTGGACCAGAGAGCAATGGTGATGAAGGGGTGCTCCACATTCCCCAAACCTCCAAAACTGGAACCTAACCATCAGATAGAGTTTAACGTCATTCCCAGGACATGTAGACCCGCAGCCACCGCCTTCTAGCACCCATATGATAAAAAGGGGTTGGAGCTTGCCATAAGGGCAATAGGGTTGGGAAAATCATATAGGTGCTAGGGCTTGACGTGACCAGTCGATTGATCGGAGGGGGCCTCTCCGACCGCCCGTCTAGGCCAAGATAGGGCCAAAGTGGAGTATTGCATGTCATGAACTGCTCATCCACCTGGGCTCTATCCTTAAGCATCACGGGTCGCCACCCACGGCCAACAGGTGGCCCCATTGGGGGAGTCTTACCCCTCTGCAGAGGTGCAGTCGGTGCATTCTAACGCCCCAGCCGACAGGGCGGTCAGTGATATGAGTTCAAGAATGCAGTGAATGCAGGAGAGATGCAGAGTAATGTGCAAAAAGGCCTCACAGGCCGTCGGGAGTGTCACATAACTAAACGAGGAGAGAGAGTCACCTTTAATATCAATGTGGAATTTTATATACTAGCTAAAAACCCACTATGAGCGCGGCATTTTGAGTAACGTGGTCATTTGCTAGGCTTAGCTTTATTTGATACGACGTCAGAAATACTATTTCTCTGAATGTTTGAGATGAGGCTTGAAGATTAGTATTATCTGCGTTATTCGGACTATTGTCCCCATCTTCATTGTTATTTGTACAACGTTTCGGCTGATATACCCTCCGGCCTTCTTCAGGTATTTCTTGTCGGAAGAAGGTTCCCGAGTCCGAGAAGGTTCCCGAGTCCGACAAGAAATACCTGAAGAAGGCCGGAGGGTATATCGGCCGAAACGTTGTACAAATAACAATGAAGATGGGGACAATAGTCCGAATAACGCAAATAATACTTGACGTCAGAAATATTTGGAACTCAGTGAAAATCAAACTCACCTGTTTGTTAACCATTTAACCACGGATTTTAAGTAACGTTGATTGGTTGGCTGGCTTTGTTTTACGGTATATCAATCTTTTGGGGTCATTTAATGCCGAATCAAGTCATTTTGATATATGGTTACTTTATTGGAAATTGGGTTATCTGCCCTCACCGGAAGTCCGGAGAATAGGACAGTGACACTGAACCCTGATTCAGCAGAACAGGCCCGACAGGCAAAGGGAACAGAACTAGCTGGCACTAGCAGAAGCACAGAGTCCACACCCGTGAGAGAAACACGTCTACTCCGACATGCAGACATAACAGAACGACAGCGACCTTACCGGACAACAGAACCACAGCGACCTTAGCGGACAACACCGAGACATTGCTAAGACAAATACAACTAAGATAAGTGTACTTGAACCTCTATGCATTATCTAAATATATCCCGCCAGGAGAAATCCTCTGGCAACATCTTATAGACATTTACACCATTATATACTCACACACATTTAATACCAAAACCAATAAATTGTTAACCCAATAATTTGCCTTGTCTCCTTCCTTTACGACAGAGATACTAATTCACCCCAGTATTTCTGTTAACTTACAGTACGTGCTGTTGCTCAAAGTATTGAACAGACTCAGCGCTCTTATGTTTTCTTGTATATTTTCAGGCTGTGGTTTGACAACAAATGTCTGGTAGGATTTCTGTACGGTTTGATAAGAAGAAAGTAGATATTTTAAAATGGTCGAAATCTGACCGCGGTTCATCGCCTCGGCGTTCCGTGGTTGTCACGTTGTTGCTTCTTTGCTGGAAGTGACACTCGGTATTCTGACAGGCTGTGGTTTTTTTTTTATCTAGACCGCTCCTGTTCCAGTTTCCACAGTGATAGGACTGGTTTCCATAGCAACATGGCTGATTCAAAGACGTGTCAATTCTCTAACCAAATGCAGATAACTGGATATTTTCTATACAAGAGTATCAACATCCATCTTGAAGAATGAAATGATTAAATTCACAATATTAAAACCGGGAATAACGTGGCACTAAAATGATTATTTTTTAAAAACTACAGGAGACCATTGTAATTTCGGAGTTCATAGGAATTGATGGTTTATCCTGCAAGAGAACAAGGATATATGATATTATATATATATATTATAGTGTTATATTCGTGTATGGTAATGGAGAGAGAGAGAGGGGGGATGTATTTGTCTCATACCCCACTTGTATGGACTGGGTACAAGGCCTCGTTTTAACGTGGGCCCACCCATAAGCCGAAGCTCATGGGTGGGAAAGAACAAAAATTGCGTCGATCCCATCGGCATTCCCCCACAAGGGGGCGCCTCAGGCGCTGGGCAATAAACCCAGCCCTGCCCTTTTAAGTCAAGGGGGCAGGTGTTGCCTGGGGGGAAAGCCCCCTGAGATCGATGCTAATAATTAATAATTGTACTTTAACCCGGTCCAGTGGCCGAAGCACACTGAACCCCCCGGATGGGACAGGGAAAAGAGAGAGAGAGAGAAAAAGAGAGAGAGAGAGGGAGGGACAACTGACTATACCAGGAATGTTGTATTACCTGCTGGATAGACAGGATTGAAGAAATTATAAGAAACAACAATAGAATCAACAAATAGGATGAAAGTTATCAACAGAACTGTACTAGAGGAATCCATTTCCCTACATTAGTTCAAAGGGGTTTACGAAGAAGCTAAGTTGTTGGATGTCCGTTTTACGATAGTTGAGTTTTCGGTAAGTGTTCAAGAATAAACTTACTTGTAGTGTGCTGTCTGTCGGGTGACAAGAATTTTAATGTTTCTTTTTTTTAATGTTTATTTCTTTCCGTCCAGTAATAGTGTCTGATCCCAATCGTGGCCCTAGTCCGAATGGCCGAGAAATTATCTTGGTGTGTAGGAAATGGTTCTTTTTTCCTACGCATGCTCGGGGGGTTCTTCCTGTCTGAAGGCTTATGGGAGATTGTTATTTTTTTTTTTTTATTATTATTTTAATTTTATTTTAATCCCCACATGTCCTTCTTAGTGAGTGAGGTAAAGTGACTTGATCCTAATATTATTTGTTCTGGGTGTTATCCATGTTTGGCCGTTTAGGGGGGGGGGCGCTGCAAGAATGAGAACTGGTCAATTAGAGATTATGAGATGTTATTCATATATTTTTGACGGAATCAAAAAAGCGTCCGCGGCTTTGGTCAGTCGTACCTTCCGATTGGCCAAAACAAAAAAAAAACGCTTAATTCCTTGTCACGTGCTTGCTCACTCCTATGTTGGCCATAATCAGACAGTGACCTCGAACAGCTTAGAGACCACTTCATTTTTGACAGATGTAGCTATTGTCTGCCCCTGTTCGGTCTGGAAGAGTTATCTTCCCTTGCTGCAGGGTTTTCTACCGCTAGAAGGCCTTGGTATTTAGTCAGCAAACCGCGAATGTTTAGTTCTCTTTTCTCCGGGACAGTCCAAACACTACACATGGGTCAAACGCTTGTCTCTACCTGTATGTGGGAGACTTTGCCCCCTAGCCTGCTATAAGTAAGTGACACTTCTTCAGGGACTCTCCATCACTTCTGTGATGACACATATTTCCTCCATAATACGTTTATTTATCTGCTTTGTATACCTATCTTGTACCTTGTAATTTGTATATGTATCCCTGTCTTAAATGTATGTGTTTCTTCGTCACTTACGGAATGAATATTATTATTCTACAACTTTGTCGGAATGTTTTATGTACACTCATGTACCCACGCTGGAAGGTTACTTTAAGCCTTCCAACTTTAATATAGGAACGTTTCATTCTACTCAGAGATGCACTTATGAATCTTAAAGAGATTTTATTTTAAGAGAGTGTAGTAAAGAAGTGTTTTTGGTGATTGTTGCATCTCTCCAACAATAAATTCTCCTAATTGAATAAACAACAAAACCTGCAATAAATCCTTTCAAATGAATAAGACTAGCACCAAAAAAAACAATCACTACAACCAATAACCCCCTGAGAACGACCAGGGACATGGTTGAAAGCGCTTGGATAAAATATATGGGACACTTTCTCTACCCCTGCATCTTAATATACGGAAAACAACAAGAAGACTTGAACGTCTACAATTGAAAATCATAAAAAATAAATATTCTGTTGTGTAGTTTAATAACAAAGCTTCTGTCCACACTCTTTTTTGGTCTTTGGACTTAATTCAGAATCTCTCTCTCTCTCTCTCTCTCTCTCTCTCTCTCTCTCTCTCTCTCTCTCTCTCTCTCTCTCTCTCTATATATATATATATATATATTATGAGAAAATGTAGACAAACGTAGGATGTTACAATGGATGGAAGTTTATTTCTGGTGATAATGTCGACGCTCTAACGTTTAGGTCTTTCAGGTCTTCTTCGGGATAGGAGCTGAGTTCTTGTATTGCTCGTGTCCTGAAGAAGGTCTGAAATTATCACCAGAAATAAAATTCCATCGATTGTAACATCACGTTTGCCTACATTTCTCCACATACTGTCGGATTGATTTCCTCAGTCTTTGCCCCACCTCATTTACATTCCCTATCAGCAACAATAAGTAAGTTAAGGAGAAAACACACACACACACACACACACATATGCGCATAACACTACGGATTTATCAACACCACAAGTTATTTGAAACTTTACATCTTTCAATTATGTTGTGGACTTGTAAATTACTTTTTTTTAATAGCTGGAATATATCCTGAACAATTTTGTTACTCACTATACACTTTTTATATAATTTTACATCAAACTCTTTTAAGTTTTACTATGAACTATAATGCTTCTGATATATATATATATATATATATATATATATATATATATATATATATATATATATATATATGGTGTCCCAGAAGTCGCGCACAATATAATTTGTTTTTTTTTGTTTTTCAGATTTTATTGGATATGGGTGAGAAATTGACAATACAAGAAAGAGTTAAATTGTTTTTTATGTTTGGAAGAGATGGGGCTACATACCGCTCAGTAGCTGAAGAATTCAACCGCACTCATCCCGAGCGAGAAAAACCATTGAACCATACCACTGTCTGACATTTGATAAAACGTTTCCAAAAAACTGGCTCAGTTGCTGACCGCGAGAGATGTGGTCGACGAAAGAGTGCAACTGATGAAGCAACATCAACTATGGTTTTGGCGAATGTTGCTAGAAGCCCCGTGAAATCAGTAAGGAAAATAAGCCAGGAGCTTACGATTAGCAAATCATCAGTACATCGTATTCTTAAGACACAGAAATTTCATCCGTACAAAGTGCATCTTGTGCAAGCTCTACATAAAGAGAATTGATGTATGTATCAATGGAGAGGGTGAACAATTTGAGCATCTATTATGATTATGATGAATAAAATTGATATTCATGTCTTTTTTTACTTTTTTTTATATGTATTTTCATACATGGTGCGCGACTTCTGGGACACCCTGTATATATAACAATGACCTACACTTGATTTATTGTTAAATTGTAGATCAGCTCCCTTTACAATAACAGTGCTTAATATCTGCCGATAGAAGTACTTGTCAAGTAAAGACAAGCTCGTGTGTGTGTGTGTGTGTGTGTGTGTGTGTGTGAACATATTACATCAGTGATTTGTTGTTACAATAGTAGAATAGCCTCTGTGAAGTTGAAGAGGGTTATGAGATGTGTTCAATAATATAGGAATGACGATGTAATGTTTAAAGTGATAATACTTGAAGATAAAACTCCGACAAGGGTTGATAGACAAAACATTTAATAGGTATACAGCACATGGATAAACAGGGTACATAATACATACATACATACATACATAAGTATTATAAATACATATACAAGAGTAGAGATAATGACACATTCATGAATGGTAAAATACAAGATATTTAGGTATCAAAGAGATACATAAAAACATAGTTACGGATACATGACTAAAGGATAGTCATATATCGTATACAAGACTTACTAGCAGTGAGTGGCCAGTGTTAAGGGCCGAAGCCCCAACGAGAAGGGGGTGGTCATAAGACAACCTCATTGTGTCTCGTAGGTCGAGCAACAGGAAAAGAGAAAGAGACGTTCAAATCAGCCGCTTAAATATCAAAGGCCCCTAGCGGGAACCAGCGAAACTAAACAGGCAGACAACTCTCTAGGCAAATACGAAAATAACGCAACAACGATAAAATAATAAGACACAGTTTAGGCAAAAAATACGGAGAAATGATAAAACAAAGCATGTATTTATATAATAACAAATAAATTTATTCGGAGAATAAATTCGGAATAAACAGCAAATATTTGAATGTTCAAAAGAAAGTGTAGCAGTTCCCTGGTAATATTTTCTGGTGATGTATTGATGACACGAAGACGACTGATGTTGAACGTAGAATATTTTATTTACTTCCAAACACCGTGAAATACTGAAATAAAATGGGGTATAAAACAATTACTAATTTACAAAAGGGGTCTTTAACAAATGCCAGTAACTTCACAGGAAAATTGGAAAGAAACATACCTGTGCGCCGTACCAGTACCGAGAACTAACTAAAAGACTAAAGTTCTAATTTTAGGACGATATTTTCCACACAACCTTTTTGCTGCATCAGCCAGGCGGAAGTCCCTATTTTGCCCTAAGGAAACCTGTTGATATTCCCACAATGCAATTCAGGCTCTGTTGATCCCTGATCATCAGACCCTAACAGAGTTGTTTCCCTTACACTGTCCAAATTTAAGGGTATATTTTTAGGGTAAAAAATAAATATATCTAACTATTAGGCGCACTCAAAGGCGACAGCTACAGAAAGTGCAAAAATGTGTATATATGATTTAGAAAGGTTTGTTAAGAAATGTGGAATGTTCAATGTCAAATGTTTATGTAGAGTCGTCAAAGTTCGATAGGAAGGGTGTAATGTTTACAATGTAAAATATGTATGTAGAATTAGAATTGACAAAATGGGAAATTAAAGTTTTTTGGTGAATAATACGAACTGTGAAAAGGATTCCTGATGTTGAACGAGATGGTACGATGAATGGCTGACTCAAAAAATATTGTGTTTGTTTTTTGGTATTGGTGAGTCGTTTCGCTCGGACATCTGTTTCTTGTTGTTGTCGGTCGTGTGTTCTATCTGGCAGCGAGATGGAATATGTCTAAATGTTGATTTTCTCCTCTGTTTAAATAATTCTAGCTCGATGATAATTAATTTTTGGGCGCGAACGCACGGACGTAGTTGAAGCCGTTGCTAATCTGGCCAATCGAACTCTGACTTTTGTATAAACATTTGTTTTAATCTCTTTTCATTAAGTTTGGGAAAAGAAATGTGTTTATGTGTTTTTCTTTATTTGGATGTAAATTATAGGATTTTATCTTATAAGATTAGGCACTGGCAATTTTGTCATCTGCTACGAATTTTAAAAGCGAATTAAAAATAATTAAATCTATTATTTAAGGTCAAACTTTGTCAAATCGATAAGTAGTAACATAATAACCATCATTAAAAAAAGAAAAATATCATTACATATGCAGTTTATTTTTAATAGATTTAAAACGATTTGTTTTGGTCAATTTCGACACGTTCCGCCATTATGTCTCTTTTTCAAGGGTTTTAGGCGCTTGTTTACAATTTTAACGTAACATTTGGGATGGAAAAAAATTTACCAAAAATCAGGTAATTATCCGATTTTAATGAAATTTTCAGTATTGATTTATCAATTAATGAATTTTATAATGCATCAGTTATTTTATTTCAAAACTTTGATTTAGTATTTTTGCTATGAAAAATTAATATATAAAATTCATTTAAAATAAAAATATTCGGATTTTAAGTTTAAAATGTTATATTTTTAGATTCTAGAAATAAATACCTACTTAATGCAAACCTTATTTTAGTCAATCAAAGTTTTGAAGAAAAACTCTATTGAAAATGTAGCCCCCCCCCCTTTTTAAGGCAGAAAAATATCGATGTATATTTTTTTCTTTTATAAGATAATAGCCAATTAAATAATTATCGTAATGAGTAAAAAAGAAATCTCCAAAAAATTAATTATTTATTATTTTAACATTTTATTTTCCGATTTTCGGTATTTATTTTCTTATAAAATATTCCACTTAAATTTTTTTTCTACTTACAACTTCGGTCTTTTATCTCTTTATTTATACTGTAATTAGTATCGAAAATGATCAACTCGCAAAACATTTTACGCCCCCAACATAAGGGGGGTCAAAATTAAGTGACCTGAAAAAAATGAGAAAGTTTTGAAATAAAATGAATGCATTATAAAGATCATTCATTGATAAATAAACACTGAAAATTTCATTAAAATCTGATAATTCCCTGATTTTTGGTAAATTATTTTCTGTAGGGGGGGATAAAGTCATTTTGTCAAAAACGAATTTTAGGCTCATTTTGCCAGTGCCTAGAATAGTCGCTTCATTCATATCAACAAAGATAATAGAACAAATGGATAGTTGTATGTCTCAATTTCGACATGACAAATTAATCTTTCTATCTTGACTTGAAACTAGTATTATAAATCCATCACAAGTTTCTTTCGCATCCCAAATTTCTGGCTTTTGTGATCTGTCAAGGTTTACGACGAATAGAACTTTGAATTCTCTGACACTTTCCATACAGAAGAGGATGTATGGTTACAAAACATTTCTGTTTTTAGACGTGTCAAATCAGATTTATCTAAGAAAAAAATTCGTTTGTTTATGTTTAGTAAAAATCGTCTGGAAATTTGTCAGATATTTTTAAATGATGACTTTTTCTTCTCTCTTTTTTTTTTCGTTCTTCATATTTCTCTTTTCTTTTCATTTTATCCTACTTAGTTGTTTCTCATTTCCCTGAATTCTCTCAGTTTCTTCTTTCTTTCTTTCTTTCTTTCTTTCTTTCGGTCTGTCCGTCTTTCTTTCTTAATCCACTGAATTCTGTTAGCTTCTTTCTTTTCTTTCTTTCTTTCTTCTTCTTTCTTTCTTCTTTTCTTTCTGTCTGTCTGTCTTCTGTCTGTCTGTCTTTCTTTCTTTCTTAATCTACTGAATTCTGTTAGCTTTCTTTCTTTCTTTCTTCTTTCTTTCTATCTTTCTTTCTTTCTTTCTTTCAATCTTTCTGTCTGTCTGTCTGTCTGTCCGTCTTTCTTTCTTAATCCACTGAATTCTGTTAGCTTCTTTCTTTCTTTCTTTCTTTTCTTTCTTTCTGTCTGTCCGTCTTTCTTTCTTAATCCACTGAATTCTGTTAGCTTCTTTCTTTCTTTCTTTCTTTCTTTCTTTCTTTCTTTCTTTCTGTCTGTCCGTCTTTCTTTCTTAATCCACTGAATTCTGTTAGCTTCTTTCTTTTTTTCTTTCTTTCTTTCTATCTTTCTTTCTTTCAATCTTTCTGTCTGTCTGTCTGTCTGTCCGTCTTTCTTTCTTAATCCACTGAATTCTGTTAGCTTCTTTCTTTCTTTCTTTCTTCTTTCTAAACTCATTACATTCTCCTGGTTTCTTCCCTTTTTCTCTCACTTTCTGTCTCCCTTAATCCATAAATTTTCTCTGTTTCTTTTTTCTTTCTTCTTCCTTTCTTTTTTTCGTTCTAAATCCATTAAATTCTCTCGGTTTCTTTTTTCTTTCACAATCTATTTAACTAATAAATTCTTTATTTCTTACAGATATCCAATATTATCGGAAATCTGATAGAGAATTATCTCCCCCTGCCGCTAGGGGGCAATAGCCAACATACGATGTTGGCGCCAAAATCAAACCCCGGCACTGGTCTACAGGCCGTCGACCTGGACGGAGACGTTTTTTAACAGCATACTTTCTGAAGGCCGTTTCGACAGCATACTTATCAGAAGGCTGAGGACCTAAATAGTCAACTTGAAAAGGGCTCCATCCACAGTCATTTAAAAGAACAGTTAACCAGGCGAGAAGCTTCTAAAAGAGCATCCCCTACTTTACTTATCGGACGAGAACCTACAAAACGGACGCGTCTCTACAGAACTCTACAACCAGCAACTAGAATACGCCAGTTAGCGCCACTTCTCCAACGAACAGTATTTAACCTCACAGATAAGTCTGGTAGCAAATGCCAATAAAATTTGCAACAAGTTCTCGTATTATTTGTCAATACATGTATTAAATTTCCATTGTGTGTTTGTCTTCTTTGTCCGAACAATTTGCCTACAACTGGGAGAATTAAGAGCCCCCCCCCCTTTAAACCCGTAATTCCTCTTAATATTGATTAAAAATAGATAAACGTCTGTAATACTGTTTTTTTTTTACTTAAAGTGGAACAGTGTAATTTGTTTTCTATTTTTCAGCTTGATGTCAAATGAGTTACTATCTATAGAATTAGATAATTAGTAGCGAAGCAAAGTCTGTAAGTAGTACTTAATAGACACGAAGTTATCTCCCTTGGACAGACATTTTTATCAGCTTATATTCATTTTTTTAGGAAGCGCGTGGTGTAATGGTTAAAGTCATGGGAAAGGGACTCGTCGCCCCGAGTTCAAATCCTGGACGTGGTAATTGCATTTCATTTAGCGCTAATACCCTTTGGAAAGGTATGAATCCTACTCTCCCTCCAGCTATGGATAAATAGTAGTGCAGACTGGGCTCTTTAACCTTGGTTAGGCAACCGGTCTAGGAAAGGAAAACTCTGAATTCAAACCTGCTGAACTCCGCTTAAATTGACCTTGTGTCGCATCCTACTCGTGCCGAGGGGTTGGTAAATATATATATTAATTTTTTTTTAACACACTCGGAAATTGGTGGCCCGATTGGACTATGGAAATTGCTATTGTGAGAGCATTTTAATGTTTTTTTTTTCGCTAACAAAAACTACGCTTTAATGTGCCTTTTTTTCTGTGTTACTGTATCAAACATACACACGTATAGAAATCGGTTCAGTATTATATAGATTGTCAAATTGGCTCTTAATTATAAAATGATTATTAAACCTTCAAATAAAACCATATACATAGTTTAATAGGACGAAGCTGTTTGCATTTCACATAGCGCTAATACCCTTAGGAAAGGTATGAATCCAATTCTCCCTCCAGCTATGGCAAATAGCAGGGCAGACTGAGCTCTTTAACCATGGCTAGGTGACCAGTCTAAGAGAAGGAAAACTCTGAATTCAAACCTGTTAAACTCCGCTTAAGAAATTGACCTTGTGTCACATCCTGCTCGTGCGGAAGGGATGGTAAATATATATATATATAGTTAATATTTTTAAAAAATGTGTTACTAAAGATTAACACCAAACCACAAATATGAGGCACTGGGTTAGATTGAACTCATGACAGGAATAATCTAGTAAAACAAAGGCGCCAATTATATATTCATTGTTTATTAAATCTTCACTATTCATACTTGCTTAAAAGCCGCCCTCGGCGACTATTAAGCCCGCTGCCGAACCAAATCGTGTTTATAGACTTCACATTACAAATTAGATAAATACGATATAATTAGCATTTAATAGTTATGTCCCTTGAGACATTATAACGATCCATTATATACTCAACCTGTAATTATTAAGCTGCAAATTGAATTGAAAATTGATTTATTACCATGTTTCCCCTTAAGATAAGCCCTAGTTGAGAGCGGCAGACAGACGAAAAAAATAAACATTCTTCACAGTCACATGCGACGCAAACACTCGATATACCCCGAAATAAGCCCTAGTGTTATATTTCGGAGTGAAAATTAATATAAGCCCTGTCTTATTTTCGGGAAAACATGGTATTTAAATTATTTGAACGATAGTGTGCTAACAAAACTCTAGCTATAATGAGCCCTTTTTTTTTGCTGTTAGGGCAATGGTCATTTGTTCAGTTTGGCTTAGATGTGGCACAAGGTCAGAAGCAAGGGACATTCAGTTTGAATCGAACTCTCTAATAATGGTCTGCTAGACTTACTCATTTATTGAGAGGATTCTCCTGACTACCGGTAAATGGTGCCAAAAATAACTCAGCTCTCTCAACGTTCCACTTCAATGACGCTTCAGGCATCAGGAGTTGATCATGGCATCTGCTGTTTTAGTGCAATGGAGTAAATGTTGCCATGAGGATGGTCCCTTGGAGTTGAGCCAGTTACTTGTGACAAATAAATATTTAAAAAAAAACAAGCATAACTTAGATTTGACACAAAGTCTTACCTCTCTGAAGTGGATAGCTAAAGAGGACCATGCTCAGTATTTAGTCGTATTTTATCTGCGGGATAACTTTGCTAACCACTATGCGGAGACGCGATTGGCATAATTTTTATCCTAGTAGGAAATTGACTCGGCGTGACAAGTTCAAATCCTGGTCAAGGCTGTTTACGTTTCACTTCACGCTAACACCCCCTGAGAAAGACATGAATGCATTTCTCCCCCGCTCCCATCTATAGATAAATAGTAGGGCAGACTTTTTAGCTTTGGTACTACAACTCGCCTAAGAGAAGGAAAAGTCTGAATCCAAAATTTAAAAATTGATCTTGTGTCGCATTCTGTCCGTTTGGTTTGGTTTGGTTTGGTTTGTTTTACGGCATATCAACCTCAGTGGGTCATTTAATGCCGATAAAGTTTTGAAATAAATCAATTCTTAATGGATAATACAATTTTTTTATAAATACATTTTTCTATTTAACCCATAGATGGGACCCTAACAGGTACTACCACTCCGGGTCAGAGTGGACCAGGGAGCAATGGTGATGAAGGGGTGATCCACATTCCCCAAACCTCCAGAACTGGAACCTCACCATCAGATAGAGTTTAACGTCATTCCCAGGACATGTAGACCCGCAGCCACCGCCTTCTAGCACCCATATGATAAAAAGGGATTGGGGCTTGCCATAAGGGCAATAGGGTTGGGAAAATCATATAGGTGCTAGGGCTTGACGTGGCCAGCCGATTGATCGGAGGGGGCCTCTCCGACCGACCGTCTCGCCCAAGATAGGCCAAAGTGGAGTATTGCATGTCGTGAACTGCTCATCCACCGGGCTCTATCCTTAAGCATCACGGGTCGCCACCCACGGCGAACTGGTGGCCCCATTGGGGGAGTCTTACCCCTCTGCAGAGGTGCAGTCGGTGCATTCTAACGCCCCAGCCGACAGGGCGCATTCTGTCCGTGGCGGAGTGACTAGATAAATAATACTCACTAATCATGTTACCATGACGGGGTAGGATAACATAGAATCGTGGAATAATTGAATCACAATGATATAGATAGATTTCTAGTTTGATAAGATCGATTCTTATTTGGGTATCTTGTTCTGTATTATGCTTGGTAAATGAAGTTAATTTTGGCTGATGTTTTTAGAAGTGTGGCTATTGTGTCTTATTTGCGATGTTCTCATTCCTCTTGGTTCAAAGGTAATCTTATGTTATTTGACCCTTGAAAGAAAGAGAAAAAAAGAGAAAAACAGAAAGAAAACGACAGAAAAGAGAAAAAGATGTGTTTTATCAACGCTTGGAGAAAAAAAGGCGGGGAAAAGGGGAAAAGAAGCTTTCGCTTATCTGAAATGAGCAGGCAATGTCCCGATCTTGAACTCTTTGGTCGTTATCTGTAACACTCATCGCATTCGACTTCTGTAATCACCAAGTTTCATTTTACAGCCAGTGGATTGTCCATGCAGCACTTACAGTTGTATCAAGTAACTAACACCGACGATTCTTGCTTTCCTCATACTAAAGCTGGCTTGTATCACGCGGTATGAGCGGAATTTAGGATGTTATGTCCTATTCGACTGTGGCTTTCGTAATGGCTGATTTGTAAACTAGCCATTTATTCATTTTAGCTTAATTTGGCACAAAGTACAAGGCCATAAGTATGGACACCCAGTGAGAAACCAATTCCCTCTCAATGGTCTTCTTAGTCTTGCTTGCTAATCATAAACTCACAAGAGGCCTCCGGCTGATGTGAAAAGTAGAGACCTTATCTTTACAATACACAAGCCGCAAGTTATACATTTATGCAGGTCCTGTGGATATACCACAGTATGATAATTTGATTATTACAATGTTTGATATGTTTACTTAAGAGCTATTTTTGGAGGATATGTGCTTAATTGAAGTCATACCTAACTTTGAAAATTAATTAGTTAATAATTAATGAATTTAGGCGGGCATATATGTTCAAATGTAAGGCTAAAGAAATCGAGAAAATGTCAATCCCTGAATGTACATTTCGACCTATTAGGTCTCATCGGCAAGGTTATAGACATGGGAGACCGCTTCGTGTGTGACTCGAAACCTCGACTGTCAAACTGACATTTATAACCGTTACACTAGCTTACCATTCCCACATTCTCCGTTTGTTTTGAAACTTATTTATATTCTACTTTTTATTGACTTGCTACACGACAGTATGAGGTTAAGTAAACAAACAAATGTGTTTATTTTTATATGGCTTTAAGCTATTGTAAAATAGTTCAATATGTAAAAAGTATAATAAGCTTGATTTAACTCTCTCTCTCTCTCTCTCTCTCTCTCTCTCTCTCTCTCTCTCTCTCTCTCTCTCTCTCTTCATCTTTCATTATGTTCGATTGAGACAAATTAACATAATCGATTCCGCGCACTCACTCCTCTCTCTCTCTCTCTCTCTCTCTCTCTCTCTCTCTCTCTCTCTCTCTCTCTCTTTCCTCTACTGTCTTTCTTTCTTATTATATTTTTCTGTGTAGCATGTCCCTTTTCTTTCCTTTCTTTCTTTATGATTAAAACGGAATGGTCTATTATTTAGGAGAGGTGATGACTCTAAGAAATAAAGATTCGGCGGATAAGCGACACCAGATAATCAGTATTCACATTTTTTGTTTGCATTGCATCTTGGACTATTTGGACGGTCTCATTTTTTTTTAACCAGAGGGTGTTGCAAGATGATAACGGCCGTACTTTTAATGAATATGACTATTAATATATAGATATTCTCGTTATTACGACAACCTAGGGATGTTAAGATTTCTGTTATAAAAATTTGCTTTTTATAACGGGTGGATTAGATAAGAAGTGTATTAATAATTCATTACATTTTGTTTGGTTTGGCTTGTTTTGTTTTACGGCATATCAACCTCAGTGGGTCATTTAATGCCGATAAAGTTTGGAAATAAATCAATTCTTAATGGATAATACAATTTTTTTATAAATACATTTTTCTATTTAATCCATAGATGGGACCCTAACAGGTACTACCGCTCCGGGTCAGAGTGGACCAGGGAGCAATGGTGATAAAGGGGTGCTCCACATTCCCCAAACCTCCAAAACTGGAACCTCACCATCAGATAGAGTTTAACGTCATTTCCAGGACATGTAGACCCTCAGTCACCGCCTTCTAGCACCCACATGATAAAAAGGGGTTGGGGCTTGCCATAAGGGCAATAAGGTTGGGAAAATCATATAGGTGCTAGGGCTTGACGTGACTAGCCGATTGATCGGAGGGGGCGTTACATTTTGTAACAGCATTTTGTCTTTTTTTCTTTCCCTGGACAAAAATTGTTATTTTTCAGTTGTTTATACCAAAAGTAAATGGAAAATTTTCTCTTGCTGTATGATACTTTTTAAAATTATATATAAATTTAGGTATACCAAAAATTTGTTTATATATACTAGCAAATATATGCACCCTCCGGGTGCAAGTATTTAAGTTTTAATGTAATAAAATATTGTATTAAAATTAGAAAGGCTAATGAAACTAAATAAGAATACAGATAAAAAGATTTGAAACAGAGGGAGTATAATAAAAGATTGAAACAGAGGAGTATAATAAAAAAATGAACAACTGAAACTTACTCTTCCACCACTCTCGTCTTTCATTGTTATTTTTCTAATTTAAGTATTTAGTTATAAGAGGAAGTAAAGAATAAAATGACAGTATTTTTTCTTGTTAATGGATTTCATTTAAGATTCATTGAAGAGATTTTTGCTTATATTCATTTAAATAAAAACCAAACAGTTAGAAATCAATAATTACTAAGCACATATTATTAAATTCGTATTTTCATATGCAAATTAGCCTTCCCGTTCACACTGTAAACCGCTATTTGTTCTATATATAAATATAATTGCATGTTGTTAGTATGTAGACATAGTTAACAGTATTAATAATGTAAGACAATTTTATTAATAATTAATATAAACAATAAAATCATGGAGAATGTGAATAACTAATAGAATTGTGACTTGAGTAGGAATATAGTTTCGGTTACAGACAGAAAAACACACAATCTCCATTATAATAAGATATATATATAGTATACGCAGGATAGGACTTATTCACTTACCAAAGGATTCCATAACTCAGGACTTACTTACTCTAAGCCCTTTTCAACTGGCCAAGGATGGCATTTAAAAACTTTACACATTCCCAAGACATGAAGACCCTCAGCCACTGCCTTCTACCACATATATGATAAAAAGGGATTGGGGCTTGCCATAAGAGCAATAGGGTTGAGGCAATCATATAGGTGCTAGGGCTTGAAGTAACCAGCCGATTAATCAGAGGGGTAGAAATATGGTGTATTCAGTGCACGGCCGTAGCAGGTGATTTTGTGTGTGTGGGGGGGGGGTCTTTCTTTTGAATACTAGAAGAGCTAATGATGTAAAAGCGCCATTTTATAACGTCACAACAAGAAAACAAGTGCATAAGCTACTCTTATATGCACTGGAGGATTGGTTGATTGGATTTTACGGCATGTCAACCCTTGTTGAGTTATCTTATGCCGAAAACAATTTGTTTTATTCATTCTTGTTGAGTATTCAAGTTTTTAAACTCATTTTTAATACCCATTTTTTACCTATTTAACGCATAAATGGGACCCTAACAGTTACTACCACTCCGGGTCAGAGTGGACCTGGCGATAAAGAGGTACTTCACATTCCCCAGAGTTCCAGATTTGGAACCTCACCACTAGATGCAGTTTGACATCATACCCAGGACACTAAGACCCTCAGCCAACGCCTTCTAGCACATATATTGCCTACAACTGGGAGAAATAAGAGGCTCCCCTAAAGACCGTAAATTCCTCTTAATATGGCACAAGGTCAATTGCTTAAGCGGAGTTTAACAAGTTTGAATTCAGAGTTTTCCTTCTCGTAGACTGGTTGCCTAATCAAGGTTAAAGGCCCTAGTCTGTCCTATTTACCCATAGCTGCAGGGAGAATAGTTGGATTTATACTTTCGTAATTTTGTTTTCGTCATCAAAATTCGACTCAAGGTAACAAAATAAAAAATAAAACAAGTGCAAATAACATACAGAGGAAAAAAGAATTAACAAAAGTCCGAAAGACGAGCCAAAACTCTTACAATTAAATTAAACTATATTTATTCAATTTTTTATGCTAATTCTACTGTCTGCTGAGGGTTGCACAAATTTTCCCGTGCAGTATCTTTATCTATAAAAAAAACATTTAAAAAAACAAACAATACAAAAACATCTACAAATTTACACAAGAAATTACTTGCGGGAGGCGAAAGTTCGTAATGCCCGAATAGTTTTTAGTGGGCCTTATTTTGGTCAGTTGTGTTAGAGAACTCTGAGTTTACCTCGCTTTCTCGTTTTCTTCTTCTGTCTTTCTTTCCTTCTCTTTCCCTCTCTCCTTCTCTTTCTTCAACTTTCTTTCCTCTTTCAATTTTCCTTTGCTTCTTCTTCAAATGTTCTTGGACAATCCCGCCCAACTACCTTTTCTCAATATTCCTTTAGATTCCTGGTTTCAACCAGTCAAAAGTGGTCCTATATAACTGAGATATGGTCACGAATCCTACATCCTTTTTTTTTAAGAGGAAGATCCTTCGCTGTTCACAGCGGACAACCATAGAAGGAGGGGGGCTTCAGCCCAAGAGAGACCTGTTCTCTCACCTCTGTTTACAGAGTGCTCGTCGTAATAAGTGTTGTATAAGCAAATGTAGAAATCTCCCGATTCACTAATTCAGCACTTCAATCCATAATAAAAGATACATACACTCGCCAACAAAAACAAACATAAGGCGGAGACCCCAAAATCGGAAGTGTCCTCTATCGGAGACTTAAAACAGAATGACCATTTTAACACTTATTCTGCGCATGGGCTCCGATCGGGAGTTCCGCTTTTGATAATCAATTCCTGACATTAAATAATAAAATAAAATTGGTAAATAAAATTCGCATTTTCATCCAATGAAAGCGATTCCCGGGTGAAATGAAAATAACCTCAATGGATCCCATTTTCGACAGCGGTTCTCTATAAATAAACAGCTCTGAAAGGCAGACGACAGTCAGAGGTTCAGCGTCGAGCGAACACACGACGAACGAGGGCTAAGCACTAGCGAAGGATACATCAAAACGCGGCCGATCACACCCCACCTACTTACCCAACCCTGACCTCACAGGCAGTCAAGTCAAACAAGCAAACAATTCTACATCATTCGACGATACCAAAAATGCTACTACCAATACACAATTTCTGCCTACATCACCACCCCACTACCACAAGCCAAGCTGGATATTTTTACGGACTTAATATTCACCCACAACTATCACCAAAAATTATCCTGTAATTTTCATTTCTATCTTTTCACCGTTCTCATGTTATTTTCAATACATTTTTGAACTTAAAATCTGTGTTTTGTTCTTTTCCTCATCACCATACGTTTGCATCTTAATACTGTTTATTACATAAGTGTCTGACGAAAATTGTTTCATCAGGAACCTTACTCGTCCTTTACAGTGATGTCATCACAGACCAATCAGAGGCCCTTTAAAAATTCACCCCACGATACAAACTTGGAAAGCACCATGGCCAGAACAAAAATATTTTATTACATACGTGGGGGGCTAATTGTTGCAGCCATTTCACTCCAAAAAAAATTTCAACACATACCTTTTACCAAGGGTATTAGCGCTATGTGAAATGCAAACAGCCTGTCCAGGATTTGAAAATCGGTTCATTGTGTCCATTTCCTACGACAGTTAACATACACTATGCGCCTCTATTTCAATGTTTATAGCAACACAAAGGCTTTTGGTGTTTGGGCACTTTGCCTCTCTCACCCCTGAAGTTGCACCCCGAGCCAGCTGCCCCTTCTTCACTCCACCTTTGTTCCGCCATTGGATATAACCAGCCTATTCTAAGCCCCGCCGACAGAGTGGTAAACTTAGTCAATTACCAAGTGTGCGTTTCTATGTATATTTTAATGATATGGATTCTTTCTATATATTTCGTGTAAGAAAAGTGATGATTATTTTTGTCTACTAAGGTTATCGGAAATTGGGTTATCTGCCCGCACCCGGAAGTCCGGACAATAGGGGGCAGAGGATAAAACCCTGACTCAGTAGAACAGGCCCGACAGGCAAAAGGTACAGAACTACCTGGCACTAGCAGAAGAATAGAACCACAGTGACTTTACCGGACAACTTAGAGACATTGCAAAGACCTATTCAACTAAGATAAGTGTACTATAAACTCTTTGTATTACCAAAATATATCCCCGCCAGGAGAAATCCTCTGGCAACTCTCAAAGACATTACATAACTCTTAAAAAGACATTTGCATAATAATTGTATACACACACATATTGCTAACCCAGAAATAAACCGTAACCCAATTATAAACTCTTATAATTGCCTTGTACCTTTCCTTCATAACTACAGTCATATTTGTAACGTTACTATTTGTTAACATTTATTTCTGTTACTTTGCCAAGAGGATTTCTCCTGGCGGGGATATATTTTTAGGTGATACAAAGAGTTTCAAGTAGTACACTATATCTTAGTTGTATTGGTCTTAGCAATGTCTCGTGTTGTCCGATAAGGTCGCTGTGGTTCTGTTATGTCTTGCTGTGTCGGCTAGTTCTCTACCGTACGTTTGCCTGCCGGATCTGTTCTGCTGAATCAGGGTTCAGTCTCTCTTCCTATTCTCCGGACAACCGGGGAGGGCAGATAACCCAATTTCCAATAATATGTATGTCATGAGGGCTGCATGGATTACATATGTCTCTCATTTGTGATGCAACATGACAACTAAGTCTTTTAAATGCTTCTTCTACATTAACAGAACAAAGTGATGATTGCTATCATTAATTTCTTTATCATCAAATTAAAAGCCAATGAATACATATTTTAAAAAAACAAAACAACATTTTTTTTTAAAGAAAGGGGGGAAAATACTATTTCTGACTGAGTTCAAATAATAAAACGTACAAGTATCACTATCACTTTCAGTTATAGCCATGTGTTGGTTGAAAAGTAGGAGACGGTAAGAGGAAAGACTCACTCCCTTTCATTAACTGAGCCTCCTCTTCCTCCCAAAACTCAAACGAAGGGGTGATGTGTTAGAGTATACAACTCTTAAAAACATTTACATAATAATTGTATACTCTAACACATTATTACTAACCCCCAAATAAACTGTTAACCCCAAATATAAACCTTATAATTGCCTTGTACCTTTCCTTCATAACTACAGTCATATTGTAACGTTAATACTTTGTTTACTTTATTTCTGTTAAGGTCGGCTATTTTATTAAGTTTACAGTTTTTAACCTGCAGTAAAATTTAATAGCAATAATAAATTTCCGGTTGGCCAGTAAAGGTTTATTGTTGAGGAATGAATATACACACAGGGTTCAAAAGGGGTGCACCCGTCGAATAGAGCGAAAAGAGGCAGTGGAAATTAAAAGTTTGGAACAGTGACCAACTGCTGAGTGAAGATAAGGATGTTTTCACATCGTAATTTAATAAGGCTTTTTTTTCAAAATTCAATAACAAACAGCAAAACGAGTAAATAAATAAATAAATACAAATAAAATAATAAGCCAGTCGAGGCGGAAAGTCACTGATACAGGATGTTTTTGTCAGTCGCGGAAGAAGAATTATGTTAGAGCACAAAACGGTCAAAATGCGAAAGTACATTAAATTCTTTAAGAATTGTTAAACAAGAGAATAAATCAAACGTCTTAATAAAAACTGTGCAACTTATAAGAGGAATTACGGTTTAAGGGCGCTGGGGACTCTTAATTCTCCCAGTTGTAAGGCAAATTGTTCGGACGAAAGAAGACAAACACACAATGGAAATTTAATACATGTATTGACAAATAATACAAGAATTTGTTGCAAATTTTATTGGCATTTGTACGAGACTTATCTGTGAGGTTAAATACTGTTCGTTGGAGAAGTGGTGATAACAGGTGATTCTGGTCGCTGTGTTTAGAGTTCTGTAGAGACGCAGCCTTTTTGGTCAGTTCCGTACGATAGGTAAAAAAGTGGAGGAAATCCTTTTGGAAGCTACTCGCCTTAGTAACAATCTTTTTAAATGACGGTGGATGGGACCCTTCTTAAGTTGACTATTTAGGTCCTCAGCCTTCTGATAAGTATGCTGTCGAAAACGGCCTTCAGAAAGTATGCTATTGCGACAGCCTTAGGAAAGTAGGCTGGTTATGGGCAGGCGTGATGGAGCGCTTATAGGTCCTCCTTGGTTAACTGCCCCCTGATAAGTGATGGACTTTGATTTCTCCACCAACTGTGTTGGCGATTTCGCCTCTAAGCGACAGGGAACATAACTGAAGTGCTTACACCAAAAAGAGTGTTTTCACAAGTGCTTCGACCAATAGAAACTGATTGGAACAGTGTGTTGAATGCCAATTGAGAGGGGTATTAGAAAGAAAATGAACGTTTCATTTCACTGTTCATTTTTCTTGGTAAATACCTCAATACTTTGTAAACACATCTCGTATATAATATATTCATTTTTTAAATTTTTTTAGGGGACTCATTTCCCTGTCTGCTATGGCTTTATATATATATATTATATATATATATATTATATATATATATATATAATATATGCGTAAGAGGAATTATTATATCAAATAAAATCACAACGGGCAAATTCGGCAAATACGCGTGAGACGTAAGGAACACTGGACAGCTGTTTCGACCAATATACCACGGCTGATGAGACCTAATATGGGCGAAAACAGCTATCCAGTCTTACGCACGTACACGTGTATTCGCCGAATTTGCTGTCGTGATTTTAGAGAGAGAGAGGAGAGAGATGAGGAGAGAGAGAGAAGATGAGAGAGAGAGAGAGAGAGCAGAGAGAGTAAGGAGATATTCCGTGGCAATAGTAAAAGACCAATTTTAAAATTTAAATATATTTAAGATATGTCTGTCTGTTTTGTCTGTCTGTCTGTCTCTCTCTCTCTCTCTCTCTCTCTATATATATATATATATATATTATATATATATATATATATATCGTGTACCCTTTTACTTCTTATTTTCCTCTCATTATAACTTCTATACCCAATCTTCTCTCTTCTCGCATTAAATTTATGCTTTCTTTTCAATTTCTCTTTCTTTCACTTTAGTCTTTCTTCGTTTCCTTCTTCTCGTCCTTTCTTTCTGTTTACTGAAGGGTTACTGTCGACTGATGCTCTTGCGTTTCAACTCGCCAACCGATTGATGCCTCCCTCCCGAACTCCACTGACAAATAGAAAGTGTCGATCCATATGCCATGTTGGGATTATCTTCACATTGGCCTGGAAGAGTTATCTTCCCGCTGGGTTGCCGCTTGTTCTCACCAAGGGCTATAGTATTTAAGCGGCTGATTCAAACGCTTCTTCCTCTTTTCTCCTTCTTCTCGACTGAACCTGAATGGTTAGACATTTTGTGACTACACCTCTACCCTCGTGGGGCCTCTGGTCCCCACGCACGGACTAAGTCAGTAAGTGATTTCCATTATATGGACTATCCGTAACTCTTTTTATATGTATATGTACGTAACACTTGAATGTGTCCTTATTGTATCTCATTTTTATTATCTTGTATTCCTATTTTATGTATCTTGTCATATTTCTGTGCTGTTTACAATGTAAAGAGTTGTGTCCAACAAACGTGTCGGAGTTGTATGTTCATATTATAACCATGAACCTTACAGTCATTTATGACAGAAACTTATACTAGTCCACATAAATAAAACGCAATGTGTATCCAGATATTTTTCTTCTGACATTTTTCACTGAATCGCCCATCTCTATGCAATGAACTTGTACGAATTACATTTCCTTACTTACCAGGTCTCCCTTACCTTGCCCCTCGGGGGGTCCAGTGTGCTTCGGCCACTGGATCGGTAAAGTACAAATAATAGCGTCTATCCCAGGGGCTTTCCCCCCCAGGCAATACCTGCCCCCTTGACTTAAAGGGGCAGGGGCTGGGTTTTATTTGCCAAGCGCCTGTGGGATCGACACAATTTTTTGTTCTTTCCCACCATGAGCTTCGGCTTGTGGGTGGCCCACGTTAAAAACGAGCCTTTGCCCTGCCCATACAAGGGGTATGAGGCAAATACCACTTACCAGGTTTTTCCCCTTTAGGTGATAGGTGGCGTGTTTCAGAAAAATTGAATCTTTCATAATCTTGATCATTTGATCAATTCTTGTTCAAATGATCTAGATTTTAACATCATGGTGTAGAAATAATCTAAAATTCTTTGTATATTGTTTCATTTTCTTTTCTTTCGTGTATAAAAATTCAAATTCACTGAAAAGTTGTTTAAACACTAAACATAGAATTTTTAGTTATTTCTACACATTGCTGTTAAATTTGAGATCATTTGAATGAGATTGGTCAAATTATTAGATTACGAAATAATTACACTGGTTTTACAAAAGAAATTGAGGCCAAGCACCAAAAATAGCTGTTTTAACCTAATTTGGGGGTGCAGCTGAATTCAGATTTGAAATTCCGTTTTTACTCATCACCTCTAGTTTTTTAGATATGCATACTGTACATTTTGTACCCATACTGTAACATAAAGGGGTATATGCATTCAGGGTTAATTTCTAATACTGTGTGACTTTGTCTTCTTTTTTAGTTATTATGCAGGAAACTAGCAGCATGGGAAGCATTATGTCAGTCTGTAGTGGCTTCCTTGGTAACACACGCGTACCAAATTACAAAGCCTGTATTGAGAAGTTGCTAAAGACTTATGAGGATATGGGATTGCCGAATGTCACTCAAAATTCATTTCTCCATTCCCCACCTCAACTTCTTCCCTCCAAACCTTGGGAGCAAGTCAGTGATGAGCACGGAGAAAGATTCCACCAAGACATTACGAAGATGAAGAGCAACTACCAAGGCAAGTGGAACCCCGGCATGATGGGAGACTTCTGCTGGATGCTCTTGCGTGACATCCCGGAGGCAAAATACAGCAGATCATCTAGGAAAACACATTTCTAACTGTCTGCGGTACTAAGAATTGTGTACATTGTGTCATCCAAGTATATTTATTCCGTCAATGTTCTTTATCTATCCTGTTTTATCTGTAATAAGCTGCTGCAACTGTTGAAATAAGCACGTATATACTCTGCATATACTAAAATGAGACTATTTAAAAGCCAGAAAACTAGAGGTGATAGAGCAAAACTGTTTATAAATTTGAATTCAGCACACCCAAATTAGTAAAAAAACACCTATTCACATTCTTACCTCAGTCAAAAAATATTTTTTTGTAAACCAGTGTAATTACAAGAATATGAATTGTTACTGTGATTTTTGACCGGGCGTGAAAACTATTTTTTATATAATATTGGCGCAGCTGATGATATTTATTTTCGTTAGTCGTTGTTGTTCCTGTATCTCCTCAGTTGATTGGTTGATTTTAACGGCATGACAACCTGTCTAGTGTTATTTTATGCATAGTGGTTTGGAAATCGCGTTCATTGAACGTTTATACTTACATTTTTGTTGATTTCTCTAAATGTTTAAGATGAGGCTTGAAGATTAGTATTATTAGCGTTATTCGGACTATTGTCCCCATCTTCATTGTTATTTGTACAACGTTTCGGCCGATATACCCTCCGGCCTTCTACATGTATTTCTTGTCGGACTCGGGAACCTTCTTTTCGAACTCGGGAACTTGCTTGTCGTATTCGGGAGCCATCACAGAACTTTGAACCTAACCCTTTATTTATTCCACGGGGGTATCCTGTTCTCATTCCGCTAACCATAGCTGGGGTAGGAGTTGTGTTAATTAATTATTTTTCTGCTTTCACTCAGGATTGAACTCGGGAACCAGAGATAACTGTCACTTAGAACTGTCTTTTAACCTAACTGCCTAATCCACTCGGCCATGTGAATTTTGGAAACTTATAAACCTAATGTCTTGATTTGGCTAGAATATCTACCTATTTTACTTATGTATGATTTTTTACCTAGACTCGTATTGTGTTTTTCTTTGTTTTTGATTTTTTCAATCTGATCTGGCCTTCTTAATTATGGGTTCCCATATTGTATTTATTTCTATGCTAGGTCTACTTAACAGCCCAGTACAGCCTATCATATGTGCTGATTCTTTGAGGCGTCTTCTCTTCCAATGTTCTTCTCTATCTATTATTCTAACTTCAGGGCAGATGGTTTCCCTTTTCATTCCATATATGGTCAGCCATACTCGACTTTTCTATTTCTCCTCGGACCACTGCTTTACGATGTTCTTCTAGTCTTACTTTCAGTGGGCAGCATGTTTCACCTTTGTATTCTTTGCCACAGCTGCATGGGATGGAATACACACAATTTTTGGTCATGTTATATTCTGTTGGGGGCTTGACTCGGACGAGATGTTTACGAAGAATTGAGTCACTCCTGAATGTTGTCCTGATGCCATAGGGATTACATATCTTTTGAATCTTTTCAGCCAAGCCTTTCACATAGGGCAGACAGACTGTGGTGAGTTTCCGAGTCCGACAAGGTTCCCGAGTCCGACAAGAAATACCTGAAGAAGGCCGGAGGGTATATCGGCCGAAACGTTGTACAAATAACAATGAAGATGGGGACAATAGTCCGAATAACGATAATAATACTATTTTTGTTGATATTTCTGAAGATTTTTTGCACACATATAGCATCAAATATTCCTAATTGAAAAAGGAAACAGTTTACTCTATATTGCTCTTTTAAATGTTCAATTTCAAGGCATTTATAAAAACAAAAGTTAATCTTTTTTAAAATCTTGTTAATATGTAAATAATTCTAGGTTACAATATTTACAAGTTACAATATTTTAAAATTTAATAAGAAGTCGGTGTATTACTTAAAAACAATATTTCCATCAATTTATTTTACAAAGTAGCGTTTCATAGATAAATTTAGTATTTTATGAATACACGCAGAAAGTTTTCTGGATTTTCATCAATTGGTAGATTTTTAGTAAAATTTTAAGATTCTAGTTTATTTGGCGCTGAGAATTTTTCCAATTAATTTATGACTAATTTCAAAAGCAAATAATTACGTTTATTTACATTGGAAGAAAACCACTTTTATATGATTTTTGGGCCCAAATCTTCTTTTTAAGGATTTATATTATTTTATAAAAATCGATAAAAGTATTGTTTGTGAATTAATTATTTTTTTCACTGGGTGTCAATATTTTTTGACAAGTGCGTGCTCATCGCTAATGTATACGTAAGTCTCCATCTCCAAAAATGTGGATTGGCACCGAACTGACCAATATTAGAAAGGAATGCTACCCTGAAATTCAAAAATAGCATGGAATAACAACAACATCAACAAAACACATTTTTGTCTGCTACCTACGCAAATAATTTTTGAATAGACTAAATCGAATACGCTAATTCCACACCTGTACCAAGAATTATTGTAATATATTGTCTGATCAGTGCACCCAAGGACCAGGCTGAATAGGAAGTGCATGGGGGGTCAGGTGCAGCCTGGAAACGAAAACAGGGTGTGGCCTGACCTGACCTGACCTTTGCATCTGGAAATGCAGGTGAACATTTGACATGATTTCGGTGCAGAAAATCTGTAGGCGTAGCCCATAGCCAATGAAAACAGCCTGCGTGGGCGAGAGGCGGTGTCTACAGAAAAACTGCGTAGAGGTGTCACGACAAAGAGGTTGTGACACCGGGGGTCAGACTACAATAAAAGAAGCCCGTAGAGATCGATTAGACAGACGACGATCAGATTCGAGATCACTTGAAAAAGAACTCCTGAAGGCTCCACGCTTGCGTAAACCTGCCAACGACTCTCAGCTGGTACACAACCGGGGAAAATAAACATCTCATCTTACATTTTCCTAAATACAAGTGTTTGTGTTTTTGACGGGTCCAGTGTGTAACATTATCACAGCACGTCCAGGTTTTTACGATATGTGTAATTATATAGTTGAACTGATTCATTTTTAAACGATGTCAACTCGTCTTCTTAGTGGTTAGGGAATCATGTTCATTTACGTTCATATTTACATTTTTGAGGCTTTTTAATTTCATTTATTTGCATACACAATATGAATAATTTTTAAATATATCCTATTTGAACCCCTAACAGGTACTACCACTCCGGGTCAGAGTGGACCTGTTAGTAATTGGCAATAAAGGAGTACTCTATACCCCACAACTTGGGGCCTATCAGATAGAGTTTTTGTGTCATACTGAAGATTAATTTTTTTGGTGGGGGAGGAGGTTAGGTCTTACCGCCTGCAGGGACAGCCAGTAAATTATTCTAAACGAGCCCACCGACAGAATCGGTATAATATCAATAGGGCCACCAGTATTTAGCATATTTAGGTCTAAGTAATTATTGTGTAAATAAAGAAAAAAAAATGCACGAAATTTCATACCTTATTTTTTTAATTCTATTATTGAAATTTTATGATTATAATGTTAGGTCACACCGGGACTATGCCCCCTAGGGGACTGTCACCGGCAGCACAGCAGTGTAAGCAGCAGCGACATCATCACATGAATGGTCACGTGGCGATATCGTATAAAAAGCCATGTCAGTTAGGATAATTCTTCCTCTTTTTTAGCTGCAACCTCTTCTGAGGGCTCACAGACTGGGTTCACGGCCCTCCACGTGTCCCTTTTTTTGTGTATTGATATCCTTCTGACTGCTACTACAGGTAGAGCTTTGCCTCTATCTCTCCCTCGAACTTGGCTTACGATAGAAAACCCGGACGACGGATTTCTACATTCCTAGGCTTCATCAAGAGAGATTGCTATCTTGACCATGAAAGGCTGACAGGAATTTACCTTTTTATCACCAGGATAACAACTAAGGGAGCCGACGAGATATATTGCAACATCGGACAAGCTTCACACTGTTGTTACCAATGCAGTCGATAGGCTGCTAGCAGAAATCATAACTTTTCAGCCTAAACACCCCACAACCCAAAATATTACGGCTTACCCAGAATAGTGATTGTATCCAAACTCCACTAAATATTAACATTACGGCTGATACCTAACGAGAGGTGCCGCTAACTTCTAAAGATTATTAAACCTCGGGCTGCCTTGTCCGAACTAAACCAGACTTTTCTACCCTTTTGTGTCCCCTTTTTTATGTGCATATATGTAATTTCAAAACTGTTGCATTTCATTCCGTTGTATCTCTTCGTTCCTTAACGTTCATATCCCGCTTTTTTGAAAATTATAATCTTTCTTAGCGAATAAATCAGTTTTGAGGCAATGGGGTGAAAAAATTTTACTGAGTGCATGTCATATCTCGCGTGAATTATTATGCCGGAAAAATTCATAATAGAATTATTAATCTTTGTTACGCAACCTTGCGTAGTGTAATCGTTGCTAGCAAGGCTAACAGACTGTAGGAAGACTTAATAATTGTCTCCAATTGGAGAGTGGGCATTGTTCGTTTTGGCGTCTCGTGGACTGTTACATGAAAGGCTCCAGAAAATGCATATCCATCCTCTTTTGCCTGAACAGTAGAGACGTTGGTCTTTTCTGTTCTTGGCCGTTAAACCAGAAAAAGAGACTTTAGCGATTGGACTTTAATTTGAAATGTAAAGCCCAGCAATGGCCTAAATTGCCCGATGTCAAGTAAAACTTACCGCTTTATGTCACCCTTTCATTACGCTGCTTGTTATTAGGAACACATATGTGTACATTTTAATCTGTTGGGACACGGTTGTGTATTGTTTTTCAATACTTCTTGTATGTATATTATGTATGTGGAATTTTCCTATGTATGTAAGATGAGTTGATCTTGTTCTTCCTCTCGAGAGTGTTAGGGTTATCTTTGGATCATACTAATGTTAATATTTGTCCTTTGGCGAGTTGGGACTCGACTGAAAATCCTCCAGCACCAACCACAACCATACTTTTTCTAGTTGGACTTGTGCTATACATTTTGAGAGAGAGACGAGAAAAAGAAAATTCCAAAGACATTTTCGATTTTTTTTTGTTTGTTTGTTTGGATTTTTTTTGGGGGGGAGGGTTAGGAAAAGGTCGCATATGTACGCAGTCAAAATATTCTAAAAGAAATTTGAAAAAAAATGAAATAAATGAAATAAAACAAGAAACTCGAGATTTGAAGAGCCCGAGGAGCAGAAGAGACTGCATTTCAATTCGTGTGGTCTGCATACAGAAAGAGAAAATCCACGTTGGTTTTGAATAAAATAAATAAATCGAAAAAAGAGAACAATAACAACAGCAACAATAGTCGGAGCAGAAAACAAGTGCTGAAGGGGTGTTGGGTGGTCTCTCATGGAAGAATTGGTCAAAGAATATGGGTCTATTCATGAATCGATAATTCTAAAAGGGAGTCATATTGAAGATTGGCCAATAAAATAGTTGGAGGACCATATTACCTTTAGGCACCCCTTTTTGATATCGATTAAGAAAAGAACATGTTTTTCATTTACACCGTCAAATATCCGGTGTTTGTTAGGGGTTTAGGTTAGGGGTTAGTTTATAATTTTCAAATTTTTTTTTAATCGTCTGTTAAAACACCGGATAGTTGACGGTTGTAAATGAAAAACATGTCCTTCTAATCGAGATCAAAAAGGGGTGCCTAAAGGTCATATGGTGCCAAATAGTTTTACCCTCAACAATTTCTGAACGATCTTACTGTCTGTCCATCATCGTCCAGAAAACAGAAAAAAATGCCGCTCTCTCACGCACACATTAAAAGAAATAGAGAAGCGAGAGAGAGAGTGAGCATAAGCCCTTTCAACTGCCCATAGATGGGCAGTCATGGCGACTTCTGTCGAATAATAAGCGAGTATTTTACCCCACCTCCAGAAAGCAGTTTTTGACACAAGGTTAAGTTTTAATGAAGGAAGTCCTTTCTGGTGTAACAAGTAGAGTGGTGCCAAAAAGTAACTTAGCGCTGTTAACATTCTGATGTAACCTTATCTGGGCCGTCTCTGCATCAAACATGAACTAATCCATGTCCCTACCAACTATTAGTGCAATGGGGTTAGGTAAATTCTGGGGTGTACGCACCGACCATCCTCTGAAAAAAGTATCCATAGTTGTTTAAATAGTCAGCCTGTGGTGTGTTATTTGACTCCTAAGCTTTTAAAATAGTCAAATAAGTTACGTTCCTTGATGTGAAGTCAGAGGTGCTCACAATAGAGCTGAGTCGGAAGTGGGGTGATATGAGGTGGCGGGGGGGGGCGTAAGGGAATATTTCTTGGGTCAAGTTTACTTAACCACTTTTTATATGTTTAGCCCCTTTTTATAATTACTCTTTACCTCCTCTTCTTCTCTTTTCACATTGTGTTTCAATTTAACCAACCTTTCTTCTACCCTTTATAAATTTATAAGCACTTTAAAAGGGACCCAAAATCTGCTTATCCCGGTCAACGCATGGGGGGGGTGGGGGGGGAAGGGGACACTTGAAAAAATTAAAAACATCTATATATATATTTTTAAGATGAAGCGTTATCGATTATTAATTTTGATGCAAGGATTTATTTCATCCTTCCTGCATAATCTGCTAAAGTCTTTGATAATCTTAGTGTTGCAATCAGAATATTTCCTTCTCACACCCCGGGGGGAGGGGGGTCCAGTGTGCTTCGGCATTGAATCATGGTTAGTATAAATAATAGCGTCGATCCCAGGGGGTCCCCGCCCCGCTAGGCAACACCTACCCTTGACTTAAAAGGGGCAGGGCTGGGTTTATTGCCAAGCGGCCTGAGGTGCCGCCCGATTGAGGGGGAATGGCCGGAAGGGATCGACACATTTTTGTTCTTTCCCACCCTATCGAGGCTTCGGCTTGTGGGTGGGCCCACATTAAAACGAGCCCATTTCAAGTGGGGTATGTAGGCAAATACCCTTACTTCTA
>CM042168.1:58041046-58132507 GCA_023376005.1 Doryteuthis pealeii
AAGGGAACAATTATGGGGATCCAGTGAAGATCGAAATCACTATTCAGTAGTCTAAAATTGGCGAAATTAGCTTGAAAGCCATAGCCTCACGAGGGACGCCCACGCCAGGCTGCAAGTATGGTGGCACTTAGATTAAAGTCACTTGCAAACGTTCTAGTTCGATACGCCTCACCAACTCAGCGTATGAGTAGCACAGGTGTCTGTGCCGGTAAAGTAAGGAACTGATGGTAGTGTGGCGCTCCCACCTCAGACGCAAAAACAGATCTCCTTGGCTGGTGCTAGTGAAAAGGGGATAGACCTCCCTTCCGCGATTGGCTGATACGATTTTAGGCCACCCGCGACTACTTTACTAAGAGTCATTTTGAACTGCATTGGTTGGCTTGTTTAACTATTACACCACAACGATGTTTTGCTTAATTTGGTGGTTTTACACCAAGGACACGAGAACCCCCCCCAAAAAAAAAAACCCCCCCCAAAAATAACAAAAACAACGGGAGTGGAACAGTGCCTGATCTGTTTCTTATCACACGGACTTTTATTGTGGACTCGTCTATGCTACTCTGTAGAATACACCGACTGTACCTCTACGAGGGTAAAATCCTTCCCAATTGAGCCACCTATTGGCTGTGGATGGCGAGTCGTGATGCTTAGGACGAATCCTGTGGATGAGCAGTCCATTATATGCAACACTTCACTTGGGCCCTTATTTAGGCTAGACGAGCGGTCGGAGAAGCCCCTCTGTCAATCGAGCTGTCATGTCAAGTTCCTAGCACATATAATTGTACCTACAAACTCCCAACCGGGAGTCCAGTGAGCTTCGGCCCTGGTTAGAGTTTTGTAATAATACGTCGACCCAGGGGCTTTCACCCCAGGCAATACCTGCCCCTTGGGGGTAGGCTGGGTTTATTGTTCAGCCCTGAGGTGCCCCCTTGAAGGGATGCCGAAGGATCAACGCAATTTTTTGTATCATTCCCATCCATGAGCTTCGGCTTGTGGGTGGGCCCACATTAAAATGAAGCTTTGTTGCCCAGTCCAAAACAATTGGGGTATGAGACAAATACTCCAATATGATGTTACCGTCCTATGCCTTATTGGTAAACCCAACCCCCAACCCCTTTTTTAATCATATATGTGCTAAAGGCAGTGGCTCAGGGGTCTAGTGTCCTGGGTATGACGTCAAACTGCACTAGTGGGAGGTTCCAAATCTGGACTCTGGGGAAATTGTGAATACCTCATTTATCCGCCATTACTCCCAGGTCACTCAGACCCGGGAGTGGTAGTACTGTTAAGTCCCATTATGCGTTAAATAGATAAAAAAATAGTATTAAAAATGAGTTTTTAAAAACTTGAATACTCAACAAGAATGAATAAACAAATTGTTTTTCGGCATAAGAAGCTCAACAAGGGTTGACATGCCGTAAATCCAATTAACCAATCCTCCAGTACATATAAAGAGTTAGCTTATGCACTTGTTTTCTTGTTGTGATGTTATAAAATGGCCCTTTTACATCATTAGCTCTTCTAGTATTTCAAAGAAAGACCCCCCCCCACACACACAAATCACCTTGTTACAGCCCTGCCACTGATACACAATTAATCGGCTGGTTACTTCAAGCCCTAGCACCTATATGATTGCCCCAACCCTTTGCTCTTATGGCAAGCCCCAATCCCTTTTTATCATATATGAGGTAGAAGCAGTGCTGAGGGTCTTCATGTCTTGGGAATGATGTAAGTTTTTAAAATGCCCATCCTTAGCCAGTTGAAAAGTGCTTAGAGTAAGTAAGTCCTGAGTATTGGGAATTCTCCCCCCCCCGTGGTAAGTTGAATAAGTCCTATCCTGCGTATACATATATATATATATATATATTATATATATATAAATAATATATATATATATATATATATAAAACAATTTTTGGTATACCTAATTTTATATATATTTTTAAAGAAGTATCATTACAGCAAGAGAAAATTTTCCATTACTTTAGTATATTCATCATTCATGTCGCGCAGCAGCACGGATATCCAAGACGATCTCTCGCCAACCTTCCCTATCATTCATCGCCACAGGGAGCTCCTCTTCGCTGCAGCCAGCATCTTTACATAGCTGGTCGATATAAGTCCTTGCTGGGCGGCCCACACTGGCATGTCCATGTGTTGGCTTCCACAGGAGAACATCACTTATGAGTTCATCCTTGCTTCTCCAGCAGTGCCCTGCATGCCTAGTCCGTCTCACTCGGATAGTCTGTGAGATAGGGGGCAGGTGACCATACAGCTGCTCCCTTGTGGGATGCTGTTTCCACGACTTGTTCAGAACTGTCGCAGCATTCTTGTGCAGCTCCCATCTAGCTTATTTTCGAGGCGCCTCGTTAGGGTCCAGGTAGTGCAGCCATACAGTAGTACTGATAGACTACAGCCTGGAAGAGATGTCGCTTTAGCTTGTCAGTGAGATCAGACTTCCATATGACAGACAATTTGTTTGTGGCCATCCATGCCTTTCCTATTCGTGTGTTAATATCGTTATCTGTGGATGAGATATACTACCCAGGTACGTGAATTGTTCTACTGGCTTAAGGGGCTTACCGTCTAACGTGGAGATGTCTCCTTTCTTTCTGAAGCTCATGAACTCTGTTTTGGCAGAGTTCACATGCAGGCCGATGCTTTTTGCTGCCTCCTCCAGGCTATGCAGTAGGTCTCAGCCTGGCCGGTGTATCTGCAAGAAGTGCGAGGTCATCAGCTAGTCTGCATCTGTGACTGTTTGTGCAGGATATCTCCTGCTTCTTGCTTTTCTTAGTGTAAAACCTGGCTTCCGCAGAAATAGGTCCACAACCTCTCAAATCCTGACTGTACGACGCATCATAGAAGGGGTTCGAGCAAAGAATTTGGAGGCAACATTACTATTCGTAGATTTCTCCAAAGCATTTGATTCTATACATAGACGGAAAATGGAACAATATACTGGCATATGGTCTCCCCAAAGAAACTACTGACGCTATAATGATGCTCTACAAAGATACTAAAGCAATGGTACGCTCAGCTGATGGCGATACGGATTTCTTTGACATCGTCGCCGGAGTCCTACAAGGTGATACATTGGCACCATATATATTTATAATATGCCTAGACTATGTACTCCGAACATCTTTAGATACCATAAAAGAAAAAGGTTTTACACTAAGAAAAGCAAGAAGCAGGAGATATCCTGCACAAACAGTCACAGATGCAGACTATGCTGATGACCTCGCACTTCTTGCAGATACACCGGCACAGGCTGAGACACTACTGCATAGCCTGGAGGAGGCAGCAAAAAGCATCGGCCTGCATGTGAACTCTGCCAAAACAGAGTTCATGAGCTTCAGAAAGAAAGGAGATATCTCCACGTTAGACGGTAAGCCCCTTAAGCCAGTAGAACAATTCACGTACCTGGGTAGTAATATCTCATCCACAGATAACGATATTAACACACGAATAGGAAAGGCATGGATGGCCACAAACAAATTGTCTGTCATATGGAAGTCTGATCTCACTGACAAGCTAAAGCGACATCTCTTCCAGGCTGTAGTCATATCAGTACTGCTGTATGGCTGCACTACCTGGACCCTAACGAGGCGCCTCGAAAATAAGCTAGATGGGAGCTGCACAAGAATGCTGCGAGCAGTTCTGAACAAGTCGTGGAAACAGCATCCACAAGGGAGCAGCTGTATGGTCACCTGCCCCCTATCTCACAGACTATCCGAGTGAGACGGACTAGGCATGCAGGGCACTGCTGGAGAAGCAAGGATGAACTCATAAGTGATGTTCTCCTGTGGAAGCCAACACATGGACATGCCAGTGTGGGCCGCCCAGCAAGGACTTATATCGACCAGCTATGTAAAGATGCTGGCTGCAGCGAAGAGGAGCTCCCTGTGGCGATGAATGATAGGGAAGGTTGGCGAGAGATCGTCTTGGATATCCGTGCTGCCTGCGCGACATGATGATGATGATACCTAAAGTAAATGGGAAATTTTTTTCTGTATGATACTTCTTAAAATTATATATAAATTTAGGTATACCAAAAATTTATTATATATATATATATATATATATATATATATATATATATATATATATATATATATATATAGTATACGCAGGATAGGACTTATTCACTTACCAAAGGATTCCATAACTCAGGACTTACTTACTCTAAGCACTTTTCAACTGGCTAAGGATGGCATTTAAAAACTTTACACATTCCCAAGACATGAAGACCCTCAGCCACTGCCTTCTACCACATATATGATAAAAAGGGATTGGGGCTTGCCATAAGAGCAATAGGGTTGGGGCAATCATATAGGTGCTAGGGCTTGAAGTAACCAGCCGATTAAATTGTGTATTCAGTGCAGGGCTGTAACAGGTGATTTTGTGTGTGTGGGGGGGGGTCTTTCTTTTGAATACTAGAAGAGCTAATGATGTAAAAGGGCCATTTTATAACATCACAACAAGAAAACAAGTGCATAAGCTACTCTTATATGTACTGGAGGATTGGTTGATTGGATTTTACGGCATGTCAACCCTTGTTGAGCTATCTTATGCCGAAAACAATTTGTTTTATTCATTCTTGTTGAGTATTCAAGTTTTTAAACTCATTTTTAATACTCATTTTTTTATCTATTTAACGCATAAATGGGACCTTAACAGGTACTACCACTCCGGGTCTGAGTGGACCTGGGAGTAATGGCGATAAAGAGGTACTTCACATTCCCCAGAGTTCCAGATTTGGAACCTCACCACTAGATGCAGTTTGACGTCATACCCAGGACACTAAGACCCCTAGCCACTGCCTTCTAGCACATATATGATAAAAAGGGTTGGTGGTTTACCATAGGCAATAGGAACGGTACAATCATATTGGAGTATTTGTCTCATACCCCAATTGTTTGGACTGGGCACAAGGCTTCATTTTAATGTGGGCCCACCCACAAGCCGAAGCTCATGGATGGGAATGAACAAAAATTGCGTTGATCCCTTCGGCATTCCCCTTCAAGGGGGCACCTCAGGCGCTGAACAATAAACCCAGCCCTACCCCCAAGGGGGCAGGTATTGCCTGGGGAGAAAGCCCCCTGGGATCGACGCTATTATTTACAAAAACCTAATCCAGCGGCCGAAGCTCACTGGACCTCCCGGTTGGGAGTTTGTAGGTACAATTATATATGTGCTAGGACTTGACATGACCAGCCGATTGATCAGAGGGGGCTTCTCCGACCGCTCGTCTAGCCTAAATAAGGGCCCAAGTGAAGTGTTGCATATCATGGACTGCTCATCCACCAGGATTCCGTCCTTAAGCATCACGACTCGCCATCCACAGCCAATAGGTGGCTTCATTGGGGTAGGATTTTACCCCTCTGTAGAGGTACAGTCGGTGTATTCTACAGAGTGAGCACTAGACGAGTCCACAATAAAAGTCCGTGTAGATAAGAACAGATCAGCACTGTTCCACTCCCGTTTTTTTTGTTTATTTGGGGGGGGTTTTTTTTTGGGGGGGGTTTCGTGTGTCCTTGTGTAAACCACCAAATTAAGCAAAACATCGTTGTGGTGTAATAGTTAACAAGCCAACCATGCAGTTCAATGACTACTTAGTAAAGTAGTCGTCGGGGTGGCCTAAAATCGGTATCAGCCAATCAGCGAGGGAGTCTATCCCCTTTTCACTAGCACCAGACCAAGGAGATCGTTTTTGCGTCTGAGGTGGAGCGCCACACCTACCATCAGTTCCTTACTTTACCGCACAGATCCCTGTGCTACTCATACGCTGAGTTGGTGAGGGCCGGTATCGAACTAAGAACCTTGCAAGTGACTTTAATCTAAGTGCCCCATACTTGCAGCCTGGCGTGGGCGTCCCATCGTGAGGCTATGGCTTTCAAGCTAATTTCGCCAATTTATGACTACTGAATAGTGAGTTCGATCTTCACTGGATGCCCCATAATTGTTCCCTTGTTTCACATCCTCCCCGTAACGAACGGGTTGTGTAAATACGTACTTGTAACCGTGTGTCAAACGTAGTTTTAGTAAGGGCACTCTCAGTGGTATAATTTTTTTCAGCGAGGTAGGCCGAAAAAACACTCTTAGTGGGTTCAATTTTCACTTCTGGCATTGTGTCAAATCAAACTATGCTTACTCAATTATTGATTGATTGATTTTAACGGCACGTCAACCCGTCTGAAATTATTTTATGCTTCGAAGTTAGGGAATCGCGTGCATTGTATGTTCATATTTACATTTTGTTGTTGTGTAATTGTTTTATATTTGTGTGCGTGTGTTTTTTTTTTTGGCACATGGTCCTATCGAATACGAATGATTTTTAAACAGATCTATTTGAGCCATAGTGTTGAGTATCTGGCCGCCATCCCTGGTTCCAGATGTAGTAATGAGCCAAAGTTAGAATCAGGCCTCTATAAATACACCAACAGCAGCAGCAGTACTGCCAGTGATTGAATAATAGGAATCTTTCCCATGTCACGTGCTTATAGGCGAGTCTATAAATAGAGGTGACCATTTGCCTCATGCCTTATATACCAAAAATCCCAACACATAGTTGGAACACTAACAGGTAATACCACTACGGGGCAAAGTAAACCTAGGAGTAATGGCAATGAATGGTTGCTCCACACTCTCCAGAACTGGAGCCTGTAGTTTAGTCTCATACTCTGGACATTCCGTTTTCGAGGAGTGTTTTACCCTCTGGCGGCCAATACATACTGATTCAGATTTTTCAAAGCTTCACCTACCCGTCCGCTTTCAAATTCTACACATTCATGGTCCAGGAGTATAGTAGCAAAGGTTTGGCAATATATTTCAATGTTATTATAGAAGGGGGGAATATATGGGGCGAAATAGACCTTCGAATCAACTAGCTCCCGCCAAGGGGGAACCAAAAACAAGCGAGTTCTCAGTCTTCTCACAAGTCAGACCCTCTGTTGGTCAACACATTCTTCGTCTAGCAGCTGGAAAATCCGTCGTCGTAGTCGAAATAATCTTTAGCAGTTCAAAATCACATTTCCTTACTGAAAAGCGCTTCGTCGTCGACTGCTTCTGCTGCTGCTGACTGCCCAGCGCTTGACTCACTTGTTATTTTATGGGCATATAAGCAAAACATCCGGGCACGTCAGTCAAACCTCGCGTCTTTCCAGTTCCTACATCGCATCTGTTTTCGCATGCGGGAGGACGCGGGTTCGATCCCAGCAGGCAAGACAAAGTCTTGCTCTTTTTCGTTCTCCGTCACAGTTATATATATATATATATATATATATATATATATATATATACCAACCAATTACACGAGTAGAATATTATCGGAAATCTGGTAGAGAATTATCTTCCCCTGCCGCTAGAGGGCGAATCGCCAATAGGATGTTGGCGCCAAAACCAAACCCCTTCACTTATCTGGAGATTGTCACCGAAGCGAGTCGCTAAAATAAGCGCTCCCACCACCTTGCCCTCAACCAGCATACTTTCTAAGGCTGTCTCATAGCCTACTACTGAAGGCCGTTTCGACAGCATACTTATCAGAAGGCTGAGGACCTAAATAGTCTACTTGAAAAGGGCCCCATCCACCGTCATTTAAAAGAACAGTGTGAGAATACCCGTTCTGCACCTTACACCTTCGCTGCACGATGTCTAGACCCCAACGTTGTGATTTTCTGTGCTGGCCGATGCGAAGGCACGAGTCAGATGGGTTCACAGGGATTAAAAGAAAACAAAACAAACACAAGTCTGTTAATAGGACACTGATAGAAGAGGGAGTTGTGACACTTAAGCAGTTGTAGTGGGTTCTCTCAGCTGGCAAGAAGTTGTCATGAGACTAAGTGAATTACTGGCTTCACTGGCTAATTTCTAAGTCTCTGCTACTGTCGATATCATCACCTGCCGCCGAAAATCTAACTCTAACTGACTTTTTCTGGGACCGTATGTATATATATATATAAAATTCCACCCTCACCATCTCCTTTCTGACTAATCCATGCTGGTCATTCAATTACTTTTACAGATGTACTTTTGTTTGAAATATTAAAACGAACTATAATCATACAGGCACAAACAGATAAACAATTGTCCTCATCATCAATTTACACAATGCCAAATTAACCCCGGCCTCAGACATTTGTCTCGGTTGGATATCAAATATATTCCCATCTGTCTTATTTTATTTATTATTCATTTTTTTCATTTCTGGTTATTTTATCACTAATGTTTACACACATGATACACTACTTCCTATCTACGTACGGATATATAATATATATTATATTATATATATTATATATATATATATATATATACTACACACATGACCCCTTAGATGCATTCCGATGCATTTTAGTGCAATTAAAAGTGTCACATACCTCCCTCAACCGTTCTTGTCATTTATTTATAAATTACAACAAAAACAGTATGCATCTCCCTTCGGCGCCTGAAGGGGGGACAACATTTTTCTCTTGGTTTTGAGACAAAACATCATAACAACAAAAAAAAAGATTCACAACAATATATAATCAGAGGGCTTTGCCACCTCCCTTCAAATAAAAAAAAAACAAAACAAAAAAAAACAATGGCCAACAGTGCACTTGTACGGGTGGGATCCTCACCCTTTTCGACACAAACATACACACAACAAAAAAAAACATGGATAGTTATGTTGGGTTCAGGTCTTCGACTTTGCTTCTCCTGTAATGATCTTTGGGGGACTTCTGACTCCACAATCAGGATTACTTTTTCGGATCACCTCCAAAACTTCACATCACCTTCTGATAAACACAAGGGAATTTTAAGCACCCTTCTACTTAACGATTCAGGAGGGCTTTTCTGGCTCACCTCCAAGATTTCACATCACCTTCTGATAAACACAAGGGAATTTTAACCACCCTTCTACTTAACGATTCAGGAGGGCTTTTCTGGCTCACCTCCAAGATTTCACATCACCTTCTGATGAACGCAAGGGAATTTTAACCACCCTTCTAAATGATTCAGAAGTATTCATTCTTTTTTTTTTTTTTTTTTAAATTCCTTACGACTCGGGAACATCATAATTTCCGCAGTTGGATAGGTGCCGTAGCAGGAATAACATTACTTTAGAGAAGCATTGTCGATTACCTCTCCAAGCCTTGGGGTCTCTACCACCCCTTTTCTTAAAAGAACAACCAAACAAAAAACAGAAACCTCAACAATATATGTCCTGGGTTACTGGAGGTATTGACATGTAATCTCTTCCAGTCTTTCATTAAATTCAACCATTTTTTTTTCTTTTTTTTTTTTTTTCAAGTATTCACCTTATCTCAGTCTCTGCCTTGCACATGCAGGTTACAGTCTCTCTTTCTATTTCTTTATTTTTTTTTTTTTATTTTATTTCTCTTTTTTCTTTATGCATTTGTCTTTATGATGCCAAGTTGCAGAGGCTCTTCAGGTCGTATCTGCACTAGATCGGAAGGGTTCAGTTGGTCCCTAATTGTAACGGCTGTAGTGTCTCTTTCCATTTTGGTCCCTACTGTTTTTGCCGCCGTGTCTTGGCCATCGTGTACCTTCTCTGGCATATTTTTCACCCTATTTCTTAACCACTGCCTTCCCCAGATTAACAATACTAATACCATGCCCACTATCACTATGAAACTACCCCCCAGTGACAACCAGACTATGGTGTCTGTGGGCTGATCATTCCATGTAGGGATTTTCCTCTCCACAGTCTCCAGCTTATACACTAATTGGTGTAGATTAATTCTACCTATGTCCTCCAGCAGCTGGGGTACTTTACTCACATTTAGGTTGGGGGATTTCACCACCAGGGGATCCCACAGACCCGTCCATCTGCTGGAAGAGACGTTTGAAAGAGCGAGGAAAGAGTCCTTAGTTTCAAATTCCTCCTCTACCTGATAGTATGGCGGTAGCGTGATAGACCCCCAAAGGCTGAGCATCCCATAGGCAAGCTAATAATAGTTAGTGGTGGCTCTGCCTTTATGGTTACTGTCGACTTCTCCCCACATACCTGTGATAGAATCAGCCCCCTCTCCAATGCCACCGCCCAGACCCCATCTGACACTCCTATGGCCTGTGGCATTACGGTTTTCTTAAACACTTCCACCTGACAAACTTGCTGAATACCCTCTTTGTTATTTCTAAACAGTTCCACCAGGCATACTTGGTGTGTCCTGGTGGCATAAATAGGGCTCTGAGATGTACATGCTCTCAGTGCATCTGTCTTGCACTTCTCCGCCTCCCCTTCAGTGAGCAGCATAAACTGTGTTCGGGCTAGGTTAAGGGCTATGTATTCAGCTTCTAATTTGTACTTAGCTACAACACCTAACTGTTGTTTCAGGTTGGGGTAGGGGATGGGCAGATTTATTACTTGGAAGACGTCAAAGGTACTATCCCTATCTAGGAGGGGTACGGGCACTAGTGCTAGGATTTTGCCCTCATCCATCAATGTTACACAGCCTAATGAGCTATAATAGCGCCACAGCTCCCTGGTGGGGTCAGAGGGCAACCGAAGGTGGTGAGGAAGCTCAGTCTGGATCTTAAGCAGGATGTCCTGGAGGTGAGCAGGGGCCACCAAGCTAGGTGATAAGTGCCCCAGGAAGAGCATGTCTAATTGAGTATTAACATGCTCAAGTGACAGTCTTAGTGATTGTGAAGTCTGCCTAAGTCGGTTGATGGCCATGGACAGTTGCAAAAACTGCTTCACAAAGCCCCTTAGCTTTTGCAGCTCCATTGACATGGACTGTGAAACGTTGTTCAACGCCCATTTCACATCCAGAACACCTTTAATTAACCGGTTGATGGCCTGTCTATTTTTAGTTAGGTCTATTCTAGTGACATTTAATATAGACAAACTGCTCTTCGCCTCTTGAACCAGGATCCTCTCACCCTCACCTATAGCTCTCAACTTTTGCTTGATCACCTGTAGGTCTGTCTCTGTTACTGTCCCAAAAAGCACATTAAGCGCTTTCCCCACTATGGGAAGTACTGCCCTTTTTGTTCTAGGTTGTAACAGCTTTATTTCCTTCAAATAGTTCCCCATCCCTTCCCACAGGGTCTCTAGAGCTCGGATCTCTTGCCTAAGTGAATACATCACGCTATGGTACTTATCAGAATAATGATCTGCGGCTATCTCATCTCCAACCACTCTTACCTTTTCTATTTCTGATGATAATCCCTCTAGTACTTCATGATAGGGTCTCAGGTCAATCATGAGGGTGATTACCCATTTTGATCGGGTAAGTACCACCTCTGTGGATTTTTTAAAAATAGTGCTCTGACTGTGCCTCCATGCACCTGTTGGCATCACAAGAACGAGCAGTAGGAGAATCCTGTTGACAGCCATTCTGCAATGCAATGTGAGGCAGGGTTAATGGGGATGAACACACTATAAGGAAATTTATGCTACCTATATCCCCCCCATGTTCCATTTTCTTCCGTTCCTCATAACAACTAATTCCTATAGATATACCACTAAAAGCTCAGATCATGATTTTTTTTTTTTTTTTTTTTTTTTTTTTTGACCCGGAATCCTGGTATTCAGTTTTACGTATAGGCGACCTCAACCAGTCCTTCTACTAATTGATATACAATTCCTAGGTTTACCCAATCCAATGCTTAGTGAATTCAGTCTCAAAATACCCACGAGCACCACCCCCCGCATGGGGGCCCTTCCACACGAACGGCAGCACACGCGAACACCCCAAGACATCATCCACTTTTGCATCACCTACCTATTCAGTGTTGGGAGGTTGCTTCTATATCTCTCTGACATCTTAACGCCTGTGCTCCCCTTAGCCTCAATTTGAGTGGTAACTCGGGTTCACTTCCTAATGTCTCTTCTTTTCTCAATTGTAGTTGGGAAAGAGGTACTACATCCTCCTCTTCCCACTCACTGGTTTCTTCTTCACTGAGGTTTGGGCTAAGAGCATTATCCTCCCCGTCTGGTGCTACTAGATTCTCACCTAAGTTGCTATCACGATCATAGGGTATATGTATATACTCATTTTCGCTATCTGTATCTATGTCTACAGGTTCTACTAGAGTCGCCTTTCTCATTCGTTTTTTCTTAGTACTAGGTTCAGGGATTTCCCACTCATCGATATCTGCTAATTTTAGATCATTTGCATGGGCTCTCTTTACCTTACCGGAAACCTGATCCCATATTAAGAATGAGACTGGACCTGTCTGTTCAACTATTCTATGGCAGGGCCTCCACCTTTGATCCAGTTTTCCCTGCCTAGCATGAGCTCGGTAATATACTGGGTCTCCTACACCTAATTCTATTTTTCGGCGGTTCTTATTGATAGCCTCGTTTCTCTTTTTCTGTGCCCGTATTATTCTGCGCCGAGCCTTGACAAAGGTTTTATGCTGCTGTTCAATGATAAGTCGGTGGTAGTCCTCCCCCATGTATTTTCTACGCGGTTTCAGCAAATTATCTACCGGTAGGACCACATCACGCCCAAACAGCATGTAGTAGGGGGAGAATTTTGTTGTCTCACACATTGAGAACCTCACAGCAGCTAATGCCTGAGTCAAATACAGGTCCCAGTTATGTCTGTCACCCTCAGTCAATTTAGACAGAATGTCACCCAAGAAACGGTGGAAACGTTCTACCTTCGCGTTACTCTGCGGATGATATGGGACGTTGTGATATGCTTTATATTGAGGCTCTTCATAGTTTCCTTCATAATTTCATTAACGTTTTCGGTTCCATTGTCAGTCACTATCTCCAAGGGGGCACCGTAACGTGGAAATATCTCAGTCAAAATCAAGCTGGCCACAGTTTGAGCCTTCTTGTCTGCCACCGCGTATGCTTCTGGCCAATTGGTTAACCAATCAACAAAACTAACTATATAGACATTTCCCTGTGTGGTCTCACTATATGGGCCAGAGATATCCAAGCTAACCTTCTCAAATGGATAAGCTGGAACATCCATCTCCATAAGAGGGGCTGTCTCGTGTCTACTACTCCTGGCCTGGCAGGTGACACAGCTATTCACATATGTCGTTACCTGTTTATACAGCCTAGGCCAATAATATTTCCTACTAATAAGCTCGTAGGTCTTATCTATGCCTATGTGTCCTATCGCATCGTGGCACTGTTCTACTATCTTATTCCGTAGCGTTTGGGGGACATATAATCGGGGCCTAACCTCATCATCTTTATTAGAGAGGTAGTACAGCCGATCATCTTGTATCAAGTACCTACTTGCCCAGGCCCGTGTTACCTTCCCCGCCTCTATCGCTTCTTTTAGTGTCTTAATTTCCTCATCCATCTGATATTCACTAACTAGTTCTCCTAACGGTTGCTGCTCTGTGGCATCTGGGGCCTCACAGGCTGCATCGTCAATGCTTGGTCTCCTTTCTATTTGGTGGGAATTGATCACATTTATCTGGTATGCTCGATCATCCACCTCTGGTATTATGCTTATCGATTCCCGCTCCAACTGCTTAGGAATCCGTGATAACAAGTCAGCACACGTATTCTCTCTACCGGCTAAGTATTCTATCTTGCAGTTATACCCGCTTAATTTAAGTGCCCATTGTTGAATCTTCTTGTTGGTCCAATCCGCTTCAAATAAGTACTGAAGGGGTTTATGGTCAGTCTTAATTACAAAGGTAGCACCATTCAAGTAATAGTTCAGCTTTTCCAATGCATAAACTATGGCGTAAGCCTCCTTTTCAATCACTGGCCACCTCTGTTGGGTAGGCGACAGTTTATGGGACAAGAAGTAAATAGGTACTTCCTCTGGTATACCCGGCATAGGACCGTCCTTCTCAGGGCGTGGCTGGGTGAGGCAGGCACCAATGCACTGATCGCTGGCATCGGTGTACAAAACCATCGGCTTACTCAAGTCTGGGTAGGCTAATAGAGGGATAGCTGTCAACTGTTCTTTCAGCGCATTGAAGGATCGCTGACAATCCTCTGTCCAACTAAACCGAGCATATTTCTTTGTCAATGCTATGAGTGGGGTTGCTATCCTCGAAAACGCTGGTATGAATCTCCTGTAAAAACCTATCGCACCTATAAACCCCTAACTTCCCTAACAGTACGTGGTTCGGGCATGGCTCTGATTACCTCTACCTTATCTATGTCGGGGTGTACACCGCTCTCATTAATAATGAATCCTAAATATTTTGTCTCTTTCTTCATAAACTGGCACTTAGATAACTTAATCTTCAGTCCATGCTTCCTTAGCCGAACAAAAACTGCCTGCAAATGCCTGAGGTGTTCCTCAGCACTGCTTGAAAAAATCAATATGTCATCCAGGTAGGCCATAGAAAACTTTTCTAGCCCTCCAAGCACCACAGACATGAGTTGCTGAAAAACACCAGGTGCGTTAGCCAATCCGAAGGGCATGACTCTAAACTGATAAAGTCCCACGTGGCATGCAAAGGCTGTCTTTTCTCGGTCAACCTCATCCAAGGCTACCTGCCAGTATCCCGATCTCAGGTCCAGCGTAGAAAAGTATGTAGATTTTCCAAGCAATGCTAGGATGTCATCAATTAAAGGTAGTGGGTATGCCAGGGGCTTCGTAATTTTATTCAAGGCCCTAAAATCTACACAGAACCTATGTCCTCCATCCTTCTTGTCGACTATCACTATTGGAAAGCTCCACGGGGACACAGAACGCTCAATCACACCTGCCCCCAGCATATCCTTAACTGCCCCCTCTACTAGCTCCCGCTTGTGCAATGGAGTTCGATATGGCCTGAGTCTTATAGGTGGATGGTCACCAGTGTTGATCTTCCGAACAGACTGAGTTTGACCTAACTCCTTATCCGAGTGGGCTATCACATCTCTGTTCTTTATTAAGAACTTGCTTATACTATCCCTATGTTCAGCGGGTGCTTCTATTTCTTCGACCTTAACTACTGTGTTTACTTGATGGCTCCTAGTGTAATTTTTACTCAACACATTCTCCCTAATGCTCGCAGATACTGCTCGTCCTAGTTCCTTACCCCTAGGTATTTTTATCGTGGTATTTGTGGTGTTAGCCAGCAATATCGGAACCCGACCTGCCTCACCAACCTCTACCACTGATTCGCACAGCATAACCTCCCCCTTTTCATAGGAGGATCGTCTATAGGGGTTATTTGAAATGTACCCCTGCGCTGTTCTGCAGGAGACAGCTTACCCTGACAAGAGATAGCTGTACGAGGTCGGATAACAATGTCTTCGGGGGCCACCACAACAGATTCTTCATTCCTACAGTTTCCCAGTGGTATCTCTCTTCCGCCTACTTCCAGCAAAGCTGGATTAAAACTTAATTTTGCCCCGTTTCCTTCCAGCCAGTTTCTACCTAAAATCATTGACCTACACAGAGTCGGTGCTACATATAACGTTTCCATTGTCTCTACTTCTTCTACTATTACTGGCAGACATATCATACCAGATAATTCCATTTCTCGCCCATCAGCCTGTACTACCTTTAAGTCCGCTGGTTTTAGGTCCTTATTTGTGACTCCTAATTCTAATAACTCTTTTTGTCTAATAATTGATATAGATGCCCCCGTATCTAATAAGGCTTGCACAACTTTTCCTACTATCTTTACCTCACAGTCCATCTCGGTACTCTGATCAAATATTGCATAACTTTGGGCCACCCTCATCTTCTTCTGGGTGGCCCTCCTGCGTTTCCCTGAGTCCTTACGGGCCCCCTTTCCCCGGGTGGGGTGACTCTTCTCCTGGGACACACTCTCCGTATGTGATCCATTCGACCACACTCCCAACACCCTGGTTGTCTTGGGTCGGGGGTGTGCCCTCTCCAACCCCTCTCATGGGGGCGGTCTCCCACCCAATAGCTTGGATGGCCATGCCCCCATCGATCCCAAACTACAGGAGGGATTTCTGTCCTTCCTGTACCTGTCCCGCCCAGTTTCCTTCTTTCCTGTACTTGACCTTGCGAGGTCGCTAGTCTATTATATAGTTTTAGACTCTTTCCCGCTATCTCAAACGCCTCCGCTAGTGAGGTTGGGGCCGCCCTTGCTGTGTCTTCCTTTACGAACGAATTTTCTACCGCATCCGTGAAATACTCAGCTAGCTGCGCCTGCACCGCCTCTCCTTCACGTTGGACGGCGTCTTTGTAGGCAATCTTTGCTAACCCTAGAATTCTACTAGCTAGTTCCGGCAGGGTTTCTCCTACTTTTTGCTTAACCTTAATTAATGCTCTTGCAGCGTCGGTAGCACTAGTGTAGTCACTGTACTGGTTCGTCAGCTGCACTAAGAGATCTCCCCAGTTACTCTCAGGATTATCGTCTAAGTAAAGTCCGATATATTCAGATACAACCCCGTCTGAATAGTCGTAAGCCAGATTCACCAACTCTGTTTGTGTCAGCTGGTAAATCCTAGCCTTCTTTTTCAGTGCCTCTACCCAGTGCTGAAATTCAGAGGCTTTTCCTGTGAAAATGGGGATTTTAGACCCACTTGCTGCTATTTTGAAAGCCGGGCGCGTTAAATTATCCCTATCCATAATAAACTAAATAAACTAATGCCAGTAAGGTAGACACTCTAGTCAAGACATAACAACAACAACAACAACAACAACAAAATGAAATGAATTTTAAGCCTACCTGGCAGGGTCCGTGGTTGGTTTTCTTATTATTTTTTTCAAATGTTCAGTTGATCCTCTTTGTTTTTTTTTGTTTTTTTTTTTTGTTTTTGTTTTTTTTTCTTTGTTTTTTAAAAAATGTTCTAAGGGTGTTCCTTTCAGTTTTCAGCTAAAAGAAAACGAAACAAAATCTGTTTTCTTTGATCAGTTCATTCAGACAATCCTTTCTTCTTTCCTTCCTATCTGTTGTGTTCCTTTTTTCTTCTTCAGATTTTTGGGTTCTGTCTTTTCACTTTCCGTTTCTCTTTCTTTCTTTCTTTTTCGTTTCCGTCTTTCTCCTTCTTTCCTTTACTTCTATTGTGTAACCACTTTTAAGGGTCGAATCTGTGGTCACGGCACCAGTGTGAGAATACCCGTTCTGCACCTTACACCTTCGCTGCACGATGTCTAGACCCCAACGTTGTGATTTTCTGTGCTGGCCGATGCGAAGGCACGAGTCAGATGGGTTCACAGGGATTAAAAGAAAACAAAACAAACACAAGTCTGTTAATAGGACACTGATAGAAGAGGGAGTTGTGACACTTAAGCAGTTGTAGTGGGTTCTCTCAGCTGGCAAGAAGTTGTCATGAGACTAAGTGAATTACTGGCTTCACTGGCTAATTTCTAAGTCTCTGCTACTGTCGATATCATCACCTGCCGCCGAAAATCTAACTCTAACTGACTTTTTCTGGGACCGTATGTATATATATATATAAAATTCCACCCTCACCATCTCCTTTCTGACTAATCCATGCTGGTCATTCAATTACTTTTACAGATGTACTTTTGTTTGAAATATTAAAACGAACTATAATCATACAGGCACAAACAGATAAACAATTGTCCTCATCATCAATTTACACAATGCCAAATTAACCCGGCCTCAGACATTTGTCTCGGTTGGATATCAAATATATTCCCATCTGTCTTATTTATTTATTCATTCTTTTTCATTTCTTGGTTATTTTATCACTAATGTTTACACACATGATACACTACTTCCTATCTACGTACGGATATATATATATATATATATATGTATATATATATATATATATATATATATATATATATACTACACACATGACCCCTTAGATGCATTCCGATGCATTTTAGTGCAATTAAAAGTGTCACAACAGTTACCCAGGCGAGAAGCTTCTAAAAGAGCATCCCCTACTTTTACTTACCGAATGAGAAGTGACAAAACGGACGCGTCTCTACAGAACTCTACAACCACAACGACTAGAATACCCTTGCTCATGCCACTTCTCCAACGAACAAAGGGCCCCATCCATCGTCATTTAAAAGAACATTTACCCAGGCGAGAAGCTTCTAAAAGAGCATCCCATACTTTTACTTATCGGACGAGAACCGACAAAACGGACGCGTCTCTACAGAACTCTACAACCACAGCGACCAGAATTCCCTTTCTAGTGCCACTTCTCCAACAAACAGTATTTCACCTCACTGATAAGTCTGGTAGCAAATGCCATTAAAATTTGCAACATATTCTTGTACTATTTGTCAATACATGTGTTAAATTCCATTGTGTGTTTGTCTTCTTTCGTCCGAACAATTTGCCTACAACTGGGAGAAATAAGAGGCTCACCTAAAGACCGTATATTCCTCTTAATATGGCACAAGGTCAATTGCTTAAGCGGAGTTTAACAAGTTTGAATTCAGAGTTTTTCTTCTCGTAGACTGGTTGCCTAATCAAGGTTAAAGGCCCTAGTCTGTCCTATTTACCCATAGCTGCAGGGAGAATAGTTGGATTTATACTTTCGTAATTTTGTTTTCGTCATCAAAATTCGACTCAAGGTAACAAAATAAAAAATAAAACAAGTGCAAATAACATACAGAGGAAAAAAGAATTAACAAAAGTCCGAAAGACGAGCCAATCTCTTACAATTAAATTAAACTATATTTATTCAATTTTTTATGCTAATTCTACTGTCTGCTGAGGGTTGCACAAATTTTCCCGTGCAGTATCTTTATCTATAAAAAAAACCATTTAAAAAACAAACAATACAAAACATCTACAAATTTACACAAGAAATTACTTGCCGGGAGGCGAAAGTTCGTAATGCCCGAATAGTTTTTAGTGGGCCCTTATTTTGGTCAGTTGTGTTAGAGAACTGAGTTTACCTCGCTTTCTCGTTTTCTTCTTCCGTCTTTCTTTCCTTCTCTTTCCCTCTCTCCTTCTCTTTCTTCAACTTTCTTTCCTCTTTCAATTTTCCTTTGCTTCTTCTTCAAATGTTCTTGGACAATCCCGCCCAACTACTTTTTCTCAATATTCCTTTAGATTCCTGGTTTCAACCAGTCAAAAGACCCAGTGGTCCTATATAACTGAGATATGGTCACGAATCCTACATCCTTTTTTTTTTTTTAAGAGGAAGATCCTTCGCTGTTCACAGCGGACAACCATAGAAGGAGGGGGGCTTCAGCCCAAGAGAGACCTGTTCTCTCACCTCTGTTTACAGAGTGCTCGTCGTAATAAGTGTTGTATAAGCAAATGTAGAAATCTCCCGATTCACTAATTCAGCACTTCAATCCATAATAAAAGATACATACACTCGCCAACAAAACAAACAAGGCGGAGACCCCAAAATCGGAAGTGTCCTCTATCGGAGACTAAAACGGAATGACCATTTTAACACTTATCTGCGCATGGGCTCCGATCGGGAGTTCCGCTTTGATAATCAATTCCTGACATTAAATAAAATAAAATTGGTAAATAAAATTCGCATTTTCATCCAATGAAAGCGATTCCCGGGTGAAATGAAAATAACTTCAATGGATCCCATTTTCGACAGCGGTTCTCTATAAATAAACAGCTCTGAAAGGCAGACGACAGTCAGAGGTTCAGGCGCCTTCACGAACACACGACGAACGAGGGCTAGCACTAGCGAAGGATACATCAAACGCGGCCGATCACACCCCACCTACTTACCCAACCCTGACCTCACAGGCAGTCAAGTCAACAAGCAAACATTTCTACATTATTCGACGATACCAAAAACGCTACTACCAATACACAATATTCTGCCTACATCACCACCCCACTACCACAGCCAAGCTGAACATTTTACGGACTTAATATTCACCCACAACTATCACCAAAATTATCCTGCAATTTTCATTTCTATCTTTTCACCGTTCTTATGTTATTTTTCAATACATTTTTGAACTTAAAATCTGTGTTTTGTTCTTTTCCTCATCACCATACGCTTGCATCTTAATACTGTTTATTACATAAGTGTCTGACGAAAATGGTTTCAGTCAGGAACCTTACTCGTCCCTTACAGTGATGTCATCACAGACCAATCAGAGGCCTTTAAAAATTCACCCCACGAATACAAACTCTGGAAAGCACCATGGCCCAGAACAAAAATATTTTATTACATACGTGGGAGGGCTAATTGTTGCAGCCATTTCACTCCAAAAAAAATTTCAACAATACCTTTACCAAGGGTATTAGCGCCATGTGAAATGCAAACAGCCTTGTCCAGGATTTGAAATCGGTTCATTGTGTCCATTTCCTACGACAGTTAACATTACACTATGCGCCCCCATTTCAATGCTATAGCAACACAAAGGCTTTTGTGTTTTGGGCACTTTTTTGCCTCTCTCACCCCTGACGTTGCACCCCGAGGTAGCTGCCTCTTCTTCACCCCACCTTTGTTCCGCCACTGGATATAACCAGCCTATTCTAAGCCCCGCCGACAGGGTGGTAAACTTAGTCAATTACCAAGTGTGTGTTTCTATGTGTATTTTAATGATATGGATTCTTTCTATATATTTCGTGTAATAAAAGTGATGATTATTTTTGTCTACTAAGGTTATCGGAAATTGGGTTATCTGCCCGCACCCGGAAGTCCGGACAATAGGGGGCAGAGGATAGAACCCTGACTCAGTAGAACAGGCCCGACAGGCAAAAGGTACAGAACTACCTGGCACTAGAAGAAGAATAGAACCACAGCGACTTTACCGGACAACTTAGAGACATTGCAAAGACCTATACAACTAAGATAAATGTACTTGAAATTCTTTGTATTATTTTAATATATCCCCGCCAGGAGAAATTCCTCTGGCAACTCTCAAAGACATTTACACAACTCTTAAAGACATTTGCATAATAATTGTATACACACACATATTGCTAACCCAGAATAAACCGTTAACCCAATTATAAACTCTTATAATTGGCTTGTACCTTTCCTTCATAACTACAGTCATATTTGTAACGTTACTATTTGTTAACATTATTTCTGTTACTTTGCCAGAGGATTTCTCCTGGCGGGGATATATTTTTAGGTGATACAAAGAGTTTCAAGTAGTACACTTATCTTAGTTGTATTGGTCTTAGCAATGTCTCGGTGTTGTCCGATAAGGTCGCTGTGGTTCTGTTATGTCTGCTTGTGTCGGCTAGTTCTGTACCGTTTGCCTGCCGGATCTGTTCTGCTGAATCAAGGTTCAGTCTCTCTTCCTATTCTCCGGACAACCGGGGAGGGCAGATAACCCAATTTCCAATAATATGTATGTCATGAGGGCTGCATGGATTACATATGTCTCTCATTTGTGATGCACATAACAACTAAGTCTTTAAATGCTTCTTCTACATTAACAGAACAAAGTGATGATTGCTATCATTAATTTCTTTATCATCAAATAAAAGCCAATGAATACATATTTAAAAAAACAAAACAACATTTTTTTTAAAGAAAGGGGGAAAAATACTATTTCTGACTGAGTTCAAATAATAAAACGTACAAGTATCACTATCACTTTCAGTTATAGCCATGTGTTGGTTGAAAGTAGGAGACGGTAAGAGGAAAGACTCACTCCCTTTCATTAACTGAGCCTCCTCTTCCTCCCAAAACTCAAACGAAGGGGTGATGTGTTAGAGTATACAACTCTTAAAAACATTTACATAATAATTGTATACTCTAACACATTATTACTAACCCCCAATAAACTGTTAACCCAAATATAAACCTTATAATTGCCTTGTACCTTTCCTTCATAACTACAGTCATATTTGTAACGTTAATACTTGTTTACTTTATTTCTGTTAAGGTCGGCTATTTTATTAAGTTTTACAGTTTTTAACCTGCAGTAAAATTTAATAGCAATAATAAATTTCCGGTTGGCCAGTAAAGGTTTATTTGTTGAGGAATGAATATACACACAGGGTTCAAAAGGTGCACCCGTCGAATAGAGCGAAAAGAGCAGTGGAAATAAAAGTTGGGAACAGTGACCAACTGCTGAGCGAAGATAAGGATGTTTTTCACATCGTAATTAATAAGGCCTTTTTTTTCAAATTCAATAACAAACAGCAACGAGTAAATAAATAAATAAATAAATAAATAAAAATAATAAGCAGTCGAGGCGGAAGTCACTGATACAGGATGTTTTTGTCAGTCGCGGAAGAAGAATTATGTTAGAGCACAAAACGGTCAAAATGCGAAAGTACATTAAATTCTTTAGAGAATTGTAAACAAGAGAATAAATCAAACGTCTAATAAAACTGTGCAACTTATAAGAGGAATTGCGGGTTTAAGGGCGCTGGGGACTCTTAAATCTCCCAGTTGTAGGCAAATTGTTCGGACGAAAGAAGACAAACACACAATGGAAATTTAATACATGTATTGACAAATAATACAAGAATTTGTTGCAAATTTTATTGGCATTTGCTCACAGACTTATCTGTGAGGTTAAATACTGTTCGTTGAGAAGTGGTGATAACAGGTGTATTCTGGTCGCTGTGGTTGTAGAGTTTCTGTAGAGACGCAGCCTTTTTGGTCAGTTCTCGTACGATAGGTAAAAAAGTGTAGGGAAATCCTTTTGGAAGCTACTCGCCTTAGTAACAATCTTTTAAATGACGGTGGATGGGGCCCTTCTTAAGTTGACTATTTAGGTCCTCAGCCTTCTGATAAGTATGCTGTCGAAACGGCCTTCAGAAAGTATGCTATTGCGACAGCCTTAGAAAGTAGGCTGGTTATGGGCAAGGTGATGGGAGCGCTTATTTTAGCGTCTCTCCTTGGTAACTGCCCCCTGATAAGTGATGGACTTTGATTCCCCCACCAACTGTGTTGGCGATTCGCCCTCTAGCGGCAGGGGAACATAACTGAAGTGCTTACCACCAAAAGAGTGTTTTCACAAGTGCTTCGACCAATAGAAACTGATTGGAACAGTGTGTTGAATGCCAATTGAGAGGGGGTATTAGAAAGAAAATGAACGTTTCATTCACTGTTCATTTTTCTTGGTAAATACTCAATACTTTGTAAACACATCTCGTATATAATATATTCATTTTTTAATTTTTTTTAGGGGGACTCATTTCCCTGTCTGCTATGGCTTTTATTATATATATATATATATATGCGTAGAGAGGAATTTATTATAATCAAATAATCACAACGGGCAAATTCGGCAAATACCGCGTGAGACGTAAGGAACACTGGACAGCTGTTTCGACCAATATACACGGCTGATGAGACCTAATATGGGGCGAAACAGCTATCCAGTGTTACGCACGTCACACGTGGTATTCGCCAAATTTGCTTGTCGTGATTTTAGAGAGAGAGAGAGAGAGAGAGAGAGAGAGAGAGAGAGAGAGAGAGAGAGAGAGAGAGTAAGGAGATATTCCGTGGCAATAGTAAAAGGACCAATTTTTAAAATTTAAATATATTTTAAGATATGTCTGTCTGTTTGTTTGTCTGTCTCTCTCTCTCTCTCTCTCTCTCTCTATATATATATATATATATATATATATATATATATATATCGTGTACCCTTTTACTTCTTATTTCCTCTCATTATAACTTCCTATACCCAAGTCTTCTCTCTTCTCTGCATTATTTTATGCTTTCTTTTTCAATTTCTCTTTCTTTTCACTTTAGTCTCTCTTCGTTTCCTTCTTCTCATCCTTTCTTTCTGTTTACTTGAAAGGGTTACTGTCGACCGATGCTCCAGCGTTTTCAACTCGCCAACCCGATTGATGCCTCCGTCTCGAACTCACAGACAAATAGAAGTGTCGATCCATATGCCATGTTGGGATTATCTTCACATTGGCCTGGAAGAGTTATCTTCCCGCTGGGTTGCCGCGTGTTCTCACCAAGGGCTATTGTATTTAAGCGGCTGATTCAAACGCTTCTTCCTCTTTTCTCCTTCTTCTCGGCTGAACCACATGGGTTAGACATTTTGTGACTACACCCCACCCTCGTGGTGCCTCTGGTCCCCACGTACGGACTAAGTCAGTAAGTGACTTCCATTATATGGACTATCTGTAACTCTTTTTATATGTACATGTACGTAACACTTGAATGTGTCCTTTTTGTATCTCATTTGTATTATCTTGTATTCCTATTTTATGTATCTTGTCATATTTCGGTGCTGTTTACAATGTAAATAGTTGTGTCCAACAAACGTGTCGGAGTTGTATGTTCATATTATAACCATGAACCTTACAGTCATTTATGACAGAACTTATACTAGTCCACATAAATAAAACACAATGTGTATCCAGATATTTTTCTTCTGACATTTTCACTGAATCACCCATCTCTATGCAATGAAATTGTACGAATTACATTCCTTACTTACCAGGTTTTCCCTTACCTTGTCCCCTCGGGGGGTCCAGTGTGCTTCGGCCACTGGATCGGTAAAGTACAAATAATAGCGTCTATCCCAGGGGGCTTTCCCCCCAGGCAATACCTGCCCCCTTGACTTAAAGGGGCAGGGCTGGGTTTATTGCCAAGCGCCTGAGGCGTCCCCCTTGAGCGGGAATGCCAAAGGAATCGACGCAATTTTTGTTCTTTCCCACCCATGAGCTTTGGCTTGTGGGTGGGCCCACGTTAAAACGAGGCCTTGTGCCCTGCCCATACAAGTGGGGTATGAGGCAAATACACTTACCAGGTTTTCCCTTTAGGTGATAGGTGGCGTGTTTCAGAAAAATTGATATCATTTCATAATCTTGATCATTTGATCAATTCTTGTTCAAATGATCTCAGATTTTAACAGAATGTGTAGAAATAATCTAAAATTCTATGTATATTGTTTCATTTTCTTTTCTTTTCAGGTATAAAAATTCAAGTCACTGAAAAAGTGTTTAAACACTAAACATAGAATTTTGAGTTATTTCTACACATGCTGTTAAAATTTGAGATCATTTGAACGAGAATTGATCAAATTATTAGATTACGAAATAATAACACTGGTTTACAAAGAAATTGAGGCAAGCACAAAAATAGCTGTTTTAACCTAATTTGGGGGTGCTGAATTCAGATTTGAAATCCGTTTTTACTCATCACCTCTAGTTTTTTTAGATATGCATACTGTGCATTTTGTACACATACTGTATATAAAGGCGTATATGCAGGGTTAATTTCTAATATTGTGTGACTTATGTCTTCTTTTTTAGTTATTATGCAATAAATGTAAGTGATAGCATTACATTATACATATATATATAGCTATATATCAAGACGGATTTTGGCAGTTAAGCGTAGCCAACACGTCTCAATCAACAGCCAGTAGTGCACTGGCAGTCAGCGCAGGAGGTTGTCGTCCCTCGCAGCGCAGGAGGAAGGTGTCCCTCGACAATTGTGTTACACAATCTTTTGGGTATATATTTGTATTACAATTTCCAACGACGCATATTTTATTGCCTTACATATGATTTAATCATACTTTGATTTTTTTTTCATATTCTCCAATGGCTTCAAGCTCGTCAAAACATTGAGGATGCCTCAACAAGGCCAATTCTTTCTGCTACGTGTGTGGGGACTTCACGGCAATTGCACAGCGTCGAACCATCACTTCCCTCCTCAGAACTGCCTACTTTCATTATTTTGACTGTGAAATTGGTGATCAGGACAAATCTTGGACTTCACACATCTGTTGTAAACCCTGCTACAATGGACTAACTACATGGTTTAATGGCAAGAAAGTGGCTTTCAACTTTGCAGTCCCGATGGTTTGGAGAGAGCCACGAAGCCATGCAAGTGATTGTTATTTAATTTACTGATTTACCCTAAGAAAGAACACTAAAAAAAACTATACATTAATACTAGTGTTCCTGAAAAGTACGACCGTTATCATATTGCAACACCCTCTGACGGTCCAAATTGTCCAAGATGAAATGCAAAAATGTAAATCCTGATTATCTAATGTTGCTTATCTGCCGAATTCTTATTTTTTATGAATGTTGTCACATCAGCTATATAATGGACCATTCCGTTTTTCTATAAAAAGTATCAAAATAAAAAAACACCCTCCGTGCGATGTAAAAATAATTTTTTGAAAAATATTGCCTGAGTTTGGTTTCAATGCATCTTCTAGAAAAAAAGATCAAATATCCCAACCTTCCATCTGCTATGAGACCCGTTCCCCATTCAGATGATCTTCGTGTTCCAACACCTCCAATAAATAAATAAATTCTTTCCTCGTCAGATGAAGAAATGCCTTCAAGGGAATATTCTGCCAAGTCAATCTCTTCCGAAGCCTGTATTGAGAAGTTGCTAAAGACTTATGAGGATATGGGATGCTGAATGTCACTCAAAATTCATCTTCTCCATTCTCCCCTCAACTTCTTCCCTCCAAACCTTGGAGCAGTGAGTGATGAGCACGGAGAAAGATTCCACCAAGACATTACAAAGATGGAGAGCAACTACCAAGGCAAGTGGAACCCCGGCATGATGGGAGACTTCTGCTGGATGCTCTTGCGTGACATCACGGAGGCAAAATACAGCAGATTATCTAAGAAAACACACTTCTGTCTGCGGTACTATGAATTGTGTACATTGTGTCATTCAAGTATATTTATTCCGTCATTGTTCTTTATCTATCCTGTTTTATCTGTAATTAGCTGCTGCAACTGTTGAAATAAGCACGTATATACTCTGTATATACTAAAATGAGACTATTTAAAAGACAGAAAACTAGAGGTGATAGAGCAAAACTGTTTATAAATTTGAATTCAGCAAATTAGTAAAAAAAAAAAAAAAAAAACACCTATTCACATTCTTGCCTCAAACAAATATTTTTTTGTAAACCAGTGTAATTACAAGAATATGAATTGTTACTGTGATTTTTGACCGGGCGTGAAAACTATTTTTTATATAATATTGGCGCAGCTGATGATATTTACTTTCGTTAGTCGTTGTTGTTCCTGTAACTCCTTCCCAGTTGATTGGTTAATTTTAACGGCATGACAACCTGTCTAGTGTTATTTTATGCATAGTGGTTTAGAAATCGCGTTCATTGAATGTTTATACTTACATTTTTGTAGATATTTCTGAAGATTTTTTGCACACATATATCATCAAATATTCCTAATTGCAAAAGGAAACAGTTTACTCTATATTGCCCTTTTAAATGTTCAGTTTCAAGGCATTTATAAAAACAAAAGTTAATTTTTTTTAAATCTTGTTAATATGTAAACAATTCTAAGTTACAATATTTACAAGTTACAATATTCTAAAATCTATTAAGAAGTCGATGTATTACTTAAAAACAATATTTCCATTAATTTATTTTACAAAGTAACGTTTCATAGATAAATTTAGTATTTTATGAATACACGCAGAAAGTTTTCTGGATTTTCATCAAGTGGTAGATTTTTAGTAAAATTTTAAGATTCTAGTTTATTTGGCGCTGAGAATTTTCCAGTTAATCTATGACAAATTTAAAAAGCAAATAATTACATCTATTTACATTGGGCCGAGTTAGCTCAGTCAGTAGAGCGTTCGGCTAGAAACCACATGGTTCCTAGTTCGATTCCGGTCCTCGCCAACTCAGCGTATGAGTAGCACAGTGATCTGTGCGGTAAAGGAAGGAGCTGATGGTAGGTGTAACGCTCCATCTCAGACGCTAAAATAACCTCCTTGGTCTAGCGCAAGTGAAAAGGGATAGACTCCCTCGCTGATTGGCTGATACCGACTTTAGGCCGCCTCGACGACTTTACTTACTTACTTACATTGGAAGAAAACCATTTCATATGATTTTTGGGCCAAAATCTTCTTTTTAAGGATTTATATTATTTTATAAAAATTGATAAAAGTATTGTTTGTGAATTAATTATTTTTTTCACTGGGTGTCAATATTTTTGACAAGTGCGTGCTCATCGCTAATGGGGACTTTTTGTTTTTTGCCCCTACCCTTCCCACCTCGAAAATATACATGTTTTTGTTGTTATATTCTGTAAATATTAATTTTAATGCTTTTGTTTTATACCATATGGGTCTAAGTAGGGTTCGTTCACAGAGTGCCAAAGGAATTTTGGTGGAAGCAGCAGCAGTGGAAGGCGATGGACGACTGTATTTATTGGTATGAATCGGTCGGTGAATGAAGAATAACTAAGATAGATCTACAAGATGTCCTGCATGACCAGTTTGTACCCCGTTCCCCCCCCCCCCTTTTCAATAAAACTTCGGGCATTTAGCCCAGGTGTTTGGACGACTTGCATCTCTGTAACCGACTTCATGTGAATAAACAGTGTCGTGATGCGCTGTTATTGCGTGGGGTCGGATGCAGAGATGCAACCGTCCAGCACCAAATAACTCGCTAATATATACGCAAGTTTCCATTATAAGAAATACTATCTTAAACGATTCAGTGACCTCCCTTTGACCATAGCAACAGAGCCAAGGGGTCTTAGCCATAAACTGATGAGAAACCTCATGCGATTGGCTAAGGGCCTTTGTCAGCAACCAATCAGAGCCTATATTACTAGGCCTAGATTTCCCGCTAATTTCGAAGGACGACACTAGGTATCTTCCTCTTTCCCCAGCACCAGAGGTCGAGATAAGACGTGCTTTGAAGCCTACCCGTCACTGACATCGAGAACGACCTGTTTGAAACCTGCCCAGGGGTGGAGCCGTAGATTTTCGTAAAAATCACACTTCTAGACAAGAGACAGATAAGTTTCGCAAAGACATTAATTTGCAAACCATTACACACCATATACAGTGCATTTTGTGAATCTTGCATACACTTTGTAAATCTTACATATACTTGTATATCATCTCACGTATTGTATTTTGTATGTTACATGCTCTTGTTGTTTGATAAACGCATTGTTTTTGTTATAAAGCCTTGAGTTGTGTTCATTACCTGTCATCTTTATCCTTGTCTTTATCTTACCTTTATAATTGCCAACACCATCTCCAAAAGTGAGGAATGGCACCGAACTGACCAATATTAGAAATAGGCCACAGTCCCAACCCGATTATCGTTCAGTTCTGTCGGATGTAAAAAGTCACCAGATAAAGTGTTCTTTATTATTAAAATGATATCACCCCAAAATTCCAATGTTTTTTCGCGCATAGGTTTCTTGCATCAAGAATTAATCAAATAAGTTTTAAGTGATTAAAATACGTATAGAACGAAAATAGCTCCGAATTCAAATTAGCCAATGAGATTACAGATTTTATCTGGAATGTAAACATCAGCTGATGTTCTGTGTTTATGAAATAAAAAAAATATTAATTTAAAATGACCCTCAACCCCCCCCCCCCCAAAAAAAAATCCCTAATAATATGTTTTAGTAACTAAAGCAAACAATAATAATGCTTTAGTAACTAAAGCAAACAATTTTTTTTTCTTCCGGAAAAATTTCAAAATATAATTTTCAATTAAAGAACTGGCTTTTTAGAAAATCGGGGGGAAAAAATGAATAGTATTTCGTATACAGATATTAAAAATGCTTATTGTTTATACTAACTACTGGCAAAATGAGCCTAAAATGCGTTTTTGACAAAATGACTTTAGCCCCCCTACAGAAAATAATTTACCAAAAATCAGGGAATTATCGGATTTTAATGAAATTTTCAGTGTTTATTTATCAATGAACGATCTTTATAATGCATTATTTATTTTATTTCAAAACTTTCTCATTTTTTTCAGGTCACTTAATTTTGACCCCCCTTATGTTGGGGGCGTAAAATGTTTTGCGTGTTGGTCATTTTGGATACTAATTACAGTATAAATAATGAGATAAAACACCGAACTTATGAATAGAAACAAAAAAAAAATTACGCGATCGAAGCACAGATTGTTTAAAGTTTAAACAATAAATATTTACTTGCTGTCACATGTATGCGAAATACTATTATTTTTTTCTTTTTTCGAAAAAGCAAATTCGTTTATTACTCGTTATTTTATTTACGTTTCTTAAAGTGACTTGTTGTCACATGTATGCGAAATACTATTATTTTTTATTTTTTCTAAAAAGTCAGTTTATTTTTTAATTGAAAATTATATTTTGAATTTTTTCCTGAAGAAAATTTGTAAAGGGATTTTTGTAAGGTAATGTTTATTTCGCTACGCTATCAGATTATATTTCGAATACACGATTCTCATTGGCTAATTCTGATTTCGGAGCTACTCCGTTTTTTATACGTATTTTACTACAAAGTAGCCCGTTTAAATGGTACGTGTCGCATATCAAAGCACGGTACTGATTGCGAAAAGTTTTTATTAGCCTTTTTTGATTTTTAATTAATAATTACGTTAAAATTATTTCCAGAGATTGTTTAGCTACGTAATTCGAAAACTAAGCCTCTTTTGACGTCTGGGACTGTAGCCTAAAAGGAACGCTACCCTGAAATTCAAAAATAGCATGGAATAACAACAACAAGAAAACACATTTTTGTCTGCTACCTACGCAAATAATTTTGAAATAGACTAAATCGAATACGCTAATTCCACACCTGTACCAAGAATTATCACAGCACGTCAGGTTTTTACGATATGTGTAATTGTATATTTGATTGATTTTAACATGTCAACTCGTCTTCTTAGTGGTTAGGGAATCATGTTCATTTTACGTTCAAATTTACATTTTTGAGAGGTTTTTAATTTCATTTATTTTCACACAAATATGAATAATTTTTAAATATATCTATTTGACCCCTAACAGGTACTACCACTCCGGGTCAGAGTGGACCTGTTAGTAATGGCAATAAAGGAGTACTCTATACTCCCACAACTGGGGCCTATCAGATAGAGTTTTGTGTCATACTGAAGATACTTTTTTTGGTGGGGGTGAGGTTAGGTCTTACCCGCTGCAGGGACACAGCCAGTATATTCTAAACCCCACCGACAGATCGGTATATATCAACAGGGCACCAGTATTTAGCATATTTAGGTCTAAAGTAATTATTATGTAAAAAGAAAAAAAAATGCACGAAATTTCATACTTATTTTAATTATATTATTGAAATTTTATATTATTATCTTAAGTCTACACCAGGACTTATGCCCCTAGGGGACTGTCACCGACACAGCAGCAGCAGCCATCATTATGATGGTCACGTGGCGATACCTATAAAAAGCCATGTAATTAGTAATTCTTCCTCTATTTTAGCTGCAACTCTTCTGAGGGCTCACGACTGGGTTCGGCCCTCCACATGTCCCTCTTTTTGTGTTGATATCCTTATGACTGCTACTACAGGTAAGAGCTTTGCTCTATCTCTCCCTACGAACTTGGCTTACGGATAGAAAAACCCACGACGGATTTCTACCATTCCTGGCTTTTCAAGAGAGATTGCTATCTTTGACCCATGAAGGCTGACAGCAAATTACCTTTTATCACCAGGATAACAACTAAGGGAGCCGACGAGATAATTGCAACATCGGACAAGCTTCACACTTTGTTACCAATGCAGTCGATAGGCTGCTAGCAGAAATAAACTTTTGCAGCCTAAACAACCACACAACCAATTAATTACGGCTTACCCAGAACAGTGCTGTATCCAAAACTCCACTAAATATTAACATTACGGCTGATACCTAACGAGGAGGTGCCGCTAACTTCTAAAAGAAGTTATTAAACCTCGGGCTGCTTGTCCGAACTAAACCAGAACTTTTCTACCCTTTGTGTACTCTTTTTTTTATGTGCATATATGTATTAAAACGGTTGCATTTCATTTCGTTGTACTCTCGTTCCTTAACGTTCATATCCCGCCTTTTGAAAATTGATTAATCTTTCTTAGCGAATAAATCAGTTTTGAGGCAATAGGTGAAAAATTTTTTACCGAGTGCATGTCCATATCTCGCGTATATTATTATGCCGGAAAAATTCATAATAGAATTATTAATCTTTGTTACGCACCTCGCGTAGTGTAATCGTTGACTAGCAAGGCTAACAGACGGTAGGAAGACTAATAATTGTCTCCATTGGAGAGTGGGCATGTTCGTTTGGCGTCTCGTGGACTGTTACATGAAAGGCTCCAGAAAATCATTCTCATCCTCTTTTGCCTGAACAGTAGAGACGTTGTCTTCTGTCTTGCCATTAAACAGAAAAGAGACTTTAGCGATGGACTTTAATTGAAATGTAAAGCCCACATGGCTAAATTACCGATGTCAAGTAAGACTTTTACCGTTTATTCACCCTTTTATACGCTGCTTGTTCATTGAACAATATGTGTACATTTTATCTGTTGGGACACGTTTGTGTATTTTTTTCAATACTTCTTGTATATATTATGTATTAAATTTTCCTATGTATGTAAATGAGTTTATCTTGTCTTTCCTTCAGTGTTAGTGTATCTTTGGATATACTAATGTTAATATTTCTCCTTGGCGAGTTGGGACTCGACTGAAAATCCTCCCTAGCACCAAACCAACAACCAATACTTTTCTAGTTGGTACTTGTGCTAACATTTTGAGAGAAGACGAGAAAAAGAATTCCAAAGACAATTTTCGATTTTTTTTTGTTTGTTTGGTTGTTTTTTTGGGGGTTTTTTGGGGTTTTTTGTTTTGTTAGGAAAGGTCGCATATGTACCAGTCAAAATATTCTAAAAGAAATTTGAAAAAATGAAATAAATGAAATAACAAGAACTCGAGATTTGAGAGCCGAGAGCAGAAGAGACTGCATTTCATTCGTGGTCTGCATACAGAAAAGAAAATCCACGTTGGTTTGGAAAAATAATAATCGAAAAAAGAAACAATAACAACAGCAACAATAGTCGTGAGCAGAAAACAAGTGCTGAAGGGGTTTGGGTGGTCTCTCATGGAAGAATTGGTCAAAGAATATGGGTCTATTCATGAATCGATAATTCAAAAAGGGAGTCATATGTGAAATTGCAATAAAATAGTTGGACCATATTACCTTTAGGCACCCCTTTTTGATCTCGATTAAGAAAGGACATGTTTTTCATTTACACCGTTAATATCCGGTTGTTTGTTAGGGGTTAGGGTTAGGGGTTAGTTTTATAATTTTCAAAATTTAAAAAAAATCGTGTTTAAAACAACCGGATATTGACGGTGTAAATGAAAAACATGTCCTTTCTTAATCGAGATCAAAAAGGGGTGCCTAAAGGTCATATGGTCCAAATAGTTTTCTCCTCAACGTTTCTGGCGATCTACTGTCTGTCCGTCATCGTCCAGAAAACAGAAAAATCCGCTCTCTCACACACACATTAAGAAAAAGAGAGAGAGAGAGTGAGCATAGCCCTTTCACTGCTGTAAGTGACTTCTGTCGAATAATAAGCAGTATATTATTTACCCCACCTCCAAGAAGGCAGGTTTGACACAAGGTTAAGTTTAATGAGGAGTCCTTTCTGTGTACAAGTAGGTGGTGCCAAAAATAACTTAGCGCTGTTAACATTCTATGTTAACCTTTATCAGGCGTCTCTGGCATCATAAACTAATCCTGTCCCTACCAACTTTTAGTGCAATGGGGGTAGGTAATGCCTGGGTGTACGCACCGACCATCTTCTGAAAAAAGTATCCATATTGTTTAAATAGTCACCTGTGGTTGTTATTTACTCTAAGCTTTTAAAAATAGTCAAAATAAGTAAATTCCTTGAAGTGAAGTCAGAGTGCTCACAATAGCTGAGGTCCGGAAGTGGGGGTGATTGAGGTGAGGGGGGGGGTCGTAAGGGAATTTCTGGGTCAAGTTTACTTACACTTTATATGTTTAGCCCCTTTTATAATTACTCTTTACCTCCTCTCTCTTTCACATTGTGTTTCAATTTACCACCTTTCTTCTACCCTTATATATTTATAGCACTTTAAAGGGACCCAAAATCCTGCTTTCCCGGGTCACCAGGGACACTTGAAAAATTAAAAACATCTTATATATAATTTTTAGATGAAGCGTTATCAATTATTAATTTTGACAAGGATTTTATTTCATCCTTCCACATAATCTGCTAAAGTCTTTGATAATCTTAGTGTTGCAATTCAGAATATTTCCTTCCCCACCCGGGGGATGGGTCCAGTGTGCTTCGGCCACTGGATCAGGTTAAGTAATAAATAATAGCGTCGATCCCAGGGGGCTATCCCCCCAGGCAACACCTACCCCCTTGACTTAAAGGGGCAGGGCTGGGTTTATTGCCCAGCGCCTGAGGTGGCCCCTTGAGGGGGAATGCCAAAGGGATCGACGCAATTTTTGTTCTTTTCCACCCATGAGCTTCGGCTTGTGGGTGGGCCCACATTAAAACGAGCCCATACAAGTGGGGTATGAGGCAAATACCCTTACTTCTATAATAATAAATGAAAATGTTAGTGGGTCACGTTATTTCAACTTTACTCCTAGAGGCTGTAGCCCAACATATCATACCATTTTGGAATCAGACTGAGCAAATTAAAAGCATTCCAGGCCAAGTCTGGACCTCTAATCTTGAAAATTTGGATTCCCAAGTTTTAATTACTACAATTGTTTTCAGTGACTTTTTACATGATGTTTTTGCCACAAATTATTTTCCACAGAAATCTTTATAACTTTAAATAAAGCATTAGCATAATATTGTTTTATCATGCAGCTTTGCAGTAAGTTTCAAATTGACAAATTATAGTAATTTTGTGATGAAAACTTGTTTGAAAAATCTTGTTCAAATTTAATATGTACACAATGCATGAAGTGTCATTGTTGAGTCGAAGGTCCAATCAAGAACCCTCTGTGGAAGTTAGCTTAATTACCGCCCAATAGGATGGCTTTTAAGCTACTATTTCTATATATTTATTTTTCTCACTGTAAAACCTAAATAAATAATTCTATACTTTAAAGACTTTTGATATCAGTTGTTACATATGGTTGAGAAACATGGAAATTATATAGTAGACACATACTGATGTATTAATTTACTTAAAAAAAGGTTTTCAATATTTTAGTAATAAAATATAATTAAAATGTTATATATCATTGCGTTGGGATTATCTTCCCTTTGCCTGGAAGAGTTATCTTCCCGCTGGGTTACTATTTGTTCTCACCAGAGGCTATAGTATTTATGCGGCTGATTCAAATGCTTCTGCCTCTTTTAGCTACATCTTCTCGTACGAGCACATGGGTTAGAGACATTGTCACACCCTTCTCGGTGGGGGCTTCTGCCCCCAATGCTATGCTACTCTGCTGGAGGCTTCGGCCCCCCATCACTAGTAAGTGATTTTGTTGTACGGACTCTCCAGTCCTTTTATCTCTATTCTTGTATGTTTATGTACATGTATTTTATTGGTATTGTATCTTGTTTTATTTCTGTGCTGTGATATATAAAATGTTTTGTCCCACAAGCGTGTCGGAGTTTGTTTCGTTTCAACAAGTTATAACATTGTTATAACCTTGAATCTAACAATTGTATTAAACATAAACAACTAAAACTGATCAGCGGATTATTACAAGTGAGTTCAATTCTCACTGGTGCCCTATGTGCTGGACCTCGTATCACAACTAAGCTAACCAAAATAGTGAGTTTGATACTACATGCTGATCCTAGGCAGGGGAGGGGGGGAGAGAGGGAGTCAGGCAGATCGCACAGATACTTTTATTTTAGTACCAATCCATGCATTAATAATCATCATCTTTTAACAGGAGCTATCAATAGCAAAGTCTATGGGGTGGCCTATTGTCAGTATCAGCTGAACAACGAGGAAGTCTATCCACTTTTCACTAGCGCTAGACTAGGGAGATTGTTTTACTGAAGTGAAGCACTACACCTACCAGAAGCTTTACACTACAGATCAAATCAGATTATCTAAGCTGTGCAACTCATGTGTGTTGATTTGGTTTGGAGGGTTTTACGGCATGTCAACCCCTTGGGTTATTTTATGCCAAATACTTCTATTGATAATTTGGTATTCAAAAATGTTTAATACCGACAAAGTTTTGAAATAAATTCATTTTTAATGGATAATACAATTTCGTTTATAAACTCATGTTTTTTTTTTATTTAACCCATAGATGGGACCTTAACAGGTACTACCACTCCGGGTCAGAGTGAACCAGGGAGAAATGGTGATGAAGGGGTGCTCCACATTCCCCAAACCTCCAAAACTGGAACCTCACCATCAGATAGAGTTTAACGTCATTCCCAAGAAATGTAGACCCTAAGCCACCGCCTTTTAGCACCCATATGATAAAAAGGGATTGGGGCTTGCCATAAGGGCAATAGGGTTGGGAAAATCATATAGGTGCTAAGGCTTGATGTGGCCAGCCGATTGATCGGAGGGGGCCCTCTCTGACCGCCCGTCTAGCCTAAGTAAGGTTCTAAGTGGAGTGTTGCATGTCATGGACTGCTCATCATGTGTGTTGGTGAGGTCTGGTATCACTATCAATTTCCAGTGTCTAATCAAAAATAAGTTAGGCATCAGAACCCGTTTCCTAGGTGGTCCCATTTCGCAATTGTATTTTTCTTATAGTAAAATAGAATTTTGAATACTATCTATGTTGCCTTTTCATTTACATTCCAAACCCAAGAGGTCATTCTGCTGAACCCTGTATAATAATCATAAGTCATATACACTTCACACATTAAGGTTAGCTTAGGAAATTATTTATTAAGAGGATGATGGGGGCTAATAATCACAATTTTTCTTTTGTGGGAATCCCGTGCCTCTGGTATCACTATCAATTCCAGTGTCTAATCAAAAATAAGTTTAGGCATAAGTATAATATACTAAAGCAAATTTTCAAGCAAAAATCAATTCTATATGAATATAATATAAAATATGAAATAGCGTGTAGAAAGGGTGGCTTGTTTTTCGTTTTTTCTTGTTTTGTTTTGTATTGGTTTTTGAGGGAGTCAATGTGTCGTTATAAATAGGACTAGATTTTTATTATTTAGACAAATCAACTAACTCTACTGTCGTCTGAGACGCCTGAGTCTGACCGCGCCGGATGCAAGTGAGCTAGGTTTTTGGCTGCTCCTTTGTTTTTGGGTCCTGTTTCCAATTGTCTCCACGGTCGTTACCGGTGTATTAGTTATGAAGAAGAATAGATAATATAACATTCTGAATGTAGTCAACACAACACCCTAATAGCTAAATTGAACTCTGACATTCTGCTGATACGTCATTGTAAACCTTTTGACAAATTGGCAAAAAAATTGTTCATGTTAGCTGCGTTTGGAGTGGCGAGAAAATTGGAAAAGTTTGATTTAGTAGATGGTCAAAAATTTAATTTGATCTCAATCTCGCCAAGGTTCTTAGAGATCATCTAAATCCTGTGCCTCTGAGTTTTTTTAAGGATCTCGTTGTTTAGGTTATTAGTCAAACCGGGTCTCTAACAAAATAACCCTAACCATTTGAACCCGAGAGGCCAGTATTTGTGCTGCTAACTAGAAGCAAATAAACCCAAGTGACTGGAATTTCCACTGATGATTCCTTACATCAATAGGGTGGTCCGAAAGTCTTGTCAACCCTACATATCTTTTTAGATGTAAAATGAGTACAATACAACCCAAAATTCTATTACTAGGAACTGTGATTTCACCGTAAGCTCTATAGATGGGTTAGTTGTTGGTTGTTTTACGGTATATCAACCCTTTTTGGGTCATTTAATGCCAAATCAAGTCATTTTGATATCAGGTGGCTTACAGTACCTGCTGTTGTTTAAATGGTCACCCATCTCCATAGATTATAATTACATAACTTATCTGATATATCATTAAAATAAAAAAATAATGAAAGTTAAAACAAGACTTTCAGCCTCCCCCCCTATATATCACTACTGTGAGCACCTTCACATGGCGTAATGGTTAGCAAGCGAGATTTGCAGACCATTGTTAGTGAGATTGATTCTCATTGGGTGCCCCATACGTCTGGCCTTGTGCCATGTCTAAGCTAAGCTTAGTAAATAACTATACATTGCTATTATCTATAAAATGTTGCAATTTTACTATTTTTCTTAATATATCTTAAATTGTCATTAGAATGTTGTAACTGGGTTTTTTAACAGTCTGTAAAGCAGTTAAATAATAGATTACATTTTACAATTTCTGCTATTTTTCAAACCAAGAACCTAGGGGGTGGAGACGCGTATGGTTGTGGGAGGCTCAAGCTTCTAATGAGTAGTGTAAAGAGAACGCGTATGAAGTCCTTATCAGAAAATAGCAGTAGTATAACACGAGAAATTCTAATATTTCTTGCTTGAAAAAAAAAAAAAAAAAAAAAAAAAATCTAAAAATACTTTTATGTCTATTTTAATCACTCCAGATAAGATAAGAGCATTTTTTTTCTTGGTTTGGTTTTACGGTATATCAACCTCAGTGGGTCATTTAATGCTGATAAAGTTTTGAATAAATCAATTCTTAATGGATAATACAATTTTTTATAAATACATTTTTCTATTTAACCCATAGATGGGAATTTTTTTTCGTTATTCTACAAAAAAAAAAAAAAAAAAAAAAAATACTTTTGTCTATTTTAATCACTCCAGATAAGATAAGAGTATTTTTTTCGTTATTGTACAAAAAAAAAAAAAAAAAAAAAAAAGACTAACCGTAAACCTGTTGGATTCCCATTAATAAAGACACTGTAGGATCCCAATTAGTATTTCATAGTTTTCTGTTATATCAGAAATTTTAATGATTAACAAAAAAAACCAACAAAAAAAAAAAACCTGTTCAGCGTTAATGCAGACCTCACAAAATTATCATTCAGTTGCAAATTGTGCTGGAAATTTCTTTTTCCCTAAGTTTGTTTGTTTTGTTTTTTTTATGGCATATCAACCTCGGTGGGTCATTTAATGCTGACAAAGTTTTGAAATAAATTCATTCTTAATGGATACTCAATTTTTTTATAAACATGTTTTTCTATTTAACTCATAGATGGGACTCTAACAGATACTACCACTCCGGGTTAGAGTGGACCAGTGAGCAATGGTGATGAAAGGGGTGCTCCACATTCCCCAGACATCCAGAATGGAACCTCACCATCAGATAGAGTTTAACGTCATTCCAAGGACATGAAGACCCTCAGCCACCACCTTCTAGCACATATGATAAAAGGGTTGGAGCTTGCCATAAGGGGAATAGGGTTAAGACAATCATATAGGTGCTAGGGCTTGATGTGACCAGCTGATTGATTAGAGGGGACATCTCAACTGTTCCCCTAAGCGTGAGCATTTTAAGTCTATTGTTCCAATAAAGACTTTGCTATATGTGCTGTTGTGCTGGATTACGGTTACATCAAATATAATGAGAATTTTAGTATTATTTAAAATCAACCCATAAACTTCCATGGAACGCATTCAAGAGACCAGAGTTACCCCCATTTAATAGATTTTTACCCCTTCACAAAAATAGACTTAAAAATTCAACATGTTTCATTATGTAGAAAAAATACATAAAATTTTACAATTAGGCAGACATGATCCACCTTAATTATACAAACTATATACAAAATTCATTTTGTGGTCAGTATATTCATACACTTTTAAAATTTGGTATATCTAATAAGTGTTCGTGTACTTTCAATTTATTTGGACTAAACCATGTCTGGCACGAGGTCACTTTTCTGGAGGACCAAACTCCCTAATATTGGCACTCACCATTTCTTTACGTAGATGATATAATTGTTGAGCAGCTATGAGAAACGACTTATTCATTTATAGTGTAACTAACGTTCTGACAAAACATTAAACTAAGTCACACCAGGGAGGGGGTCAAAGTTTAGGGGGTGGAGTAGTCCCTTAAGAAAATATTGTGATATTGTAAAAAGTCCCTGGTACCTATTTCTTAAGCATAACATTAATTATCTAAATGTAGATTTGATATAAATAATTTATTTATATATCTAGATAATAAATTAAAATAATTTATAAATTATTTCAATTTTTTAAATGCATGTCATGTTATTTTTTCTATTAACTTTTAATTTAATCAAATCATTTTAGAATTTAATAAATATATACAGTTCATTCAACTGTGACATATGGAAATCTAATAGATTGCAATGGAGTTATCAGAATAATAATTAATTAGAATAATTCTATTTATTTTGTTATTATCTAAAAGTTCTACAATAGTTAAATGACAAAAATACTAATAGTACAGGTACTCGCTTGGTTACCTCATTTTAGGAATGATCCGTCTCCCTTAAGAGGTACCAGGTACTTTTTATAATATCACAATTTTTCCTTAAGGAGATCCTCACCTTTCAGGCATACATGTCTAGTACTTAAACTTTGACCCCCTTTCCCTGGTCACGCCACACAAAAGAGGAGCACTTACATCACCTTGTTAGTCTCACAAGCCATTAACTAGTGAGTTCGATCCTCACTAAGTGCAGCCTTGTGCCAGACTAAGCTACACTTAAGAAACATTTATATGCACATTTAATAGGAATTTTAAAAAAAACAAAGCAGCTGTAAAGAGATTCGTGTGTATTGTCCATTCACTTCAGACGTTTGAGCTTAAGATGCCTTGAATTCGCAACACTTTCAACTTTTTTTCTTCTTTTTATTTTTTTATTATTATTATTATTATTATTACGACTACGATTGGTTGTAAATGTTAATATTAAAAATATATATATATATATATATATAGAGACAAAATGAACAGTAAACAAACTTTAATTCAAACTTTCACACATATAGAAAAGTCAAAGTATAAATAAATATCTACTTCTACAGAACTTTTAACACATACACACACACACCTTATAAGTAGTAAAGTCTGCAGAGTGGCCTATTGTTGGTATCAGCCAAACAGCGAGGAAGTCTATCCCCCCGCTTCACTAGCACAAGACCAGGGAGGTTGTTTTTGCTGAGGTGGAGCGCCACACCTACCGTCAGCTTCCAATGCCTTATCACTCAGATCAAATTACCCAAGCTGTGCTACTCATGAGCTGAGTTGGCGGGGACCGGTATCAAACATGAAAACTTGCGAAATACCTTCGGTGTGGGTAATGAGTGAGGTTTTACATGTTGGATTCAAAAAATTAGCTGATTCTTCACTGGGCGCTCTATTAAGCTGGCCTTGGGACAAAATTAGCACATACCAAATCTTTATCCACATAAAATATTCATTATTCACACACACACACACACACACACATTATGTATGTATGTATGTATGTATATGTGTGTGAGTGTAATATTTCTACATTACCAGAACATTCAATTATAAAGAGATGGGTGAATTTTTAAAAAGTCCGCGAGAATAAAGGAGTTTCTATATTTTCTACAAATTACATTAAAAAAAAAAAAAACCTATATTTGAGCAGGTACGAAGGATCAGAATGAAATCTATAAACGTTACACTAATAATTTCATGAAGTCAGTCCAATAAGAGTAAAATAAACTATAACCATGACATGGTAACACAAGGCATGCTCAGCGCCACTCGAAGTGAGTAAGCATCATGAAGTTGCAATAAAAGAAGTCTTATGTTAAATATAATTTAGTTTCGGGTATATTTGCAGAGTTCCGTCTTGGCCTCCTGCCTCAAGCCGAAGCGGTGTCACTTGAAAAAAAACTAGAGTTAGGTTTAGGTTTGGGGTTAGTTTAATTGGAAAATAAATAAATAATTTGGGCTCACCCTGTATACAGAAAAAACAGAACACACAAATTTTGTAATAAAACTGTTAATTTTAACTAGGTGGGGGGGGTTAGGGTTTCGGGAAAAACACCCTAAGTTTTTTTGTTTTTTTTTCAAGTGAAAATGCTTCGGCTACGGACTTCAATCATAGCTGGTGTTTTTTTTTCAGCAGCCACCGGCAGTTTTTGAGGCAGGAGGCCGGGACGGAACTCTGTGAATATTACCTTAGTTTCTTAAAAATAATAATTTTTCAGAAATTTAAGTATATTTTTACATGAGTAGTCATATATAAAATAAATTATTTAAAAAAATAACTTAGTTGGAAATATTTGAGTAACAAACAATTTTAGTTTAATTCTTTTCTTGGTTTAGCAAAATTGGTTTAATCTAACCGATTTTCATACTAAACGGTAAGTTTAATGATAATCTCATGGCAATCGATGTTTTAAGTGTGACTTACAAGATCAAACGAGTTAGTCCATCCTACATATATTTACCAACCCCTCCGCACAAGAAGCATGCAACACAAGGTCAATTTTTAACCGGAGTTTAACAGGTTTGAATTCAGAGTTTTCCTTCTCCTAGATTGGTTACCTATCCAAGGTCAAAGAGCCCAGTCTTCCCTACTATTTCCCATAGCTGGAGAGAGAATATATGGATTCATACCTTTCCCAAGGGTATTAGCGCTATGTGAAATGCAAACAGCCTTGTTCAGGATTTGAACTCGCGTCAATGAGTCCATTTCCTATGACTTTAACCATTACACCACACACCTCCATATTAGTCCATCTTATAAAAGTGAAAGGTAAGCGGCTCTAAAATTCATCGTTTGATTGGTGGTGAAAATGGTAGAAAATTTACCTCTGGTGTCAAGTGGTTAGTTAGCAATCGAGTCAGAGTAAAGTCCAAGTTTTCAACATGCTGATTTTAGAAGTATTTCTTGCCAATCCATATTCTTGTAAATTCAGCAATAACAATGCAGAGGAGGGGTTGGCAGATATACAATCTGCCAACCCCTCTGCGCAAGAAGGATGCGAAACAATGCAGTTTGTATATCTGCTAAAAATTACTTCATTATCCACATTTTAGCAGATTTGTTGCTGCTTAAACGCAAAGGATAGAATCAAAAGTAACCATTACATGATGTAAGTCTTTTTTAAAATTCAAGGTAACCGTGATATAACTAGAAAATATTATTCTAGGGTTAAGTATCTGGCCGCAATCCTTGGCCAGTTGTAAAGAACTTAAAGTCAATAAGTAAGTAAGTCCCGAGTTATAGAATCCTTTGGTAAGGGAATAAGTCCTGTGATATAGAATCCTTTGGTGAGTGAATAAGTCCTAAGTTTTGGAATCCTACGTAGTGTCAAAAAGGTCCAGCGATATAGGATCCGTCGTCCATGAAGATCCAAGTGGTTGTGAGTAGCTAAGATTAGAATCAGCCAGTATAAATAATAATATCAGCAGCAGAGCACTGCCAGTGATTGGACAATAGGTTGGTCACATGTTTATCGGTGAGTCTATAAGTAGAAGTGGGCCTTTGTCACACGCCTTATATCCTAAAAATTCCAACACACTGAGCTTATAAAAGGAAACAGCTTATTAGTTATATATTTCATAGTGAATCAACGATTATAATACATATATTTACCAACCCCTCCGCATGAGCAGGATGTGACACAAGGTCAATTTCTTAAGCAGAGTTCAACAGATTTGAATTCAGAGTTTTCTTTCTCCTAGACCGCTTGCCTAACCAAGGTTAAAGAGCCCAGTCTGCCCTACTATTTATCCATAGCTGGAGGAGAGTAGGATTCATACCTTTCCCAAGGGTATTAGCGCTAAGTGAAATGCAATTATCATATCCAGGGTTTGAACTCGGGGGCGACGAGTCCATTTCCCATGACTTTAACCATTACACCACGCGCTTCCAACAATTATAATACAGGTTTGTTTGTTTTGTTTTACGGCATATCAACCTCAGTGGTTCATTTAATGCCGATAAAGTTTTTAAATAAATCAATTCTTAATGAATAATACAATTTTTTAATAAATTCATTTTTCTATTTAACCCATAGATGGGACTCTAACAGGTACTACCACTCCGGGTCAGAGTGGACCAGGGAGCAATGGTGATGAAAGGGGTGCTTCACATTCCCCAAACCTGGAACCTCACCATCAGATAGAGTTTAACCTCATTCACAGGACATGTAGACCTGCAGCCACCGCCTTCTAGCATCCATATGATAAAAAGGGGTGGGGCTTGCCATAAGGGCAATAGGGTTGGGACAATCATATAGGTGCTAGGGCTTGACGTGACCAGATAATACAGGTTTATTCATCAGCATACTAGTCACCTTGTCATGGTATAATAATTAACGAACCGGCTTCACAAATCCCTTCCTACTGAGTAATGAGTTTGATCCTTACTGAGTGTCTAATACTTCTGGCCTTTGTGCCATAACTAATACTAAACATAGCAAGTGACTAACAACAGTATACAATTGAAATAAATAGATGAGGGAATATATACAAAAAAGTTCATTTTGCCCAAGGTACAAATTTTACACTTTCTCAGAAAAGCAGTTTGCTTGCATTTCAAGACAAAAACGGAGCATGGACTACAGTATATACTCGCAGATAGGTCACAACAGTGGATAGGTCACACCCCTAATTTGTGGTTGACAAAGTGGGTATTTGCAGTTGAAACCTCAGATAAGGTCGCATTATAATCTAGCTAGTTACATACACAACCTATTCTAACATAAAACTTATCAAATATTCATCTTTCTTTCAAGACTTTGCTTACAAATATTGGATCTAGAACACTTTTGCAATTGACTGTGATGCATAATACAAACTACGTATACTCAATTTGTTGAAAATCCGTGTTTTTTTCAATAAAAAATTTACCACCTCCCCCAGTTTGAAAAAAAAAAAAATTACCAAAAATCAGGGAATTATCCAATTTTAATGAAATTTTTAGTATTGATTTATCAATGAATGAATTTTATAATGCATCAGTTGTTTTATTTCAAAACTTTCTAATTTTTTTCAGGTCACTTAACTTTGACCTCCCCCTTGTTTTTGGGGCGCAAAATATCGGTGTGGTATATATGTGATGGATACTATTTTCTGCATAAATAAAAAGACAAAAGACCGAAGGTGTGAATAGAAGAAAAAAATTTTTTTTTTTAAATCTGTTCGGGTAGTAAATAAGTACTGAAAATTGGAAAATAAAATCAAAATAAAATCTAAAAAAATAATTTATTTTATTTTTCTCATTTCGATAATAATTTAATTGGCTATTATTCTATAAATGAAAAAAAAAAATTTTCGGAAATTTTTTAATTTTTTATATTCATTTCATCAAAGAAAAAATATACATCAATATTTGTTCCGTTTAAGAGAGCGTCGCTAAATTTCCAATACAGTTTTCGACCAAAAAAATATGGATAATTGATACTAAAGTTAAGTACTTATTAAAAAAATATTTTTTTAGAATCTAATAATATGACATTTTAAACTTAGAATTTTGCTGCTCATATTTTAAATGAATTTTATATATTAATTTATCATAGCAGAAATACTTAAAGTTTTGAAATAAAATAACTGATGCATTATAAATTTCATTAAAATCGGATAATTCCCTGATTTTTGGTAAATTTTTTTGCAATCGCGAATGTTACATTAATTTTGTAAATACACCATTTTTAAACAGTGTCTCAGGCCGAACGCGATCGAAATTGACTGAAAAAATCGTTTTAAATGTATTAAAAATAAATTACATGCATAATATTATTTTGCTTGTTTTTTTAATTTTTTTTATTGATGCTCATTATGTTACTACTTTTCGACTTACACAAAAATTTGACCTTAAATGATCGATTTAATTAATTCTAATTGATTTTAAAATTTTTAGCAGGCGAAAAATTGGGTATCCCTAATGCAAACATACAGAAATAAGGGTTGTGTTTCTAGTACTCTAATTGTAAATTAACCTGGATAAAAAAGTGCAACAGTCGACTCAATAATAAAAAAAATTTTAAAAATCAGTAATTATCAACTCAGCAGTTACAAACAGTATGGAAGACTTTAGAACAAATGTTTATGTAAAATAGATAGCACCACTGATTTTGGAAGAATTTTTGGTTTTAAAAAAATATGCGACCTATCTGCGAATATATACGGTAGCTGATTTATTCTACTAATAAAGTCAGTTCAATATTTATTAGAGCTAGAATATTTATTAAAATATCTTAGCACTTATCAGCAGTATTTTTGGAAGCAACACTTCCATTTTTAAACTAGGTATTTATAAATCGCAAATTAAAAACCAATAATTTCACCAACAAAGTTTTTTTCAAGTAATTAAAATCTGTTGAATGCTAGAATACTAAAATTAATACTTAATAAATGTTAAAATATATCAGATTACAACAAATTTATACGATATTCATAAATTATGCATTAAGATTGAAATCGAAATTATGATATTTACTATTAATGTTTATACTAAATTAAAATAAATTACGATGAATATTTATGTTAAAAACTGTTAAAAAATACGTTAGAAAAATCCGTTTTATCGAGCTTCGAAAAAACATGTCACACCTCTATAAAGAGACGCTCTTTAAAAGACAAAACATACACACACACACACACGAAACAGCAATTTTTAATAGTTCAGATTTAGGATGAGTATGTCAGATTTTAAAAGTAGATGAATAGACTGACCTTAATGTACATGGGAAGGACTTGCCCAGAATCTAGAAAGATTGATTGAGCCCAAATTGGCCACATTACCAAAACGTGGCAAGTTAAGAAAGAAGCAATGTGTTTACGAAATGAACCATACCCGTTGTTCATTCTAAATATTAATTATTGCTGATTTTAGTAGTACAAAAGCTTTAAGTCACAACAACTACAACATCTATAATTTGTAGTTTGAGAAATAATCTACTTAAGAATAATAAGATAATAATAAAATACCAAAACAAAAAAACACAAGACTGATCTTATGGGGCATGGTACAGGAAAGATTTGCTTAAAGGTAAAAAGATAAAGGCTCAAACAATATTAAAGGAAAAAATCATTTGAGTAAATGAGCCATGAGCCCTCTCCCCCATGTCATCTGAACATTTATTGTACATATAACAATTATGATACATTTGAGTATTTATAAATGTATACAGTGGAGATATATTATACATATACACACACGCATACAGTATACACTCGTCTATCAGTTGAATTTTCAAAGACCTAATTTCTATTCTGTGTTTTTTTGAGAGGAGGCTTGATAATTTTTATTATTTGGATTATTCAGACTATTGTCCTCATCTTTATTGTTATCTGCACAACATTTCGTCCGAAGTTCCGTGAAGGCTCCCTATTTCAACATGAATGCTCCTGAGTTCGACAAGAAGGTTCCCAAGTCCGACAGGAAATACCTGAAGAAGGCCAGAGGGCAGATAGCAATAAAGATGAGGACAATAGTCCGAATAATCCAAATAATACACTTAATTTCTGGGCAAAATAAATGTGTTGACCCATATATAAATAACAATTTTGTAAGAAAGGGAAGAACTAGGAGCAACCTGTGGCTTCAAAAATGAATTCCATAAAAATTTCATGGCTATAAATCAAGAGTTGACCTATACACAAAATCAACTTATACACGAGTATATATGGTGTGTGTGTAATATATATATATATACATATATGTATATCAGATCTTCACAAGGAATATGACAAAGATTCCTTTTATGTGAGCATAAAAAATAAATGAAAAAGAAAAACTTGGAATTGACTGGGAACACAAATTAATCCCTCATCCCAACTCCATTAAGTGCAATGGAGGAGTGCTAAGAAGCAGATTCTTAGTGTCCAGGTGAATCACTTAACAAAATAGTGTGTGATGACCCCTGAACACCACATCTTAGGTAGATTGAGAAGGTACCCATAAGGAAAGGGAAGTAAGTAGGTACCTGGTTTCTATATGTTTTTTTTTTAAATTTAAATTTAAAAAAAAAATTTTTAAATTAAAAAAAAAAAAAAAAAGGATTCAAAATTTAACAGACTTTTATAAAAAAAAAAAAATTTAAAAAATGAAAAACAACACTTATTTACAAAGTGAGTACACAGACATTTTAAGGACTAAAAAGAAAAGAAAATGATAAAAACTACATATATATATATATATATATATATATATATATATATATACATGCACACGAACGCACATACACAATTATATTGTACAGTGGACAGACAACATTGATTCTGTGTTTTAGAAAGATACACACATATTCTAGATAATGTTAAACAATTCAACCCTAAAGTGTTATTTTAAAAATTTTTATATCCTGTAAAGGGATTAAATATCTGACTTCTGTTCTTCAAGAGGACCAAGACAATAAAACAAGAATGAATATTAAGAAATGAATTTACTATAACAAGAAAGATGATGCCACTCATCCATATATATTAATGTATAAAAAAAGATTAACTTAAAAAAGAATGAAAAGAAAAAAACTATTTACACTAAATAAACCAAATTATCTTTTCTAATTGGATATAAGCAATTAGTTTTGAAAATTAATTTCAATTCTTTTAATATTGAAAAATTCAGCCTTCAGTTCTGTAAATATAGATTTCTATAAAATTAAGATTCTAATTTTATAATTGCTTAAAGGCTGGCTCAGTGTTGAGTCACTTTCCATTTATAAAGTGTATAATTGAAAATAAAGGGGAACAACTCTATAATCTGTAATTAATTATCCCTTCAGAAAATATATTGATCAGGGTGAGTGTGAGTACAAACCCCAAATTGAATTGGGAATTGTTTTACTCTCTAAATTAGAAAATTTCAACACTAACAAAAATTTATTATGTGCCATTTCAGTATATATATATATATATATATATATATATATATATATTATAGTGTGTACAGGGTGTATAGTGTGTAATAATAAATCCGCTCTACTTACGTATTGAGCACTTTATATTTGTTATAACGCTGTCTTATCCGAGTAACACTTATTCCAACCAAATATCGAGACCAACCCAATATTTTTTACCGGTAAGTCATTCCTTTTATATATATATAATCCAAAAGTCCAGAGAAGAAATCTTCTTTACGACACAAGAGTTTTATTTAAAAAAAACCTGTCGCAGTTTGAGAGCTCAATGTGTGCTCTTAATGTTAGAGTCACAGAGCAAATATATAAGTAAAGAAATAACAAAAGACTTAGAGATTTAGCATTATAGTCTATTTCAGGGAGCTTAGAAAAATTGTCTAACTCTCCCGATTCATCAGATGCGAATCTATATATATATATATATATATATATATATATATATATATATATATAAATTATGGGTCTACTGTGGTTTCGATTGATAAGATCTCTTCGGGGCCCTACAGGAAGATGTAGGGTCATGAAGAGATCTAGCAATCAAAATGGCAGTAGACACATAATTTTTACAATTATTATAATGAAACCTCTACTTTTTATGAAGTATTGAGCACTGTTGGATAGATTACTGAAATAATACCACACCAACGTAAAAACAAGTTGTACTCAGACACTATATATAAGTTAAGATAACATAGACAAAGTCAATGGCACTTGAAAACTGTCAGTTTCTCACCTCTGTGTTCCTCAGGAACACATATCTATTAATAATGGAGATTCGCTTCCATTTTTTGTCTGTAACAAAAACGACGTCACTGATTACGTCACACTACCTAAAACGTCATAACGTAGAATAAATACACTCAAAATTTGAGCATGCAATGTTAGACAGTCCTCATTGTTTTTTTAAACAAGTTTTAATAAATATATACCTGGTATTATCTATCTATATATAGTTTGTTTTATTTTAATATATATTTAAAGTTATCAGAACTAAGTTTCCATTTCAAATTTTTAATTTTTTACTCCTTTAATGAATTTGATGATTTTACTTTACTTATGATACAAACTCTCTGATATTAAATTTTCAACTCCCATCCCCTCAGACAATATTTATTTTACGTCACCCAGAGGGCGTTGTTTTTATTTTGCTAGTATTGCTAATATAGTTTGTTATATCAGTAAATAAAGAATGCCCAGCATCAGTGATAGAGCATATAGTCAATAGTGTTTGGTAACTGTCAGTTTCTGTCTATACAATCTTTAGATGACATAGGCGAGAAACTGACAGTTACCAAGCCCCATTGCTTGTATATTACAGGCTGCAATAAGACCCATTAAGGAAAACTATATGAAAGACTAAATAAAGACTTTTTTAAAAAATCAATTATTTATATGATGTAGTGAATATTATATTCAAAACAGCAACAAATACTATTTTTTTTTTAAATGGAAGATTTTTATATATGAACATTTTTATAAATGAAAGTGAATATTTGAGAAGAAACATATCCTTATAGATTTATAGCTATATTCATAAGGGCTGAGTGTTCAATAAGGTTACAATTATTTTCATCGTTTGTTGAAAGGCTTCTTAGAAATTTGCAGCAGTTATTACTTTAACAGTTAAATACAATTAACACTTGAAAATGCTTCTTTTTTTTAATGTAAAACCTTAAACCTTCTAACATTCATTTTTATATGTTAGAAATGTTTAACTTTAAACCCAATTGAATAATTTTTATAGCATATCAGAAGCTATTTATAGATGCAGAATTTATATACAGGGCTGAATTGAGGCCTTAAGAGATTGCTGGGATAATAAAATGTGAGGCCTTTTTCATTAAATATGTTTGTCCCACCCCCTATGTCTATAAAAAAAAAGAAGATATATTAAATTTAAAACACCCATTCCAACTAGAGGGGTTCAAATACACTAAATTGTTTCAAATTAGTTCAAAGAGAATTTAATTGGGCTCCAATTAAATTAGAAAACAAAACAAGTCTCCTTTGTTCTTATATCTTGTGGGTTTTTTTAAGTTTTATCAGGCACCCGAGACTAGAAGGCTTTTGGGAACCTCTCAAGTCTTAGGGCCCCAGACTGAGTTGCAGCCCATATATAAATCCAGCACTGATTATATACTATGTGAGTATCATCTATTTGGTATTCCATATGCTGTTTTGTGGTAACAAGTCTCACAAACCCAGCACCTGGGGTGGAAACTTTGTCCTCTTTTCTATTTCCTTATTGTTTTTTGTTTTTTTAAAGAAGCTTGGTTGATTTCACAAAAAATAAATTACATTGACACATTTAAAGAGCACCAAACATAAAACAGTTATAAAACGAGTAGACTGATATCATTATAACTTAACAGATTTTACAAGGACAAGACTGACCTCATTCGAGCAGGGGATCTTTATCCAAAATTCTGCTGAGCACAAGACTATATTCAGTCATTAGTTCAGACCTAAATATCATATCTCTTTCCTGATTTGAGTAAAAAATTTGCTCACTACATTTAACAAATAGAGTAGACAGTGGTAAATACTACAATGTTCTATAATAGTTGTTAAATTTGCATATATATTTCATACACTGAATGTAATAACTTATATGGGATAGAGGTAGTATATATTTGGGGTGGAGGGCCAGGGGGGTACATTCTTTGTTGCTTATAGCACCTGGTAAAGTATTTGATGGGTAAATAATTAAACCATTCCAGTGTTATTGGATCCACACTTTATTGGAATTATTGTATGCACATTTTTTGAATGTGGCCAATTTACCTTTAGCCATAGGTGATTTATTTTCAACCAGAAGTGGAAAAAAAAAAATGTTAATAAATAAATAGCATAGTTTTAAAAATACTTAAATTTCATGCAAATATTATGTATACTCATATAAACTTTGACCTCCTTTTTTTTTTTTTTTACTCGGTAAGTCATGTGTTTATCATATACTCTATAAAATGTTTGAATCTGAATTTTTAACAGTAACATATTCAGTGTATGTAATTTGAATTCTTAGAATTCAAACAGGTTCTACCTTTGTGTAATAAGTAAAGTTGTTGGGTGTGACTCAAAGTCAGTATCAGCCAGACAAGCGAGGGAGTCTATCCCCTTTTCACTGGCGCTAGACTAAGGAGATTGTTTTTGCATCTGGAGGTGGAGCGCCACACCTACTATCAGCTCCTCACTTTACCACACAGATTCCTGTGCTACTCATACGCTGGTTTATGCTTATACATACAGTATATAATGCAAATAACCATGACCAATGTTTAATTCTAATCATCATATATACAAATAATAGGATAAGAAATAAAATAACCAATCATCTACTGAGATAAAGTAAATAAAACAACATTATTTAATATGAATATTTGACTTCTGTAGGGCCAAGCCCTAAATTTTAGACCTACAAGTCTGTAAACCTAGTCCTAGACCCAACAATGTTTTACCTCATGTAATGTTCAACCCCATGATTAGTATTATCTGCGTTATTCGGACTATTGTCCCCATCTTCATTGTTATTTGTACAACATTTCGGTCGATATGCCCTCCGGCCTTCTTCAGGTATTTCTTGTCGGACTCTGGAACCTTCTCTGATGGCTCCCAATTACGACAAGAAAGTTCCCGAGTTCGAAAAGAAGGTTCCCGAGTCCGAGAAGTTTCCAGAGTCCGAGAAGTTTCCAGAGTCCGAGAAGTTTCCAGAGTCTGACAAGAAATACCTGTAGAAGGCCGGAGGGCATATCGGCCGAAACGTTGTACAAATAACAATGAAGATGGGGACAATAGTCCGAATAATGCAGATAATACTAATCTTCAAGCCTCATCTCTAACATTCAGAGAAATAAAAAAAAAGTAAAAGTCGTCGGGGTGGACTAAAGTCGGTATTAGCTAGATGGCGAGGGAGTCTATCCCCTTTTCACTAGCGCGAGACCAAGGAGATTATTTGTGCATCTGAGGTGGAGCGCCACACTACCATCAGCTCCTTACTTTACAGCACAGATCCCTGTGCTACTCATACGCTGAGTTGGCGAGGGGCCAGTATCGAACCAAGAACCTTGAGATTCCTAGCCAAACACTCTACCGACTGAGCTAAACCGGCCCCATAAATACCCTTGATTATATGTTAAAAAATTGGGATTGAAAAAGTTAAACATTACACGAGTATTCTGAATAGCATTTGTGCAAGCATACACGTAGACGTGTATTCATATATACGCACAAGAAGTACATACACATGTATGCACATACATTATATAAAAAGTTTGCTATATTATTTTTTACATATTAACATATTTTCCACTTTCTGGCCAATTAAAAAATCGATTGTGTCAAGTGATTTTTTACACTGAAGATTTTTTTTTTTTGAATAATCAATATTCTTTGTTTGTTTTTGTTTTACAGCATATCAACCTCGGTGGGTCATTTAATGCTGACAAAGTTTTGAAATAAAATTTATTCTTAATGGATACTCATTTTTTTTTTTATAAACACATTTCTATTTAATCCATAAATAGGACCCTAACAGGTCCCAACACTCCAGGTCAGAGAGGACCTGGGAGCAATGGTGATGAAGAGGTGCTCCATATTCCCCAGACCTCCAGAACTGGAACCTCACCATCAGATAGAGTTTAATTCCCAGGACATGAAGACCCTCAGCCACCGCCTTCTAGCACATACATGATAAAAAGGGTTGGGGCTTGTCATAAAGGCAACAGGGTTGGGACAATCGTATAGGTGCTAGGTGGAGGGGGCCTCTCCAACCGTCCGTCTATCCCAAGATAGGGCCAAAGTGGAGTATTGCAGGTCATGAACTGCTCATCCACCTGGGTTCTATCCTTAAGCATCACGGGTCGCCACCCACAGCTAACAGGATAAAAAGGGTTGGGGCTTGCCATAAGAGCAACAGGGTTGGGACAATCATATAGGTGCTAGGGCTTGATGTGACCAGTCGATTGATTGGAGGTGGCCTCTCCCACCAACTGTCTAGCCTAAGTAAGGAATATTCTTTGTACTTTGTATCTATTACAGAGCTAGATTTTAATTTATAGTCACATGGATTCAGATAAGGAGACTAAGGGAGAAGTAGTATCACAGGTAGATTCTTCTTTTTGGTTAAAAACTCATTTACAGCTCAGTGGTTGTCATTTAAAAAATATTAAGAACAATATGCCATGACAAACCAACTGAAAAAAGAATTCAGTTGAAGGTTTCAGTTGATTTCTTTGCTTAATGGCATATAAACTTTCATGGGTTATTTAATGCCAAAGCCATCCTTGTAGAAAAACAGTAGTAGAACTATTTAACCCATAGATGGGGGGGGGGTGAAGGGATTCATACCTTTCCCAAGGGTATTAGTCTGAAAGTGAATTTAATAGCATTCAGACTCACTATAATGTCGTAGTCCAGCATGGTAGCCATTATGCTCAGTGGACTCCTCCCAGAATTCAGTTGAGGTATTTCAAAATCATGTCTCCAAGAATAGTAGCATCTTTGGTATGTAGCTTCTCATGGGTAGAATTATTATGAAGTTGATAAAGTTGATTTATAATGTAGTTGATGATAACATTTTTTTTTACACAATCAGACATATTACTTTCTAGACAGACCTTTTATACCCAATACAACTATTTATTTACAGATTAATTAATCAATTTCAATGTGAGGTTGTCAAGGGGAGCTGCTTAAGTTTTCGCTTTTCTGGACAAGCCAGACTAATGAATGAATCTTTACAATGATAATTATTATGTATGTTAATAAAAATGTAAGAGGCTTGATTTGATAAAAAAAATTATTTTACAATACAATTAGAAACAACATGTTACCAATTGAATTATCTTTTTGTGTGGAAAGTCTCAAAATATTTTTAAAACAAAAAAAAAAAAAAAAAAAAAACCAGTCAAACAGAGTGGTTATCATATTAGTAAAGACAGTTTGATTACTTTACCGCACAGATCCCTGTGCTACTCATACAATGAGTTGGCAAGGACCGGTATCGAACTAGGAACCTCGTGGTTTCTAGCCGAACGCTCTACTGACTAAGCTATCCCGGCCCCTTGGATTCTTAACCAGGCAAGTAGTTAAAATATTTTTTTAAATTAAAGATATATTTAATCTTGATAACGAACAAGTACAAATGATAAATTTGAGATTACAACAGAATGTGCTCATTAATTATAATTCACTAAAGAAAATAACTATTTAAAAAACCTCTCCCCTGACAAGAGATAATAGGAAGCCAGTTATACTATCCTATTTCACGATACTCGCGTAGACAGGTTAAAAAGTAGTAAAGTAGGCGGAGTGGTCTATTGTTGATATGAGCCAGACAGCGAGCACATTTATCTCCTTTTCATTAGCACAAGACCAGGGAGATTGTTTTTACACATTTGAGGTGGAGCACCACACAATCAGCTCCCCACTTTACTTTACATATCCAAGTTGAGTTGGTTTCTAGGCAGATGCTCTACCACTGAGAAAAAAAAAAAAACGATCAGCTTTAACCACAATAATAAATGAAACCAGATAAAACCAATTAAGAGTTCCCAAATATAACTCATACCATAAAATTAAATATGGATTCACCTATATTTATCAATCACTGTATTGGCTAGAATTTATGAGAGTATAATTTACATAAAAGAAAAATCAGAAAATGTTCTACAAGTATGGATCATCATTTTGTTAAAATGTAATCTGAAAACAATGACACATTAACTATGGAAGCCTTGAAGAACCATATTTAAATGAATATAAACGAATTAAAAAAAAAAAAAATTAAAAAATTAAAAATACTGTAAGTAAAATTCAATCCAATTCTACTTGGAGTCTTGAAATTCATAGCTTAAATGAAAACAGGTGCTTAATTCAAATCATAGCCGAATTAGACTAGCTAAAAGTCAATCTTTGCTGCTTATGTTTATGCTGCTGCGACTTATTTTATCCATCACTCTGATGCAACACCATGAAGCTAAGAGGTTCAGAAGAAAGCAGCGGCAACAAAGCACCGGCACATCAACATCTTCAGGGACAGACTTCACATGCGACATCTGTGGTCGAGAATGTGAAGTCCAATGTTTGAAAAAGTCACAGGAGGCGCTGTAACTTCAAGGGCACAAAAATTATATTATAGTCTTCTGAGACTGAAATGCCAATAGCTGTTGCGAGTTATTTTATTCATCGTTGGATAAAATCTATTTTATTTATCACTGTCAACACATTGTAATAAATCTTTAGACCAATCTCAAATGAAGTACAAGTTGAAAACTTGCACTAATTCACAGGTATTTTTTAGTTTTGTTTTAATGTCCCTTGGAGCTTTTTATATCTTATTATAATGGAGATTGTGGGTTTGTATGTCTGTAACCGAAACTATATTACTATTCAAGTCACAATTCCCTTTGTTATTTACATCACATTCTCAATGATTTTATTTTTTATTTAAACCTCAATTATTAGTAAAATTGTTTTTCATCATTAAGACTGTTAACAATATCTACATACTAATAACATGCAATTATATTTATATATTCAACGAAATAGCGGTTTACAGTGTGAATGGGAAAGCTAATTTGCATATTGATCTTAAAAATTTGATTTTAATAAATATATGCTTAGTATTATTGATCTTTAATTGTTTGGTTTTATAATAAATATGAGCAAAAATCTCGGGGACAAATCTTAACAGAAATCTATAACATAAAGAAATAACTGTAATTTTATTCTTTTCTTCCTATTTTTAAATAGTTAAATTAGGGAAATTTACCACTGAAAGACGGGAGTAAGGGAAAATGTGGAACAGTTAGTTCAAAGTTGTTCTATTTTCCGATTATACCCCCTCTGTTCCAAATCTTTTTATTTGCATTCTTATTCAGTTTCATTAGCCTTTCTAATTGAATATAATATTTTATTATATTAAAACTTAAATACTCGCACCCGGAGGGTGCATATATTGCTAGTAATATTAATAAAAGAAAGGAAATGAATCCGACGGTATGAGTATAGATAAAAGGATATGAAAACAACACAATATGCTGTTAAAGTGAAAAGATTTTATAACATATTCATAGCTAATATTGAACAATATTTCGATTTTATAAAAATCATCTTCAGAGCTTGTTCATACGACTTTCGTCTCCGCTCTTGATAGTACGGAGTATAAACAAGCTCTGAAGATGATTTTTATAAAATCGAAATATTGTTCAATATTAGCTATGAATATGTTATAAAATCTTTTCACTTTAACAGCATATTGTGTTTTCATATCCTTTTATCTATACTCATAATATTAATAGTAAAAAAATACCATTTTACTATTTATGTTTACAAATTTACATAAACTGGTTTAAGTTTTAAAGAGATAACTGTTTTTACTTTCTTCAAACTGAGCAATGAACAATAAAATAAATCTGTAGATAGAAACAGAATTAGTGAAATATAAATATTTTCAATGAAGTTTTAAACTTGTCATAAATGAGATACAAACTAATGACTGTGACAGTTGTTAAAGTTTGGTTTGTTGGATTTTACGGCATGTCAACCGTTGGTGGGTTATTTTATGCCGAATTGTTTTGTTTTATTTATGCTTGATGGGTATTCAAATTTTTTTTAAACTCATTTTTTTTCTTCTATTTAACCCATAGATGGGACCCTAACAGGTACTACCACTCCGGGTCAGAGTGGACCTGGTAGTAATGGTGATGAAGAACTACTCCTCACAGTTCCAGAATTGGAACTTCACTACTAGATGAAGTTTAAAGTCATGCCCAGGACACTTAGACCTTCAGCCACCGCCTTCTAGCACACGTGATAAAAAGGGTTGGGGCTTCTCATAAGGGCAATAGGGTCAGGGAAATTGTATAGGTGCTAGGGCTTGACGTGACCAACCAATTGATTAGAGGGGACTTCTCCAAATGTCCATCTAGCTTAAGTAAGGACCAAAGTGGAGTGTTGCATGTCATGGACTGCTCAGCCACCAGATTCCATCCTTAAGCATCATGGGTTACCACTCACAGCCAACAGGACAGTTGTTAAAGTTTCATTAAATCTTACATGAATTTTTGAATAGAATCTGGCTATTTCAAATTTAGTTTGTTTGTTTTACGGCATATCAACCTCAGTGGGTCATTTAATGCTGACAAAGTTTCGAAATAAATTCATTCTTAATGAATACTCAATTTTTTTTTTATAAACACATTTTTCTATTTAACCCATAGATGGGACCCTAACAGGTACTACCACTCCGGGTCAGAGTGGACCTGGGAGCAATGGTGATGAAGGGGTGCTCACATTCCCCAGACCTCGAACCTCACCATCAGATAGAGATCAATGTCATTCCTAGGACATGAAGACCCTCAGCCACCGCCTTCTAGCACATATATGATAAAAAGGGTTTGGGGTTGCTATAAGCACAATAGAGTTGGGACAATCATATAGGTGCTAGGGCTTAATGCAACCAGCCGACTGATCTCCAAATTTAGTGATTATTTCATTGTTTAGCCATATCAATATGATTATTATTAATTTTGACAAAATATTTTCTTTCATTTTTAATTATTTGTTGCAACTCATTTGGGTGATTATTTCGATGGCAACATAAATTAAAAATTAATTCTTCCAAGCTGTAGCCATATCAGTACTACTGTATGGCTGCATCACTTGAACTCTGAGATGCTTGAAAAAAAAAAGCTTGATGAAAACAACACTGCTGTGTGCTGTTTTCAACAAATCCTGGAAGCAGCACCCTGCAAAACCGCAGTTGTACGGCCACTTACCTCCCATCTCACAAACCATCCAAGTAAGACAAGCAGGACATGTTGGGCACTGCTGGAAAAGTAAGGATGAACTCATAAGTGATGTAATCCTATGGACTCCTACATATAGACACATCAGTGTTGGCTGACCAGTAAAAATTTACATTCATCAGCTCCGTACAAACACTGGATGCCATCTAGAGGACTTGCCAAGAGTGATGACTGATAGGGATGAATGGCAAGAGGGAGTCAAAGGAATCCATGCTGTCGGCACATCTTGATGACGATGAAGGAATATCATAGATCAGAAGTAATAAGGGAATTAGCTTTCAGTGGGACTCAAACTGACATAATCCCCATGGCCTTGAGGAAGCCTGGTTAAACACATCAGCTGCTCTATCAGCCAAGTTACTCCAGGGCAAAGGGTAATAGAGTTAATTTCATTTTCACTGTTACTTGTTGTAGATTCATAATAACTTCTTTTTAAAATTAAAAATGAAATAAAATACTAGTCAAAATTAATAATGATAATTAACAATACATCTAAAAATAAAAATAAATAAAAGATTATATTTTATTTATTCATTTTTTGAAGGCTATTGCAAGCCTTCAAAAAATAGATAAATAAATAAAATAAGATTTTTTTATAATACCAATATTATTATTATCATTATTATTATAAATGTTTTTGTAAAATAAAAACTTATTTTAACACTGTATGTTTACAGAAACAATGTATGTATATATGCCAAAATCATGCATAGTGTGTAAACTGAAACAAAAATGTTAATTGATTTGGGATTTTCTTTTATAGATATAATATCATTAATATTCAATTTATTAAATACTTTGAAAATGTTATAGTAAATGATTAAGGAATTAATGAGATTAAAAAAAAAAAATTACCATGAAGTTGTGACAGATTGGTTTCATCATTACAAACAGCAATGAATTTTTTTTTTTTTTTTAATTAAGAGTGAATCAGTCTTCACAAATAATGAATTCACATTCAATATAAATTGACCACTTTTCATAGGTAAAAATAAAATATAAAAAAAAAAAATTAAAAATTACCCCCTCCACACACACCAAATTGAAATCCTTATCAACAAAGAATTACAACTTTAAAATATTGTTTAATACAGCTGAATTAAAAATCATTTGATTTTATAATTATGAGATTGATACGAAATCTTGGTAATAAAGATCTAATAATTCAATGTATTTTAGTTTACTATATTATATAAGTCAGCAGGGTGGCCTATTGTTGGTATCAGCCAGATACCAAGGGAGTCTATCCCGTTTTTGCTAGTGCTAGACCTACCGTCAACTCCCAGATATTATACCACACAGATCAGATTACTCAAGCTGTGCTAGTCATGTGCCAAGTTGGCAAGGACTGATATCAGACCCAATTCTTAGATGAATGGTATATATATATATATAAAACATCCATCAATTTCTACACCTCATAATACATCCTGATGAAGGTTTAAAGAAACTGAAACGTTTAAGTGTTGATAAATAAATTCATCTTATTTTTGCAACACTTGTTTTTTCAAATTTCTTAATATTGTTGGATTTATTTCCATATATATATATATATATATATATATATATATATATAGGGGCACCTCACATGATGTAATGGTTAGGGAACTAGGTTAACAGACCATTGGCAGTGAGTTTGATTCTCACTGGCCATCCCATACTTCTGGCTTTGTGCCACATCTAAGCTAAGTTTAGTAAATAACACACACACACACACTAATATATATATATATAATATATATATTATATATATGGGAAATATTTTTTAAAGAAAACAAACACAGGATGTCATGAACAATGGAAACTCTTTATGTCTTTAAGAGTTTCCATCGTTCATGACATCCTGTGTTTGTTTTCTTTAAAGATTTTCTCCATATATATATATATATATATATATATATATAATTGTATTTGGATATATGTAGATAATTGATATATTCATTGGCAGTAGAGTATGTTTAATTGATATTAAAAATTAACCAAACATTTGTGTTTATGCCAGTGTTTTTTACATATACATATACATCTCAGGTGAGAGAGAAAGAGATGTACACAATTCATTTGTTAAAGAATAAAAATATCATAACCATTATCATTATTCAATAATATTGCATTGTTTAGACAAATCTTTTGTCTTTTGTTGATTTCCTGTTATAACATTTCACCCATTAAAGGTGTCCACCACTTCATTATTGAAAAGTTTAACCAGGCTCTGTTGCAGAATTTTTGTTCCTTCTCAAATAAGTCAATTTTTTAGAATCTCAAATCTAGCCTAATTGACAAAAAGCAGCACTGGAAAATCAGCTGGTTAAAGTTAGTTATGTTTAAATAACAGGATCAGTAGGCCAAGCATAGATATCAATGATATATGCGAGCCAATAATAAGAAAAGAAATGCTAGATTTGAGGTTACAAAAAGAAAAATGTAGAGTTATTGAACGTAACATGTTTGGGAAGGAATAAGAATGTTCCAAAAGATCAAGGTTTTAACTTCAAAAATAAATCAGTAACGTTTGAATATACATTATAACAAAAAAAATCAATGAAAGACAGAATTAGTTGAAACAAAATAAATAGAACATCTTGTCTAAAAAAACATTCAGACAAAAAAACAACATCTATTTAATTGTCTGTCCCACCTACGGCATAATAGATAAATGTTATTACAATTGTTGCTATGTTTGTTTTGTTTTACGGCATATCAACCTCGATGGGTCATTTAATGCCAACAAAGTTTTGAAATAAATTCATTCTTAATTGATACCCATTTTTCTATTTAACCGATTATTGCTATTAATGAATATAAAAGATTTTTGTCTCTTATATATACATCAAGCTGATGACTGTAGGATATCTAAATGATATTCAAAAATTGTATATAAGGACTAAATTTAGTAAAAGTGGTCAATTTATTCTGAGTATTGATGTATTATTTATGAAAGTCAGTTCACTGTTAATAAGAGTTTTCTGTTACTAGGTGAGATATCTATATGACATATTATTGGGAATGTGACTAGTTACTAAAAGAACAAAAAAAAAACTAGACTACATAACCAAACATTGTTCTAGCTACAGTTTTACATGCACAATACAAATATATTAACTCATAGAAATTAAATAATCACATTCTTAAAAAAAAAAAAAAAAATTTTTTTTTAAAAAGCGGGAGAAAGAGTTATGGCCCTTAGAGCCCATTAACAATTTTTTTTTTTTTTTAGTTGAGGTCAAAGTAGATAAAAATGTTCTCAATTTTTGAAATAAAATCCTCCAATAGAAAAAAGAGTTATTTTCCAACAACAAAATCAATTCTCATTTAAGACAATGGCTTGCATATGTATGGGAGTGTAAATGATGTCTGCACAGCATCACCCTCACTTTAACTGTTTAATTATGGAAGTCCAAGACTTTAAGTATCTTTATTGGGTAAAGGAGAACTGTGCAGCATCACCTCCACTCATATCTTGCATTGTGACATGCCAGTGACGAACACTATGATCAGCAGTGTGATTAGGTGCAAAGAGGGTTTGATTCATGCAAGAGTAATATCAAGGAATACGATCAGAATTTGAACTCAATTTTATGAGCTGCCACCAATTCCACTAACATAATTTATCTAGTTCAATAGGGATGTATGTATATATATATATATATATATATATATATATATATATATATATATATATATATATATATATATATATACACACACACACACACACACACACAGACAATTAAAATCGAATGGTTTTTAAGAAGATCACAATCTGCGAAAAACTCAAGTTAGTCTATTTTAAACAATTCGTTTTTAACCATTCGTTTTTAATCATCTTTTTAGCTCTTTTTATTGGGTATTTTTACACGTTTTTGGTGCAAAAAATCTCAAATTATTTAAGGTTCTATTTTTATTCACTTTGTGGATTTTAATTGTCACTACTGTATATATTCTAATTTAGGGTACTGAAACCTATCATTTTTATTGATTTGTTTGAAACTTATGCCTAAATGATAGGTTAATATTCTAAATTCAGAAAAATATTAACAGGAAGTTATTCAAAGAAATTATAGCAGGTTTTGCTAATTTATCATTTGCCCTGGTTTTAAGCTGGGAGAATTAATGTCATGAACATCACCTATCTAGCAGCAAAGTTTGAAATTTATTAACTCTACTCTGGTGCTTAAAATATTAAACTAGGACAAACAAGTTTCTAAAGTTGAAAAAGAAAGAAAAAAAAAAAAGGTCAGTTAACAAAAACTTGGAATTGGGGGAACATTTATATTTCAATATTAATTTCTTTCTTTCTTTCTTCTTCCATGAATTTTTATAGAAATAAGATTGGTGGCAGCAATTATAAAGTAGGGAGAGAAAGAGAAAGTGTGTGTATGTGTGTGTGTTTGAAATGATAACAATTATTGTTTCAAATACAAATCCGTATATGTTTAAATTGTTCGAGTACATTTTAATACAAATGCATAAGAGAAGGGACAAATTGAAAAATAACTTTGGTTATTTTTCCCTTTAATTTTAGAGATAAAAAAAGAACAAATAAAAGATGAACAGGGTAAGAAATAGAAAATGAGGGAGTGTGGAGGATTCCTTTCAAAATTGATAATTAAAAGAATATAATTAGAAATTAACAGCCAATTAGACTGAGCCAATTGCTTGGATGTTCAGCTTTATAGAACATAAACAAAAGCAATCACATGCAATTCAAAAAATTAAAATAACAGCATTTTAATTAAGATAATGATGATTTTTTAAAAAATCTTTTTCAAATGTTCTTTAAAATATTTTGTCGAAAACATTTCCAGTTAGCAATTAATTTCTCAAAGTTTGATTTTAAGGGTCTTGAAAAAAAAAAAAAAAAAAAAAAAAAGATGAATTTTCAGATATATATATATATATATATATATATATATATATATATATATATATATATATATATATATAGGCAGCAAATGCTCTTTTAGACATGTTTTATTAAATACAACATGAAAGAATTTTCTTATTCTGTTTTTTCCTGTCAGCTAGTAAGATGTTACCAACATAGATCAAAACTATATAATAATAAAAAAAAGAAGCATCAGTTTTTATACAATCTTGATCCATATTTGTAACATTTTACTTGCCAACAGGAAAATAATAATAATAAACTGAATAAACAATTCTTGTTTGTTGTATTTAATCAAATATATATTTCCCCACTAATATTGAATATTTTCAGATATATATACGCACATCCCACTAAAATTGGAAGGAAGAAAAACTTGCCATCAGATTTTATTTTTTATTTTATTTTATTTTAAATTTGTTCATTTTTGTTCTATGATTGTTGGGTTTTTTAGGAAGATTTAATTATTTATAGTCATTTTCTTTCTCTCATAAATTGCCAAGTTTTTCCACATCTCTCCAAATACCATTATAAGGAAGGAGGATGGCTGTTGTTGTTTTTTGCTTTCCGTGTATTTAAACACAATACAAGCAAATATTATGATGGCAGAGATAGAGAGAAAAAATAAAGAAAGAAAGAAATATAAACATTTATACAGCAAAACAATTAATTTCAGGATACCAATTGATAACCTTGTTTTGCTTTAATGGCAAATTGATAAAAATCAATCAATTGTGGGTAGGAGTGGGGGTGGGATTATATTGCATCATTTTTCCAACAATCAAAGATACATACACCTTGAAATTAATGGGATTAGTTTTTTTGGTTTGTTTTTTTAAAGAAAAACATTTTTTAAACATTTTTAATTTTTTTTTTTTTATAAAATTTCATGTTTTGTATAAATCAAAGAATAATAGTTTAAATCGCTCCTTTCAAATTTATTTATTTTATATAAAAAATATGAAAATGGAAAGCATTTCTGCTGCATGGAAAATTTAGTTCCCTTTTTTTTTGTAAAATTTTGTTAATAAGCATTTTCTTTGTAATTTCATATATATATATTTGTTTGTATGTATGTATGATGCACATATATATATATCTAAGTGTTATAAATCCATACAGTATGTAATAACACATACATACATACATTAACAGACAGATATTAGAGCATGCAAAGTGTGTGTGACTGTGTGTCTATGTTTGTATATATATATGTGTGTATGTGCTTGCAAATATGTATGTCTATAAAGATTTTAGAAAATCTACTTTGGACACACACCAAGTTTTTCCAAAACCCTTATTCCTTTTTCTGAATATTCTTCTCTTGTCATCCAAAAGGAGTCTTTATTTTTCATGATATCTGCTAAGACAGCACCACCTAAAAATACCATATGCTTCCTACGAGGGGGGTCCTCTATGCGGATCTTGAATTTCTGAAAGAGAAAGAAAACAAAATAGTCTTGCAGCTAACAAATATCAAAGAAATACAAGGGTCATTCAAATAAATAAGGAATTGTCTTTAAGGAATTGGCAATACGAAGAATTGTTTCCAGTTGCACCTTCCCCCAGGGAAATCAATAGTAACAGGTCCTTTCATATCCCAGAAGACCTTCTTTACTGAGTACTATGTCTGGAACTATTTCTTTACTGGAGAGTCAGTGTGTTTACACTCTATGGACTTTCTTTTCAACTCAGGCTTGTAGTGGCAAACTCATATTATAAACTTTTTTTCTTTTTTTTTTTACTAAAACCTGCTTCTCTGTACACATTAAATATTCTTCTGTAAATTCCTCATGGTTTGCACTTATCAACCACCAAAAATTTGATGACAGGCCTTTGTTTGATTTGCCGCCATTTTGAATAATCTCAAAATAAATAATTTTGTGATATTAAAATAATTTTTACTATAAATCAATTCCATACAATACAAAGTTTACTTTTATGGAAAAAAAATTCTGAAGAAAAAAAATGTATTTTGCTTTTTTTCAAAAAGAAATTCCCCTTATTTATTGAATGATCCTCATACAAATACAAAAAATTAGTAAAGTACTAAAAAACTGATTTATTTAACCTTTGCAGATATTCAAATAAGTTTTTCCAATATGAAATTAACAATTTCTTTACTAAAATTTTTTTTAAATAGTATTAAAAAATTATAAGACAAAAAAAAAAAAAAAAAAAAAATCACAAAATATTCATTCAATCAAAATATTTTCTTTCAGTCTATACATGATACAGAAAGGGAAGTGCGTGGTGTAATGGTTAAAGTCATGGGAAATGGACTCGTCCCAAGTTCAAATCCTGGACGTGAAAATTGCATTTTACTTAGCGCTAATACCCTTGGGAAAGGTATGAATCCTACTCTCCCTCCAGCTATGGGTAAATAGTAGGGCAGACTGGGCTCTTTAACCTTGGTTAGGCAACCGGTCTAGGAGAAGGAAAACTCTGAATTCAAACCTATTAAACTCCGCTTAAGAAATTGACCTTGTGTCACATCCTGCTCATGCAGAGGGGTTGGTAAATATATATATATATATATATATATATATACATGATACAGATTTATGACACTTTGGTAACAAATCTCCAATTCTCTTCTTGAAGAATTCTGGGGAGAAATTATTCCACTCCTTGTGAAATTGGGCTGAAAACACACATTACATGAAACAAGCTGATTTCCAGGCAACTCCACCCAGTTGGTCCTATGTCACAAGCCAACTTTGTCTCTCTCTTATCTTTTCTAGCTTCTTTTTGACTTTCCAACTCTTCTCTGTAGACCCCACTCCAGTACCTGCCTTACTATGACATAGCTGGTTTATATAGAACACATCCAATCGTGGTTGATAGTGTTCATGTGAAATAAAACTTGTATCAGGGGAGATAATCTAATCAATAAAGACCTGGATTGCAACCCCCACATAATTAGTAGCATTATTGATGACACCAGAGACTATTAAAAGCATAGAAACCCATTTTGCCACATTATGGCAATATTTAATTTCAAAGGAGGAAAAATCAAAGTCATTCATAGTGTCCTGCACTAAAAAATACAGTTGAAGAGATAAAAGACTTCTACAATTCCACTTTCGTAGCATCATTTTTACATGTGCAGATGTTATGATGCTATGACAGAGAACGAGAAAGGAAAAAGAGCAAGACATTGTCTTGCCTGCTGGGACTGAAGCCGCGTCCTCCCGCATGCAAAAACAAATGCGATTTAGGCACTGGACGGACGCGTGGTTCGACTGATGTGCCCGGATGTTTGGGTAATATGCCCATAAAATAACCAAAGCGAGTGGAGCGTGGCGTGACAAGCAGAGAAGCATTCGGCTTACGTGAGATGACAGTCAGAAAATATTATTTTGACGACGGCGACGGATTTTCAGCTGCTGGTCGAAGACTGTGTTGACCAAAAGAAAGTTTGGCCTGCGAGAAGACAATGAACTCGCTTCTTTTTGGTCCCCCCTCAGCAGGATCTTGTTGAAGCAAATATCTAGTTTCCCCCCCTCTATTTTTTCCCCCCTTCGATAGATGCAGAAAAAAATGACATCCTTTTCTCTTCAGCAAATCGAATAGTTGATTGAACATTTGATTTTTTTAAAGCTGTTCTACATATCTGCAGTTTGTCTACTTAACTATGATGCAGCAAACTATTCACAATTAACTTTTCAAAAGATAATCAGGATTGCACGCTTTCTAAAAAACTAATTTAATCAAGAGGGATATGTGCAAGTGTTGAAGCTAAATTTGATAGCAATTTTGGTATTCATTCCTTGATTATTTATTAAAAAATTTTTTTTCATTTATTAAAAAAATTATTTAAAAAAAAGGGAGGGGGTAATGTAAGTTGCTACCTTACTTGATTTTATCACACCAACAAATAGTCGAAAGATTTTTTTTAGATTTTAAGGATTCCATAAGAATTCAAATCAATTTTTTTTTTCTTCCTAAAATTAGCTAATGACGCCAAATGCTTCAACCTGAAAACATTTCAAACAAATTTGGTATACTTTATAATTGGAAGTATTTTAGAGGTATTAATAAAAGAAAAAGAATTGTTAAAGAATAAGTAAAAGTCGTCGGGTTGGGCTAAAGTCGGTATCAGCCAGACAGTGAGGGAGTCTATTCCCTTTTCACTAGCGCTAGTCAAAGGAGATTATTTTTAGCGTCTGAGGTGGAGCGCCACACCTACCACCAGCTCCTCACTTTACCGCACAGATCCATGTGCTACTCATACGCTGAGTTGGCGGGGGCCGGTATCGAACCAGGAACCTTGTGATTCCTAGCCGAACACTCTACCGACTGAGCTAAGCCGGCCTGTTAAAGAATACTTTTGTTTAATTGTCCAATTATCAGTTTTTATATAAGAGTCTTTCACTTTATCTTTATCATACATATACAATCTATGGGTGTAATGGTTAGCAAGCTAGTCTCACAGATCCATTACTACTGAACAGCAAGATCGATTCTCACAGGATGCCCCCCTTACTTGCAACCTTGTGTTACATCCTACCTGTGGCAAACAGCTTAGGTAAATACCTGAATACCCAATCTATTCCCACCACCTTAATTATTAGGTTTGGTTTGGTTGGTTGGGTTTTACGGTATGTCAACCCCTTGGGTTATTTTATGCCGAATACTTCTATTGGTAATTTGGTATTCAAAAATGTTTAATGCCGATAAAGTTTTGAAATAATTTCATTTTTAATGCATAATACAATTTTGTTTATCAACTCATGTTTTCTATTTAACCTATAGATAGGACCCTAACAGGTACTACCACTCCTGGTCAGAGTGGACCAGGGAGCAATAGTGATAAAGGGGTGCTCCATATTCCCCAAACCTCCAAAACTGGAAACTCACCATCAGATAGATTTAATGTCCTTCCTAGGACATGTAGACCGCAGCCACCGCCTTCTAGCACCCATATGATAAAAAGGGGTTGGGCTTGCCATAAGGGCAATAGCATTGGGAAAATCATATAGGTGCTAGGGCTTGACGTGCCAGCCGATTGATCAGATTAATTATTAGGGTTTGTTATAATATGTTGAGATTTTTGTAATATAAGGCGTGTGTTAAAAGCCCACTTCTATTTATAGACTCACTGAGAACCATATGATCAACCTCTTGGCCAATCACTGGCAGTACTCTGCTGCTGATACAACACTTATACCGGCAGTACTGGTGATACCTACTCATAACTACTGCGACCTTCGTGGACGACGGACGTAGGATTAAATCACTGGACCTTTAACAATACACTGGATAGGACTTATTCACTTACCAAAGGATTCCATAACTCAGGACTTACTTACTTTAAGTCCTTTTCAACTGGCCAAGGATGGCATTTAAAAACTTAACAGGATTGCTAACAACGAGAAACACCTGACAAGAATTTAAATTTTCTTTTTTATTTCAGTTGTTTTCTTTTATAATAGTCACTCCATTAGTTTATCTTAGTGCTATCAGAATGTTTTTTTTTTTATATTGTTAACTTAAGAGGAGAGTCAAAAAGTAATGTCATTTTGTTTAGGACAGGTATAATTACTAACACAGGAACATGTATCATTCATCAAAATGAAGCAGGTCCTCTATGGATCACATCCCTACCTCTCCACATAGTCACCGTTTCTCTCAATAGCAATGTTCCACCTTCAAATGAATTTCATTTCCTCGTCACTGGAATAATGTTTCTCTCTAAAACCCTCTTACATGGAGCTAAGAGTTGATAGTTTGAAGGTACTAAATCTAGTGAGTATGGAGGATGTGGTCAAATTATCCATCCGAATGAGGTGATTTTCTCCCTTGTTCTGATGCTTGTGTGTGATCAAGCATTGTCATGCGAAAGGAGGACATTTTCGATTGGCAAGTTGGATCTTACTCATCAGATTCTTGCTCTGAGACTCGTTAGGGTCTCAATGTGGGCCTTAGTTTTATAAAAAAGAACTTTACATGAAATAAAGAAAATGGCATTACTTTTTGACTTCCCCCTCGTATTTGGGTAATAAAAATCTATTAGTACCATGTAAGCTTGTTCTTTAGCTGATTCTTAGGTGCATACCAATAAAAAGAATATACTCTCTTCTGAACAGAAGAAAGAATTTAGAGCTATTAAAAAACAAATGTTAGGTTAAACTCACCGAAAGTTTCGATGCATCTCCCTTCAGTACTCTCTCCAGATAGAGCTGTTTTAGTTCCCTTTCCAAGCGACTAGGAAGGCCTGGATACATCGTAGAACCTCCGGACAAGACAATGTGTTTGTAGAATTCTGATCGAGTGTCAATATCGGCTGCCTGAATTGTATTGAATAAAAGCTCCGCCACTCCCACACCTTCAATATTGATGAGATGTGGCTGAAACAAGGCTTCAGGTGCCTCAAATCTCTCACCGCCAACTTTTATTATTCGGCCATCAGGAAGCTAAATAAAAAAAAATACAGATAAAAATAATGATTTTGAGGATGAGACAAATAAACATTGAAATACAAACAAAATGGACAATACTTTCTTGTTTGTTAATTAAATATTAATCACCTTAAAGCGTATTATTTGTATTATTCTGACTATTGTCCTCATCTTCCGTGATGGCTCCCGATTACAACAAGAAGGTTCCTGAGGACACATCGGCCAAAACGTTGTACAAATAACAATGAAGATGAGGAGAATAGTCCGAATAATACAAATAATACTAATTATCAAGCCTCGTCTCAAAAATTCAGAGAAACTTTAAAGTGTTTTCAACATTTAAGAAACTTATCCTGTAACCTGGTTTGGTCATGGAGTCACTACTCATGTGAGAGGTCTTGGGCAGGAGTTTTCCTTCTCCTACATCAATTGCCATACCAACATTAAACAGTCCAGTCAGCTTTACTATTTAATCATAACTAGAGGGAGAATAGTTGGATTCATACCTTTCCCAAGGGTATTAGCACTATGTGAAATGCAAAAAGCCTTGTTCAGGATTTGAACTCTGGTAGCAGAGTCCACTTCCTATGACAATAACTGTTATACAACAAGGACTTTCAATATTTACTGTCACTGTAAATGAAAAAAACATTTAGGTAGAGGATATCCTCACCAATATACATTACAGTCGACTGCTATTTTGATTTAACAAGTATAATAGATAAAACTAGCAAATATATGCACTCTCTGGGTGCAAGTATTTAAGTTTTAATGTAATAAAATATTGTATTAAATTAGAAAGGCTAATGAAACTAAATAAGAATACAGATAAAAAGATTTGAAACAGATATAAAAGATTTGAAACAGAGAGTATAATAAAAAATGGAACAACTGAAACTTACTCTTCCATCACTCTCGTCTTTCATTGTTATTTTTTCTAATTTAAGTATTTAGTTATAAGAGGAAGTAAAGAATAAATGACAGTTATCTTATCTTGTTAATGGATTTCATTTAAGATTCATTGAAGAGATTTTGCTTATATTCATTAAAATAAAACCAAACAGTTAGAAATCAATAATACTAAGCACATATTTATTAAATTCGATTTTTTAATATCAATAAGCAAATTAGCCTTCCCGGTCACACTGTAAACCACTATTTTGTTGTATATATAAATATAATTGCATGTTGTCAGTATGTAGACATAGTTAACAGTATTAATAATGTAAGACAATTTTATTAATATTGAGGTTTAGATAAAAATAAAATCATGGAGAATGTGATGTCAATAACTAAGAGAATTTGACTTGAGTAGGAATATAGTTTTGGTTACAGACAGAAAAACACACAATCTCCATTATAATAAGATATAGGTTAACACTCAAAGCTTCTCATACTCTTTATATAGCTATGTGCAAAATATCGCTGGGTCTAAAAAAGGTGATCACAGGAAATTCTTCTAAAAATCATATAAAATAAACTAACTATCCGATTTTAATAAAAACTTTCGGTATATGAAATAATAAAAAACGAACTTTTGAAAAAAAAAAAAAAAAAAGGCTAATAATTTTTTTCATTAGTTTTTGTTTCGCGCATTGATCCCCCGTACAAAGATCTTTTTTTCTTATTTTTTTTTATATAAATGATTTTTACATTTTTGGAAAGATAATTAATGACAGAACATATCTAAAAAAAAAAACTAAATCGCTACTATATCGGTTTTGGTAATAGGCATCTTTAACATTGAAACTTAAATCTCGAATAAGAAAAAATATCTTTTTTTTTTAAATTGTTAGGTTAGTTTCTAAAGAATTTTATATTAAAAAATTCCTATTGTCTACTTGTTTATTTTTTTTTTTTCAGGGATTTTTTTAAATTTATAAAATGTAAAATAAATACTTTTCTTTAGTGGATATCAAAATCGTATTTATTGATCAAAAGAAATAATGTATAAAAATATCTAGCTAAAAATAATACATAACATATTTCGGTTCTTTTTTTTTTTTTTTAATTGAAAATAAATGTTTGAATTACAAATTGTTGTCATTTTTATTAATGGGGATATAAAAAATCTGTTTTTTGGGTATTGTTGTTGTTATTTTTTGCTTCAGCAATAATAGGTTCAAATCTGTGACGCTAGTATAATTATACTTTGTAGAACTCAAACAAACGGTGTTTGAAGAAATTTATTATTTTATTTGTTTGAAAACATATACGTATAATCCTCTATACAAAAAATAGTACACACGTCAAGATGCGATAATTTTGTCAACAAAGATGAAGAAATGGCGAGATTTTACGGGAATTTACTTTTAAATGCACAAATTTAGGTTTTATGTAAGAGAAATTTGTTTTTTCTTTTTTATAACACATAAACTTGGAATTGTTCTTTATATTAAACGTAAAATAAAACATTAAAAAGTCAATTTTCCATTTTTTATTGACATTTTAAAATATTTTTTAACAATACTAGTGCATATTAAAAGAGCATGTTTTGCATATAGCTATCTTTATAGACTTGAAGCAAGATACAAAAACATTCTTGAAAATGTCTTATGCTATTATATAAGACTTTCCTTTGTTTCTAACAGCTCTTATACTGAACATCTTCACGATGATACAATTTAAACATCTTAATTATGAATCTATTTTTTATTCATTACAATTTGTTAAAATAGCAACCTTTTTGGATTTTTTTTTCTCTGAATATTTGAGATGAGGCTTGATGATTAGTATTATCTGCGTTATTCGGACTATTGTCCTCATCTTTATTGTTATCTACACTATTTCTCTGAATGTTTGAGATGAGGCTTGATGATTAGTATTATCTGCGTTATTCGGACTATTGTCCTCATCTTTATTGTTATCTACACTATTTCTCTGATGTTTGAGATGAGAGCTTGATGATTAGTTTATCTGCGTTATTCGGACTATTGTCCTCATCTTTATTGTTATCTACACTATTTTTTCTGAATGTTTGATGAGGCTTGATGATTAGTATTATCTGCGTTATTCGGACTATTGTCCTCATCTTTATTGTTATCTACACTATTTCTCTGAATGTTTGAGATGAGGCTTGATGATTACTATTATCTGCGTTATTCGGACTATTGTCCTCATCTTCGCCAAAACATTGTACAGATAACAATGAAGATGAGGACTTTTTGGATTTAGATTGTTGAAATGGGCACAATTTTCCCACCAAATGAAGGTTTTGTTTTCATTCCTATTAACCTTTTACAGACAGATAAAATGACAAAAAAATTAACACTGCTGCAAAGGATTAACATATAATTTTAATTATATTTTCCTCAAATAATTATAAAGCTACAAAATTAAAGATTTGGTGTCAGTTCTTATATTAAAACCCAACTATCTGGACTCATTAAAAAATCAGTTCAAAATCAACCAACATAATATACATAGTCTAATTAACAAATTTACAACTTAAAATTGGTTGTAGAAATTTGCCAACAAATTATCTATACCTTAATAATCTTGTTCTTTAATCTTCCGACCGTTATCTTGCAACACCTGATTAAAAATGAGACTATCCAAATCATCCGAGATGAAATGTAAATCCTGATCATCTGGTATAGCTTATCCACTGATTTCTTATGAGTGTTGTCACCTCAGCTAAATGAAGGACCATTCCATTTTTATTATAAAGAAAGAAAGGTAATATTGTGGTCAGTTAGCCTACTGTTGGTTTGAATAACAGCAGCTAAGTACAACTCAAGCAGTGTCCAAGACAGTTGGTATAAATAGGACTCAAGAATGATCCATCCATGAATCTGGGTGATATGGGTGATTCCATTCCTTGAGTTCTGCTTGATTTGAATGACATTGTGGAGTCTTATATATACTGTCATTTTGCAGTGGACTTTGTGGCTTTCGGGATTGTATTGAGTTACAACCGTTTGCTGCCTTGTCTTCCTAGTTCGACAGTAATTGAACTTTAATTATTCTTTCAGGGTAAGAAAAAGGATATGCAATGCAGAAAAAATATAAGAGAGAAAGAAAGAGTAAAGGAAAGATAGAGAGAGGAGGTGAGCACACAGAAGTCATAATGCTAATCTGTTTCAATCAAACCTAAATGAAAAGAAGGAAAAAAAGGAGGGAAAAAAAAAAAAAAAAAAAAAAAAAAAAAATTTAATCAAGATTATTATACTTTTTACATATTAAACTATTTTGCAATAGCTCTTAAGTAAACATATCAAATGTAATAATTAAATTTATATATTGTGGTGTATCCCATAGGTCTTGCTTAGTCCTGGCATCATTTCTTCAAGTAAAAAATAAGAAAAATTGATTTTCCTCCCTGTCACTTACTGTGTATGTCTCCACAAGTACAGTTGTCTCAAGGGCCAACCTTTGTTCCTGCTCGACATCATAGGCCACATAACACAGTTTCTCTTTCATGATGCGTACAGTCTCAAAATCAGCTGAATGATTAAAGGCATATCCTCTCAATAGTAACAGCTGGAAAAGAAATACACAGATGAGTTTTCAACAGAGAACACTATGAGGTTAAAATACAAATTTCTTTTATATTACCTATCCTATAATAGTTATTAAATTTGTATATGAAATAAGATTTTTTGGATGTTTGTTTTTAGAAGCATTGTTGAATAAAGTTATATATATTATTTATATTTTTGCTTGAAGGCAATTACAATGCATATATCGTAAAAATTCGATAATTATAGAAAATAACCTGACAAGTGAATTTCGCAAACGATCATGCGATGCTAGAACATCGTACAGTCTGTTTCAACTTTATTAAGTCTCATCGGCGATGTATACTAACGATTTCCCTCCGACAGAAATCGAAACCGGTAGTCCAGCAGGTGCTGATGAGACTTAATAAAGTTGAAACAGACTGTACGATGTTCTAGCATCGCATAATCGTTTGCCAAATTCACTTGTCATGGTTATTTTCTATAATTATCGAATTTTATACGATATACGCATTGTAATTGCCTTCAAGCAAAAATATAAATAATAATATATAATTTGTATATGAATTTTATTATGTTATAAAAATCTAACAACTATCATGGAATAGAAGTAGTAACTTAATTATTTATATTTCACACACACACATACACGCACACAATCATATATACAAACATAAATATGCGCCCTCTGGGCATAAGTATTTAAGTTTTAATGTAATGAAATATATTAAATTAAAAAGACTAACAAAATTAAATAAGAATGCATATAAAAAGATTACACTTATTTTAATTATATTTCAATTGCTTTCTGCATAAAAATCTGTCATAGGATTGATTTTAATATGTTGGAGAATAAAACAATAATATTAGAGATTAATAACACTAAGTAATAATTTGTTAAAATCAGTATGCAAATAATCCACACCATATATTATGTAAACCTTTATTTCTTAGTGATATATAAGACACATTGCAGGATTTTAAACACACTAATAACATGAAGCAAATCTAACTCAGATTTTCATAGAGAAATCATTAATAAATAAGATTTATTCTATGTATTAAGGATTTTGACTATAAATTCAGTACACATTGATAAACTTGCGCAATTCCTGAGAGTATTATGATGTGAGCAGACAGACAGCGAATCTCCATTATAATAATAATATCTATTAATAATGGAGATTCGCTTCCGTTTTTTGTCTGTAACAAAAATTACGTCACTGCTTACGTCATATTACCCAAAAATCGTAAAACATAGAATTGAACATGCAACATTAGACAGTCCTCATTGTTTTTAAAACAAGTTTTAATTAAATACATGATTGGTATTATATATCTATATAGTTTGTTTATTTTAATACATATTTAAAGTTTACTTTCAAATTGTTTTATTTTTTTAATCCTTTAAGGAAATTTGATGATTTTACTTACTTAGGGGTACAAACCGCGCTGACATTGATTTTTTTAACTCCCATCCCTCAGGCAATATGTTTCAAAATCTATTTTTACATCGCCCGGAGGGTGTTTTTTATTTGTACTAGTATACTAGTGAGAAGAATTTTTAAAAATATAACAAACACAGGATGTTATGATCAGGGGAAACAATTTTATGTGTCAATACTTAAGATTTGGTATATTGTACCATTTCAGACACTTAGTAATATAAAAATTGATGGTTAATACATCATATTCATACATTCACTATACACTTAACATCTTTCATTTTGTACTCACATAAACATTACTAAACAGTGTCCTGAAGATGGTACAATATACCGAAATGCTTAAGTAATTGACACATAAAATTGTTTCCCCCCTAATCATAAACATCCTGTGTTTGTTATATTTTTAAAATATTTTCTTCTCATATATATATTATATATTATATATATATATATAATATATATATAGTAATATATATATTATCCACCCCTCACACACAAATAGGATACGACACAAGGTCATTTTCTTAGTGGAGTTAACAGGTTAGAATTCAGAGTTTTCCTTCTCATAGACAGGTTGCCTAACCAAGGTTAAAGAGCACAGTCTGCCCTACTATTTACCCATAGCTGGGGGGAGAAAAGTTTGCTGAATGCTGTTGTTCTTTGTCCAAATTGAAAAAATCCAAAATGGATATCACCCTCCCCACACACCTCTAATTTACTTAACTAAGATGAAGATATCTTATGTAATAGCCAATTAATAATCCTTACCTTGATGAGATATTTGGTAATATCTCTACCAGCAATGTCCAAACGCCGTGTGAGATGAGGAAGTGAAAATCCTTCAAACACAGGACAGATGTGAGTTACACCATCACCGGAATCAACAACAACACCAGTTTGCAAACCTACAAAAAGAAAAACAAATGTTATTTATATCTGTAAGAATAAATAAATAAATAAAATAAATAAAAATTTTTTAAAAAATCATCTAACCTTTAATTTCAAATTTTGAATGCTTAGCCATATTGGTCAAAAACTTTTTAAAAATTTAATCTATAACAGAATGGAAGTTTGGTCCAATTGTGTTTTTTTTTTTGGGGGGGGGGGTAAACTGGGGGCTCGATCCACAATGCAGATGTTCTAGAAAGAAGCTGTTATAATGGAATATGAGTATAGATAAAAGGATATGAAAACAACACAATATGCTGTTAAAGTGAAAAGATCTTATAACATATTCATAGCTAATATTGAACAATATTTTGATTTTATAAAAATCATCTTCAGAGCTTGTTTATACTCCGTACTATCAAGAGCGGAGACGAAAGTCATATGAATTCAAAACTCATACCGTCGGATTCATTTCCTTTCTTTTAACTTATATAATGGAATATGTAAATAGTGTGGAAAATCTAGAAAGAACAGATACAGTTCAGTAGAGAAAATCAACCAAATAGAATGATAGAACTAGGTTCTCTCTTAATTTTTTTTAATACTTTAAGTCACTCTAAGAAAGAAAAAAAAACAGTTGGCCCATATAAGCAAAAGTGTTTGAAAAAAATGAAGGTTAACAATATACCAAAAATGTATTACATAAGGGAGCAACAAAGCAGAAATCTAAACCAAGAAGAGGTAGGGCACTTTTTAACCCCAAAGTTTAAAAGTCCACAGTTGTAGCTAGAAAGGAATATGATCTGCAATGTAAATGTTCTAGAAATAAAGCTGATTGTTTTTTCTTTTTTTTAACAAGGGAGTTCAAATCCACAGTATAGATATTCTAGGAAAGAAGCTGTTATAATGGAATATGCATATAGTGCGTGGAAGATTAAAAAAAGAATAGATACTGCTCATTAGAACAAAAAATCAAGCTCTTACTGGTTTGTTTGTTTTTGTTTTACTGGCATATCAACCTGCAGTGGGTCCATTTAAAATGCCGATAAAGTTGTGAAAATAAATCAAGTTCTTAATGTATAATACAATTTTGTTTATAAATTCATGTTTTTCTATTTACCATAGATGGGACCCGCCTAACAGGTACTACCACTCTGGGTCAGAGTGGACAGGGAGCAATGTGATGAGAAGGGGTGCTCCCACATTCCCAAACCAAAACTGGAACTCACATCAGATAGAGTTTACATCAATTAAACCAGGACATGTAGAACATCAATCACCGCCTTCTAGCACCATATGATAAAAAAGGGTTGGGGCTTGCCAATAAGGGCAATAGGGTTGGGAAAATCATTAGGTGCTAGGGCTTGACGTGAACCACCGGTTGATCGAAGGGGGCCTCTCCCGACCGCCATCTAAGCCCAAGACAGGGCCAAAGTGAGTAATTGCATGTCATGAAACTTGCTCATCACCTTAGGTTCTATCCTTAAGCCTCCACGGTCGCCACCACACTGGCCAGCGGCCCATTGGGGAAGTCTTACCCCTCTGCAGAGGTGCATTCTAACGGCCCCATCCGAGCAGGGCGGAAGCTCTTACTGGAAAACTTTCAAAATACGGTGGAACCAATAAATGCCAGTTCACCCCAAAAATCTTTCCATTAAAGAAGAGATAGAAGAGAAATTAACTGGATACAAAATTTGAGCTTTTAAACTCAACCCAGCGTATCTGAAAGGGAGCTAAAGGTTAAAAAATAATATATAAAAGAATTAACAACATCCAATGATTTTAATAATACCTTGTGCATATAATGTTAAACCCCGCTTGATAGCAATGTATACACCATGGAATTGATATTTTCAAACATCACTAGAAATAGAAGAAACAAGATAAATAAATACTTAAGAAGCAGTTGACCGGATCGTTATTTTAATTAGCAGGTCGACCCTCAAGGGTTATTTTAATGCCCAGAGGTTTAGGGAATTGCATTCATGTGTACATTTTAATTACAGTTTTTTTGGTGTGGCCTAAACTGATTTTGTTTGCACATAGTTATGTGATATAAGTATTAGTATAAATACTGAAAGCATAATCTTCAATATTACCTAATGAGGAGGATGTTAATATCTTAATAGTAAAGAATTGGGAGAAAACTAATCGTAGCCACATTTCAAGATTAACTGAAATTTAGAGATTTTAATTCAGCAAATGGCTGGGTTAACGCTCAGGTCCGGTAGAGCGTTTCGGCGGGCTAGAAATGCCACGAAGGTTCCTGAGTTCGATAAACCGGTCCTCGCCCAACTTCCAGCGTGATGAGTAACACAGGATTGTGTGGTAAAGTAAGGACTGTCCGGTAGGTGTGGCGCTCCACCTCAGACGTAAAATAATTCCTCCTTGGTCTAGGGAGTGAAACTGGGATAGTATTCCCATCGCTGATTTGGGTTGATACCGTTTACTGTTTTTATTACACATATTCTTTTTTAATTTCAAAACATCAGTTCATAACTATTATAATTTGATTACTATTACATTTTATGGTGTTAATTCTGAACATTAGCAACATAAGTAGAGTGAACAATCCCCTTGTTTGTTTCCTTTAAGGGAAGCTTATTATTTTTGATTGGCTATTTTCATTTCAAGCACCATGTTACGACTGAAAGTAAATTGTCGAATCAATAAAACTGCATGTTTAACATCTTAATGTCGCATACCACCTCATTCCAACCCGACTGGAAGTCACATTTTGTTTTCTTATTGCACTAAGCCAAAAGCAAGTAGCCCTTTGGTGTTAGAGAGTAATATTAACAATTTATAGCAATCTTTGATTTTACGGGAAATAACAGGTAACTTTAAAATTAAAAGACACCATTTTTTTAGCTAATTTTTGATAAATCTTTATAGGAATGGGGGCTCTGGACTCAAAATCTCAAACAGGATGTTAGAGTTAACATGAAAATATATAAAATGTGTTCTTAATAGAAATTGTGCTTGCGCATTATTTGAAATGAACTTAATTGTTATTAAAGGTCTTTACCCAAGTGAATAAGCACATAGGGAAGTTACACATGTAGTTGTGTAAATTAGCTAATTGTTTCAGTAATTATCTGTTAAGTGAACCAGAGTATCGTTAAAGGGTGAGATGGGTACGGAGTTGCGTATATGGAACTAAGTGACCAAGATACTGGGATTCTTATGAAACTGTACTATCAGATTAAAAGGGTTAAACCAGAATACTATGGAATCTGGATAAAATCATTAAAAAAAGAAAGAAAAAAGATAAAAGGAACAAAAATAGTGATCGACCCTAACATCAAAGTGAGCTGCAGTTAACGGTTCGGCCTGCGAAGGGGGAAGCACTAGAAAACCACGAAGGTTCCTATTCGACAGACAGGAACAACCGGACCTCCATGTTTCAACATTGAAGCGTCATGAGTAGCAAGGGATAAGGTGCGGTAAATGTGAAGGAGGCGTGATTGGTAGGCTTGTGCGCTCACAACCTCTATACCAGAACCTATCAGAACGCAAAACAATCTCCTTGTGGTCTGAAAAATCTTGTTTTGTCTGTGAGGAAGGCCAGGGGGCGGGGGATGATACAGATGCGCGTGTCGAACACCCATGATGACTCTACGCCGGCTTGTACTGGCGCTGATAACCCTAAGCTAATTATCTAGGCAGAACACAAAAACCCGTCACGACTTTTACTTTTGATTCTCTACTAATTAATAATAAAGGGCGCGGCCTTAAGCTTCAGTCGTAAGAGCATGGGCAGGCTCGGAAAGACCGTCAAAGGCTGCTTTTGGTTCGATGTCAAAGCTAAGAAAACACAAGTCCTTGCCGGAACGTCATGCGCATATCTAGCCAGGGATCTGTGTGGTAAAGTGGGGAGCTGGATGATAGGTTGTGGACTTCCACTGCCTCCCACCTCGCACCACAAAAAAACAGATCTCCACTGGTATAGCAGACTTAGTGAGCTCATGGACTCAGTGGCCAGCACACTGACGGCGAGTCGATAATGAGCTCTATACCGTGGACACCATGTGGACGTAGTACTCCATTAACTGTCTGGACTGAATTATGTACCAGCGTGAAGAAGGAGATCTGTAACAGACAAGATAAGGTCACCATGGGTACTCTGCAGACTTTAGTTTGTTTTTTTTTCACCTTTTTTGTGTTTATGATTAAAAAAATAAGCTAGCAAAATTCTAGATAAGATGAATTGACTTTCTTTACAAGGTCTCCTTTATCTTCTTTACAAAATATACATAAGTAAATCTTCCTTTATAATCATAAGTAGAAGTTCTTCCTTTTACATAAGTATAAATCTTCTTTATATTATAGAAAACATCTTCTGTTATACTAAGAGTATATCCTTTGGACGCCGTATCGTAGAGATAAAATATCACGAGTAGGCTAGTAATCAGATTGATCTCTACATTTTCCGTCTGTATAATATCGATCTATGTCGATGAAAAGTGGAAATAGCATTGGGATTAAGTGCAGTTAACAAGGAAAGAGATTATATTAGAATAACTAAAGTAAAAATAAATTATTGTATCTGCTCTGAATGTTTCGGAGAATGAGGGTTTGAATGATTAGTATGTAATCTCTGCGTTATTGTCGGACTATTGTCCTCAACTTATTGTTATTCTGTACCAAGACGTTCGGCCAATGGCCGATGTGCCCTACAATTCCGACGAAGGTCCCCAAGCTCCCGACACGAATACTGGAAGGCCGGGGCACATCAGCCGAAACGTTGTCAGAAAACAATGAAGATGAGGACAATAGCCGAATAATGCGAGTAAAAATAATGTTACTATCTGTAATTTCGTTTATTCCTCATCACCTTGAGAGTACCAATACTAATGGTGTTTCAATAGAAAAAGGCTGTTTAACTGTCAGTAGAGTATCTGCCTAGAAAATCATAAGGTTCCGAGTTGTCAATACCGGAACTCGCAAACATCGTGCATCGAGTAACACAGCTGAGCAACTGTGCGGCTAAAGTGGGGACGCTGATGGTAGTGTGAGCATCTCCACCTCAGAGGGCTAAAAACATTCTAACTTGGTCTAGTGCGTAGCGAAAAAAGGGATAGACTTCCTTTACTGTCTAGCTGATACTGAACAGTAGGTCAAACTCAGTGCAGGAGTACACAGCTTTAGAGTCTTGTGCGTAGTGGGGATGCTGATGTTTAGATCTCCCTTGTCTAGTTGCTAGTGAAAAGGAGGATAGATTCCTTCTTTGACCATAGCCTGATAGCATACAGTAGGACCACACCAGACAATTTAACTTTTTTTATCTATTCAGAAGCCAAAATATTCTTTTTATGTGTTCTAACACCGATTCATGACATTTACATTAAATTACTGTAATATTTTATGGGATTTAAAGATTAGAAGTTAGTTTCTTTATCTTTTTTTTTTTTTTTAAATGTTTTTTATAAAAGTAGCTTTTGCTGAAAAATGATGGCACTGGGGAGCTACAAAGAAATAAGGGAAATCTGTAATGAAAGGTTTAAACCATCTAAAAGTTATTAATGGGGCCGGGTTAGCTCGTGTAGAGCGTTTGGCATAGAAACCACAAGGTTCCTAGTTCAGATCCAGTCCTCGCCAAGCTCAAGCGTGATGAGTAGCCAGGGAATCGTGTGCGGTAAAGTAAGGAGCTGATGTAGGTGTGGCGCTCCACGTCAAACGCCAAAACATCTCGCTTGGTCTGGCGGCTATTGAAAGGGGTAGACCTACCTCGCTGACTGGCTGATACTGACTTTAGGCGCCGACGACTAAAAAAAAGTCATTATCAAAACTAGATTTCTTAAAAGCTGTTCAGACCATTTTCATTAGGCACCACTAACTCTTCAAGATTCTTTTCTGAATTAAGATATTTTGTTAACGTTCAAAAATAAAAGAAGTAAGATTAAAAGCTCAACTCACTTCTAATCCATCTTTCTCTCTATTTTCATTGGGTTCATGGTGGCTCTGTAAGCCAGATTTGCGTGTTGTGGGGTCCAATGGTTCCATTTGTCACGGCCGAATGTATAGATCATACACATGCAGCATGTCATCCCAGTTACGTACATTCCATTCTCCATTGGATATTTCACCTCAACTTGAGCGAGAGAGGCACTAGCCTCTTCTCCCACCATCAGTCCTGTAAAATACAGAAAAAAAAAAAAAAGAGAATATCTTAATGATTTGACCGTTATGGCTTTGATCACAATTGAATTGTTTCCCATGGCTATTCTGTGCTATGTGAAAGATACAACTGCCATCATTAGGATTTGAACTGGGTAGCCAAATCCACTTCCTACACACGAATAACCGTTATGCAACAAGTGCCCGTGCGCTTTACATATTCACACAAATACATGTTAGGCTTTCTCTCTCGTCCAATCTATTTAGATTTTTACTACATCTTGGTATTGTGGATGGAAAGTTTACCATAGTTTTTTTTTTTTTTTTTTTTTTTTTTTGCTTGAAATTGTGAGTACAATCTATTTGATTTCAAATTTTATAAAAGCATTATTCTTTCATTCCTGAAGAAAAAGGATTTAAGATTAACTATATAGACTCTATGAATAAATGGATTAAGAGAAATTAAACATTTTTATATTCTTACTGGTATTATTACTTAATAACATGGAAAAAGCATTTACAATTAAAGTTGAGTTCTGAAGAATTATGCAAAAATGTTGTTAAATAATCAATGACTGAATGATAATAGAGCCAATCTATGAAAGGCATAAACATATATTATTTAAATAGCAAGAGAACAGAAAAATTAATCTAACGATTTAGAGCTTTTGGGAACAGAAAAGAAGATTTTGTTGAATTCACTTATGAAGTTTTAAAATGCTTAAATCTTAAAAAGATTGGGCATTAGTTTTAAACATCGTATCATTTTAAGAATAAGAAAATTTCAGCATTGAATTTCATCTAAAATCACACCAAGCTTAGAATTTCTTCACGAAAACTGAGATTCTGGACACATTTGAACAGTTCAAATCCTGTTTCTTCCATGTCCCCATAGTGCTAATGGAGGAATGTATGAAATCCAACTATTTCCCTCTAGTTATGAGTAAATAGTAGTCGCAGACTGGGCTATTTAACCTTGGTAGACACCAGTCTACAGAGATAAGAAATCTGAATTCAAAACCTGTTAAACTCCACTTAAAATTGCCGTTGAATCGCATGCCTGTTCATGCAGAGAGGTTGGATAAATCCATATACTTTTTCAATGTCATTTTTTAATAAATATTTAAAAAGAGTTAACGGACCTATGTAACCTTTAAGCAGTCCAATTCTGCGACTCGATTCAGAAGGACATTTTTCATTTAGCAGCTGGATTAAAAATCCAGCTTGGTTTGTTAAATCAGTTAATTTTTAGGAGGCATTTTTTTTTTAAAATTATAAAACTAACTGCTAACCCTAAGCAAAATATTTTTTTTTAAATAAATATTTTTTAATATTTAACTATCCATAGAGGCCATTGGAAAATAAAATAATAGACTTTCGTTTAGCTTCTCATCTTTTTTTTTTAATAACAAATTATTTATTTTGAAGTGCAAGAATAATTTTTTCCAGCATATGGCTAACAACAATTTAAATAGCCTAATTTTTTTTTTATTAAAGATCAAAAAACTACTTTATCAGAATGAAGAGATAAAACAGTTAATATTTTTCTCCCTAATTAAAAAACCAAATAAATTATTGTTAATGTTGAAAATATACATCAATCTTTCTGAAATTATAGTAAAACTTGTGATTTATTAAAAGTATGCTCTGCTGCCAGAGCGTGGGCGATTGAGCGTGATTGTAAGATTGTCCCATGAAACTTAACTATTCTCGTGTAAACGTTGTTTTTTTGTTTAAACTTTTTGTAAATAAAAACTTTTTTATTAAAAAAAATTTTTTTTAAATACATTGAAATAAACTATCTGCATGCATTTCTCTTCTGAAATAAAAACTATTTTAATATAAAATGTGTCTTTTGTTTATAGTTTATATTAAAAAGTATTTATTTAAAAATATTTTTGCTAGGGTTAGGTTAGCGAGTTTAGGTTTTATAATTTACCAGAAAAGTCCTAAAAATCGTCTGTTAACAAACAATCGGATTTGACGGTGTAAATGAAAACATGTCCTTCTGAATCGAGATTGCAGATGGGGTGTTAAAGGTTAATGTTCTATTAAACCTAATAATTATACTTTAAGGTAAATGAGAGCCTTTAAAAGTTCTGGTTGGTTTGTTTTTATGCAGTGAAACGCCTTGTGGGTTATTTTATTGCTAAAAACATTGTTTTATTCATTCTGATGGTCCCTGAAATTTTTTTAAACTAATTTTTTCATTTACACACATTTGTTTAACAGACGATTTTTTAGAACTTTTTTGTTAAATTATAAACCTGAACTGCTACCCTAACCCTACGCAAAGTATTTTTTTAATTAAATACTTTTTATAAAAACATAAACAGAAAGAAAAACATTTTATATTAAATAGTTTTTATCAGAGAGAAATGCCGCATGCAGATATTTTATTTCAAATGTGTATTTAAAAAAAATTTTTTTTTAGATAAAAATAGTTTTTATTTACGACAAAAGTTTAACAAAAAACAAGTTTACACGAGAATAGTCTAAGTTTTTATGGGACAGATCCTAAACTCACGCTCATCGCCGCTGCCTGGCAGCAGAGCAATTACTTTTTAAAAATAAATCACAAGTTGTTACTTATTAATCAGAAGTTGAAAGTTTATATGTTTCACATTAACATATTTTTTTTTTTAAATTAGGAAAAATATTAATCTTTTAATTCTTCATCTGATAAAGTAGTTTTTGGCCCTGTTTAATAAAACAAAAAAATTAGCTATTCTAATTTGTTGTTAGCCTATTGTGAAAAAAGTTAATTTGGCCTAAAGATAAACTAATTTGTTATTAAAAAAAAAAGATGAAACTTAAACGAAAGTCAATATTTGATTTATTTCCATGTCCTCTATGGATAGTTAAATTAAAAAATTTTATTAAAAAATATTTTGCTAGGTAAGCAGTTGTTTTATAAGTTTAAAAAAATGCCTCTAAAAATCCTGTTAACAAACACCTGGATTTTAACAGTGTAAATTTGAAAAATGTCCTTCTGAATGAGATCGCAGATTGAGTGCTTAAAGGTTATATGGTCCGTTAACTCTTTTAAATATTTATAAAAATGACATTTGCAAAAGTATATGGATTTTCCACCTCTCTGCATGAACAGGATGCGATTCCAAGGTCAATTTTTAAGTGGAGTTTAACAGGTCTTGATTCAGAGTTTTTCTTTCTCTTAGACTGTGGTTGAGTCGTACCAAGGTTAAAGAGCCCAGTCTGCACTACTATTTGACTCATAACTAGAGGGCAAACTAGTTGGATTCATACATTTTCCTTATAGCACTATGTGACAGTGGAAATCAGGATTTGAACTGTTCAATTGTCCAAGAATCTCAGTTTTGTAGAGAAATTCTTTTAGCTGTGAAGTTTTTGATGAAAATTACAATGCTGAAATTTTTGTTTTTCTAAAATGATAGATTAAACTTTAATGCCAATCTTTAAGATTTAAGTAGTTTTAACATTTCAGTAAGTGAATTTCAACAAATCTTCTTTTTTCCCAGCTTAAATGTAGATCAATTAGAAACAGCATTTTTTTTGTTGCTCTTGCTATTTTACAAAAGATATGTGTTTATGCCTTTCATAGATTGGTCTATTCATCATTCAGTCAGTGTTTATTAAAACATTTTTTTTTGACTAATTCTTACGAAACTCAAACTTTAATTTAAATCTTTTTTTCCCCATGTATATATAATACCAGTATTAGAAATATAATGTTTAATTCTTTAATCCATTTTATTCATAAGTCTATAAGTTAATCTTAAATCCTTTTTCTTTCAGAATGAAGAATAATGATTTTATTAAATGTTGAATGAATCAACAATAGATTGTACTCACAATTCAAGCAAAAAAAAAAAAAAAAAAAAAAAAAATATGGTAACTTTCCATGCCACAATACAGTGTAGTAAAATCTAAATGGAGAGAGAGATGAAGCAAAATGGGTATTTGGTGAATTATAGTAAATCGAGGCACTTGTGTTGCATAAACGGTTATGTTGTAGGAATGGATTTGGCTCACCCAAGTTCAAATCCTTAATGAGGCAGTTGTATTTCCACCTGCACAAATACCATGGAAAAAGTTATGAATCAAACATGTCATTTGTGAATCAAAAGCAAAGTCAATATATTAAAGATATTTCTCTTTTGTTTTTTCTGTCTATTTACAGGACTGTGACTGGTGGGAAAGAGGCTAGTGCTCTTCGCTCACATGCTTGAGGTTGAAATATGCCATGGAGATGGAATTCGTACGGTAACGGATGACATGCTCCATGTGTATGATTATACATTTGCCGTGACAACAATGAACACTTTGACCCCCAACACAGCAAATCTTGCTACAGAGCCACCCATGACCGATGAAAAATAGAGAAAAGTGGTAGAGGAGTGTGAGCTTTTTATTTACTTTTTTTTATTTTTGAAAAAGTTAACAAAAGTACTTATTCAGAAAAGAATCTGAAGAGGGTGTAGTGGTGCTAAAGGTGAATGGCTGAACATTTTAAGAATCTCTGCGTTTTGATAATGACTTTTTTTTTTAGTCCGTCGGGGCGGCCTAAGATCAGTTCAGCCAGTCAGCGAGGTAGTCTATCCCCTTTCAATGTCGCTAGACCAAGGAGATTGTTTTTGGCGTTTGAGGTGGAGCGCGCAACCTGACCATCAGCTCCTTTAACTTTCCCGCAGCAAGATGCCCTGGTGCTAGCTCATACGCTGAGTTGGCGTGGGGGATGGGGGGGCGGGAGGGGGGGGGGAGCGGGGGGGGACTGGTTCGAACTATGGAAACCGCTTGTGGTTTCTAGCCAAACGCTCTACGCACTGAGGCTAACCCGCCCCTAATAACTTTTAGATGGTTTAAAACCTGTTTCATTACAGTATTTCGCTTATTTTCTTTGTGCTCCCAGTGCATATTTTTCAGACAAAAGCTACTTATAAAAAATTGTAAAAAAAAAAAAAAAAAAGATGAAAGAAATCTACTTCAATCTTTAAATCACCATAAAAATTACAGTAATTAATGTAAATGTTATGGAACCATTGGTGTTTAGAACAATAAAAAGAATATTTCTGAATGACGCTAAAAGAAGGTAAAATTGTTCGGTGGTGGCCTACTGTTGTGCTATCAGCTTGGTCAAAGAAAGGAATTTCCTCCTTTTCACTAGCACTAGACCAAGGAAGATGCTAACATCAGCTCCCGCACTTTACCGCACAGTCTAACTGTGGCTACTCCTCACACTGAGTTTGACCGTACTGTCAGTCTTACAGGTAAAGACGTAAGAAGTCTATCCTTTTTCGCTAGCCTCTAGACCGTGAATGTTTGTTGGGCCCTGAGGTGGAGTGCCGAACCTACCATCAGCTCCCCACTTTAGCCGCACAGTTTCTAAGCTGTGTTCTTCCATGCACTGAGTTTGCGAGTCCGGATGTGAACTCGCACCTTATGATTTTAGGCAGATAACTGCTACTGACGTTAAACAGCCCTTTACAGTATTGAAACCATATTTGGGTAGCTCTCCACGTGATGAGGATAAAGAGTTAGCTAGAACATTTATTTTTTTACTGCATTATTCGGGACTATTGTCCTCATCTCATTGTTTGCTGTACAGACGTTTCGGCTATGTGCCTGCCGGCCTTCTTCAGGGTATTTCTTGTCGACTTGGAACCTTCTCGGACTTGTAGGGCAATCGCCATTGGCCGAAACGTTTGTACAGTAACATGAAGTGAGGACAGCGAATACGCAGATAAGACTAATCATCCAAACCTCATCTCAAACATTCAGAGAAATAATTTATTTTTACTTTAGTTTTTAATATAATCTCTTTCCTTGTTAATGCACTTAATCCAATGCTTTTCCATTCATCACATAGATCGGATATTATACAGTGGAAATGTGAGATCAATGATAACTATCATTGCAACCATTGATTTGCTTATATATAAAGGAAGATTTACTTATGTAATACGTAAGGAGATTTACTTATGTATAAAGGAAGATTTACTTATATATAAAGGAAGATTTACTTATGTATAAAGGAAGATTTACTTATGTATAAAGGAAGATTTACTTATGTGTAAAGAGATAAAGAGACTTGTAAAGAAAGTAATCTCATCTTATTAGAATTTGCAAGCTTTTTTTTATCATAAACAATAAAAAGAAAAAAACAAACTAAAGTCTGCAGAGTGACCTATTGTTGGTATCAGCCAGACAGTAAGGGAGTCTATCCTCTTTTCACTAGTGCTATACCAGGGAGATTGTTTTTGTGTCTGAGGTGAGTGCACACCTACCATACAGCTCCCCACTTTAGCCACACAGATCCCTGTGCTACGCATATGCTGAACAAGTTGGGCAAGGAACCTGGTTTGAACCAAGAGCTTGTGGTTCCGAGCTGGATGCTCTACCGACTGAGCTAAGTCCCCCCCCGGCCCTTTATCTATGAATTAGTAGAGAAATAAAGTAAAATCTCGGGTGGCCTAAAGTCGTATAGCCCATAGCAGCGAGGGAGTCCTAATCCCTTTTCAACTAAGCGCTAGACCAAGCGAGATTTGTTTTTGCGTCTGAGGTGGAGCGCACTACCTACAATCAGCCCTTACTTACGGCACCTATCCTGTTGCTACTCATACGCTGAGTTGACGAGGTCCGGTTTCCGAGACTAGGAACCTTGTGTTATCTAGCCGAGACGCTCTACCGACTGAGCTCACTTTTGATGTTTGTGATCTTCTATTTTTTCTTTATCTTTTTTTTTTCTTTAATATTTATCAGATTAATAGTATTCGTTAACCCTTTTGTTGATATATTTTCAATATTTGTTAGTTAAACCAAGAATGGGATTACTTTTAAAAGGTAATCTGAACATTAGCTACATACAATAAGTGTACCTTCCTTATTTGTTCCTTTGAGGAAGACTTAATAACAATTAGTTCATTTCAATAATGCGCAAGCACAATTAAGAACACATTTTATGATATTTCATGTACGTCTTAACATCCTGTGGAAGAATTTTGAGTCCAGAGGCCCCAGTTCCTATAAGCATTTATCAATAAATAGCTAAAATGGTCTTTAATTTAAGTTACCTGTGTATTTCCGTAATATGAGAGAGAAATGCTAGAATATTTAATATTACTTTTAAACCAAGGCTATTGTTTGGCGTGGAGTAAGAAAACAAATGTGCTTCACAGTCGGGTGAATGAGGTGGTACCTCTGACATAAGAGTTAAGAACAGTGCAGTTTTATGATTCGAGCAAATTTATATTCAGTGTAAATGGTGAAATGAAAATAGCCAATGCAAAATATACAGGCTTCTTAAAGTGAAACAAAAGGGGAGGTTACTCTCAGTTTATGTTGCTAATGTTCAGATTAACACCATAAAATGTAATAGTAATAAATATAATAGTTATGAAACTGATGTTTGAAAAATAAAAAGAAAGTAGTTTTTGCTGAATAAAAAAAGTAAGTTCGGTGATCAACTCAATAGCGAGGGAGTCTATCCCATTTTCACTTGCGCAGACAAGGAGATTATTTTTTAGCGTCTGAGGTGGACGCCACAGCCTAACGACAGCTCTTACTTTACCACACAGATCCTGTGTTACTCCATACTGATTGGCGGGACCGGTCACGAATAGGACCTGTGGTTCTAGCCGAAGCTCTAACGACTGAGCTAAACCCGCATTTGGCTGAAATAAAATCTCGTAATTCCCAGTTATCTTGAAATGTGGGCTACGATTAGTTTTCTCCCAAATCTTACTATTAAGATTTACATCCTACTCTTAGGGTAATATTGAAGATATGCTTTAAGTATTTATCTAATTCTTGATATCCACGATAAACTTGTGCAACAAAATAAGTTTAGCCTACACAAAAAATTGTAAATAATAGAATGTACAATGAAATCATTCCTAACTCTGGGCATAAAATAAGCCTTGAATGGGTCGACTGCTATTTAAAATCGATACCGTCAACTGCTGTTTAAGTATTTATTTGTCTGATTCTCTTCTATTTCTAGGATGTTTGAAAAAAATCAGATTCCATGGTGTATACATTTGCTATTCAAGCTGCTTTTAACCATATATCATGCACAGGTATGTATTAAAATCATTGATGTTGTTAATTCTTTTTATATATTTAACGCTTTAAGCTCCCTTAGATACGCTGGGTTGAGTTAAAGCTCAAATTTTGTATCGCAGGTTAATTTCTCTCTATCTCTTCTTTTAATGGAAGATTTTTGGTGACTGCATTATTGGATTCACCTATTGAAAGTTTTCCAGTAAGAGCTTCCGCCCTGTCGGATGGGCGTTAGAATGCACTCTGCAGAGGGGTAAGTTCCCCAATGGGCGCCTGTTGGCCGTGGGTGGCGACTCGTGATGCTTAAGGATAGAACCTAGGTGGATGAGCCAGTTCAGTGACAATGCACTACTCCTTTGCCTATCTTGGGCTAGATGGCCGTCGGAGAGGGCCCCTCCGATCATCGGCTGGTCACGTCAAGGCCCTAGCACCTATATGATTTTCACCACTATTGCCCTATGGAAGCCCCAACTTTTTTAAATCATATGGGTGGCTAGAAGCGGTGATTGAGGGTCTACCATGTCCGGGAATGTGTTAAACTCTATCTGGGTGAGGTTCAGTTTTGGGGGTTTGGGGAGAATGTGGAGCACCGCTTCATCACCATTGCCTTCCTGGTCCACCTGACCACAGAGTGGTGTACCTGTTGGTCCATCTAGGGTTTAGAATAGAAAAACTGAATTTATAAACAAAATGTATTATACATTAAGAATTGATTTATTTCACAACTTTAAATTCGGCAATTAAATGACCGGCACTGAGGTTATATGGTCCGTAAAACAAAAGCAAAACCGAAACAGGTAATGGAGCTTGATCTTGTGTCTCTAATGAGCAGTTATGCGTATTCTTTTTTTTAATCTCACGCACTATATGCTATATTCCATTATAACAGCTTCTTTCCTAGAAATATGCTAGTACTGCTGGATTTGAACTCCTTGTTAAAAAAAGAAAAAACATCAGCTTTATTTCTAGACCATTTACATTGCGATCATATTCTTTCTAGCTACAATGTGGACTTTTAAACTTTGGGGTTAAACAAGTGCCTACCTCTTCTTGGTTTTAGATTTCTGCTTTGGTTGCTCCCTTATGTAATACATTTTTGGTTATTGTTAACCTTCATTTTTTCAA
>CM042168.1:58132607-58170634 GCA_023376005.1 Doryteuthis pealeii
AAATCACTTATGAAAGTGTTAAAAATATAAATCCATTAAAAGAATATGCATTAAAGTAATAATCTATCCATTAAGAATAAAGAAATCTGCCAGCAACTGGAATTTCATCAAAAATCACCAGCTAGATTCCACAATAACTGAGTATCTGGATAAAGGAACCATGCTATAACCTCGTCTCAGTCACATTAGTGCTAATAGGAAAATGTATGAATCCAACTAGTTTCCCTCTAGTTATGAGTAAATAGTAGTGCAGACTGGGCTCTTTAACCTTGGTAAGACAACCAGTCTAAGAGAAAGAAACTCTGAATTCAAAACCTGTTAAACTCCACTTAAAAATTGACCTTGAATCGCATCCTGTTCATGCAGAGAGGTTGGATAATCCATCCTATACTTTTCAATTGTCATTTTTATAAATATTAAAAAGAGTTAACGACCATATACCTTTAAGGCACTCCATCTGCGATCTCGATTCAGAAGGACATTTTTCATATTCACTGTTAAAATCCAGTTGTTTGTTAACAGTTAATTTTTAGGAGGCATTTTTTTTAAATTATAAAACTAACTGCTACCCTAGCAAAATATTTTTTTAAATAATATTTTTTGATTATTAACTATCCATCAGAGGCACATGGAAAATAATAAATATGACTTTCGTTCAAGTTTCATCTTTTTTTTAATAACAATATTAGTTATCTTTAGTGCAAAATTAATTTTTTCACATAGAGCTAACAACAATATTAAATAGCTAATTTTTTTTTTTATTAAAATCAAAAACTTTACTTTATCAGATGAAGATTAAAAATTAATATTTTTGCCTAATTTAAAAAAAAAATTATTGTTAATGTTGAAAAATAATACATCAACTTCTGATTAATAAGTAAAACTTTGTGATTTATTAAAAGTAATGCTCTGCTGCCAGAAGCGGCGATTGAGCGTGATTTAGGATTGTCCATAAAACTTAACTATTCCGTGTAAAAACTTGTTTTTGTTTAAAATTTTTGTAAATAAAAAAACTATTTTTATCTAAAAAAAAATCTTTTTTTTAAATACAATTGAAATAACATCATCTGCATGCATTTCTCTTCTGAATAAAACTATTTTAATATAAAATGTGTCTTTGTTTATAGTTTTATAAAAAGTATTTATTTAAAAAAAATATTTTGCTTTAGGGTTAGGGTTAGCAGTTTAGGTTTTATAATTTAAACAAAAAAGTCTAAAAAATCGTCTGTTAAAAAACAATCGGATTTGACGTGTAATGAAAAACATGTCCTTCTGAATCGAGATTGCAGATGGTGATAAAGGTTACATGGTCTGATTTAACTAATAATTATACTTTAGTACATTTAAGCCTTTAAAATCTGGTTGGTTGATTTTATATGGCATGAAACCCCTTGTTGGTTATTTTATGCTAAAAACATTTTTATTCATTCTTGATGGTCACTGAAATTTTTTTAAAACTCAATTTTTCCATTTAAACACATTTGTTAAATTATTTTCTTCTATTCAATCCATAGATGGGACCCTAACAGGTACAAACCACTCCAGGTTCGGGGTGGACCTGGGAGTAACGGCAATGAATGATAATAGGAATGGACTCGTCAACGCAAGTTCAATTCCTGGAGAAGCTGTTGGCATTCACATGGTGCTAATACCCTTGGGAAAGGTATGAATCCAATTCTCCCTCCAGCTATGGGTAAATAGCAGGCAAGTGGACTCTTTAACCATGGCTAGGTAACCAGTCAATAGAGAAGGAAAACTCTGAATTCAAAATTGTTAAACTCCGCTTAAGAAATTGACCTTGTGTCGCATCCGCTCGTGCAGAGGGTTGGTAAATTATATATATGATAAGGTGGAGGCTTGCTAAGAGCAATAGGGTCGGGGACAATCATATAGGTGCAAGGGGCTTGATGTGATGAGCTGATTGGAGGAGAATCTCACTGACTGCCCGTCTAACCCAAGTGGAGTGTACATATCTGCTCAAGCCACCAGGATTACAGAGCTGAACAAAAACTGTAGAAACATTCCCCCACAGATCCAGAATTGGAACTCACTATGAATGCAGTTTAAGTCATACCAGGACACTATGGACAATCATATAGTCTAGGGTTTGACATGACCAGCCTATTGATCGGAGTGGTCTCTCTGACCGCCAGTCTGCCTAAGTAGTGCCAAAGTGGGTGTTGCAGGTCATGGACTGCTCAGCCACCTGGGTTTCCATCCTAAGCATCACAGGTTGTCCCATTGGGTGTTTTTAACAGCAGAGGTGCAGTTGGTGTATTCTTCTGCCCCCAACCAACAGGGCAAATTTAAACTTTTGAAAGAATTAAGCACAACAAATTAAATCAATAGCTGTCATACACATAATTCATGTATCTTCTTATATCATTATGGTCACTTTTAATTCAAAAATTTCAGCAGGGTCCAGTAGCTTCAACCACTGAACCCATAGAGTAAATTAATATGTTGATCCCAGGGACCATCCCCCAGGCAACACCTGCCCGCTCGATTTAAAGGGACTTGGGTTTATTGCCTGGTGCCTGAGGCACACCTCTTGAGGATGAATGCCGACGGGATCAAACACATATTTTGCACTGCACACATCAACTTCGGTTCATGGGTGGTCCCACATTAATAGGGCATTGTGCCTAACCCGCCACATGTGGGGTACATGGTAAATACCAACTTTTAATCAAAATTTTCATCTTTATGCAACAAGCTCAAAATAATCTCATTAAACAATTTTTAATAAAATCTCAAATCTGCTTTTTTCCACTTCAAAATTTCTTACAAAATATACAAATAAAAACTATTTTAAATTAGATCATTTTTCACAAACTATATTTACAAAAAAAAAAAAAAAAAAAAAAAAAAAATGCTTTTAAAACAAAAGGAGTCTAGTAGTTCACAATATAAGGCAGGTAGGTACCGATTTCAAAATTTTCTTTAAATTGTCCCCATAGTTTAAACTTTTGTAGGCATTCTATTCTTTCCTCATCAATATATGGCTGGAGTAAATATGAAAAAAATATTTACAGGGTGGTCTGAAAGTCGTGTCACCCCTACATATTTTTTAAGAGGAAAACCAATTAAATAATTCAACCTTAACTTCTAGAAAATAATTTAATTTTTAAAAAGATTTTTTTTTAGATGTAAAATTATTATATAACTCATAAAATCATTAGAACAAAAAAAAAAAAAAAAAAAAAAAAAAAAATAATGAAAGTTAAAACAATATGTAGAGGTAACAAGACTTTCAGATCACTGTATATATATATCTTCTTTATATGTAATTTTATTTGTTTTAAAAATGTGTCGAAAACTTCTCTAGTATATTTACTATGAATTTGTACCTTAGCATTTACAGAAATATTTGTAAGTATCATTAATGTCAATTTCTAAACATTAGAATTGGTATACCTTGTAATTGTTTTTGTTATTTTAGTGGTTTTATTATAATAATGATTATGACATTGCGTACAGTGGTCAGGTGCACCACAACTCATCAAAGGGTCATGTATAGTCCATAGAATAATGTACTAATGTCATTGAATGGGCCGGGTTAGCTCAGTCGGTAGAGCGTTCGGCTAGAAACCACAAGGTTCCTAGTTCAATACCCGCCCTCGCCAACTCAGCGTATGAGAAGCACAGGGATCTGTGCAGTAAAGTAAGGAGCTGATGGTAGGTGTGGCGCTCCACTTCAGACGCTAAAAATAATCTCCTTGGTCTAGTGCTAGTGAAAAGGGGATAGACTCCCTCGCTGCATGGCTAATACCGACATCAGGCTGCCCCGACAACTTTACTTACTACTAATGTCATGACCAAAAACCTTAATTGACTACTTTTGCTTATTTGTTAAAATCTCCATTTTTATATGGTGGATGATCTTTGCTGTGTCTTTCGTTTATCATAGTGCACCCTTAAATATGCACGCATACCCCACCATTTCAGTTGTCTACAGTACAGTTTATAAATCAGTTGCTTTCTTGCCCAATCACCCCTCCACCACCAACAGCTGCATTATAAAAGGGGGATGACTGTATTAAAAATATTTTTAAACACATGTCAGTCACTACATTACAATCATCATTATTCTGCATAACAGGAATGTAAAAGAGTTCAAATAAAGGATATTTTTGTTGCAATCTATAAGTGGAACTAATTTCAGTTTAACATTCTTAGACAAGGGAGGTAACTACTGTCAACACTTACCTTAACTTCAATATTTCCCACTTTTGTGGTCGCCCTAATGATAGGACGGCCAACCAGTGATGGGAAAATATGGGAAGGAAAGTTGGAACCGGCATAGCCACACTTGACAAACTAAAAAAAAGAAAAAGAAAATACATAAATACAATATTTTTAAAAGGATTTTTGCAAACATATAAACATATACATGCATACATAAACTATATATATATATTATATAGATATATTTAAATTTTTTTCCGGATGAAACAAAGAAACCACAGTGCTAAACCACAAGTTGTAGGAGCTTTATTTATTTAATTTTTAAAATTAATTGTTTTTTATGGGCATCTACCCAGGGTTTCAAGCTTTTTTTTTTTTTGCTTTCTTCTTGAAACCCTGGTAGATGCCTATAAAAAACAATTATATTTAAAAATTATTATATATATATATATATTATATATATATATATATATATATATATATATATATATATCAATTTTGAGTTAATAAATGATTCTACAGCAAGAAAAAATATTTTAAACTTAAAAAGACTGGATAGGATATATACTTGTTCACATCCCCATGAAACTGAATACTTTAAAAATAATGTGCAGACTACAGAGCAAAATAGGAATGTATACTTTCCTTTGTAAATGGAAATAAAATTCTTTAAAACTTTTTCTGTGCAATAACAAAAGTATGAAAATTGATGGTGATTAATAAATCTGTTATTTATTGTATACTCAATAAAAAAAAGATACTAAAATATATGGGATTATTTTATAAATCAAATGTTGCAAAAATTGGAGATTATCAATCAATGAGAAATTTGTTATCATCATCAAAAAATGTTCAGTGTAAAAACTGTTAGAGGCAAAAGAAAAGTCTAATTTGATAGGGTAAGACATTTCAAGAACGTTTTTGTATCTTGCTTAACTCTTAACATCCTGTTGAGAATTTCTAAGTCCAAGCATTCCTATAAGGATATATTAAAAAATGGCTAAAATGACCTTTGCATCTAAAGTTACCTGTTATTTCCCTTAAATCAAAGACTTCTAAATATATGTTTAATGTTACATTTAAACAAAGGCTATTGTTTGGAGTGGATTAGGAAAATGAATGAGACTTCTGGCCAGGTGGAATGAGGTGGTATAGGACTTTAAGAGTTTTAAAGTCTATAAAGAGTATGATAAGCTTTGGGAGTTAACATATATTTTATTTTTTATATTTGTTAAATCAAAATAGTAGCCTAGGGTAATTTCATGTCTTTTTTCCTTACAGTGCCAAATAAATGTTGAAAGTGCTTGTAGTGTAACAGTTATTGTCATAAGAAGTGGACTGCTACCAGAGTTCAAATCCTGAATGAGGCTGTTTGCATTTCACATAGTGCTAATACCCTTGGCAAATATGAATTTATACTGTTCTTTTGTAAATAGAATAAATTTCTTAAAATTTTTTTTTTTTTTTTAAATAACAAAAGTTTGAAAATTAATGATCACTAAATCTATTGCTATTTATTGTATACTCTATATTGTATATCATATTTCGCTCTTGATGAAGACCGCTTTAATAAAAGGTCAAAACAGATTTCTGTTAGCGAACTATAACATCATTTGTTTGTTTTTTTTCTAAAAATGTTTAATTCTTATTGTATACTCTATAAAATAAACAAAAATAACTGGGGTTATTTTATAAATAGTAGGGCAGACTGAGCTCTTTAATTGTATTGCAACCAGTCTATTGAAAGGAAAACTGAATTCATATCAGGCCTGGAGAGGGATGGGCTCAGCCAGACTATTCCTGCCCAAGACACACTACATGAGTAGTGCCCCCCGCCCCAACCAAACCAGGATACGGTATGAGAAGTCTCAAGTATTTTCATCAAAGACTGCTCTCTCTCTCTTTTGACTTAAATAATTTAGATTTGTAACCAAAAGAGCAGAGCTATCAGTTTAAATGTCTTCAGCAATTAAACACTGGTAAATTATACAGAAATCATTACAAAACTTTGTTCATTTCCTTCCATTCAAGCTTTATTAAATACTAGTAGCAGCTACACCACATCGCCAGGGTAGACGGAGTTAAAAAAAAGGTTAGTCTCGCAGATCGATTGTTTTGGTTTTCCATAATTGATTTGTTTATGTTTTAACTAAGAATGTCACCAATGACTTTCCTGTCTTTTACTATTAAATTTTTAATTTTTTAAATATCTTCACGATTATAAATAAAATCATTATTTTTGCACAAAAATGTTAATTGTTTTATTCTCGTAGTTTCATCCGGGCATACATGCATACACACACACACACACACACACACACACAAACCACCGTTATATATGTATTAGAAGTGGTTACCCGGCGTTGCCTGGGTAAAATAGTGGGGTAAAAAGGTAGTTTTGCAGATCTATTATTGTTGAATCATGAGATGCATCCTTGCAGGATACCCCATTAAAATCCGTATGTAAAAAAGATCTTGTGTTGATCGAGACACTTTGGAAAGAAAAATTAATGTCCCCTTATTTAAAAACTAAATGCAAAAAAATAAATAAATCCATTTAAATCATCTAAATTTTATTTTTTTAATTATCCTAATGAATAGAAATCAAATCTTCATTATTTTTGTCAGAAAGCAAGATCTGGTGATAGTGAATATATATATATATATATATATAATATATATATATATATATATATATATAATATATATTATATATAGAGAGAGAGAGAGAGAGAGAGAGAGAGATGAGAGTTATCCAAAACTTGTAGTAAGGGATGATTCATATTTGATTTCTAAGATACTGGATCATACAATAATAAAATACAGTGTATGTATAAATACAGTGAATCTTTAAATCACTAAAAAGAGCTCAATGTATAATAAACTTTTAGATTATATACAGGAAAAAAAAAAAAAAAAAAAAAAAAAAAAAAAGATTTTTTTTTTGAGAAGCAAATTTTTCTGTTATGCAATTCAAATTATTTTGATTTACCATCTGATGAGACCGAATTTTGGGGAGCTATATTAAATCAACTTAGATTTATAAAGGCCCCAATTTTGGTCGAAATAAATTTATTATGGAATAACGGTGTTGAGTTTTTCCTTCCTTTCAAAGATTAAATATAATATATTATATATATATATATATATATATATATATTTACTTTCTCATAGATTGTTTTATTTTCATAGTTTCCTCCGGACATACATACACACAAACTGCCATTTATATATGTATAGAATAGACAGACAGAGTTAGAATCCAGTAATAATCAGTGAGGAGCTTTCATTCAGAGATCAATGAGCAAGACAGTTTCACTCATACATGCAGTCTGTCCAGAAAGAATTTGGCCATTTTGAATATCTTCAGAAGCAGTTAGTAACCAAGCAGAGGGGAACCTCATTGCAGATATGTAAAAATATATTTGTTTGATGTTAATAATGAAATGCAACTGAGTGAGATTATGTAGTGTAATCATCACATTTATTATGACAATCCACCTACCAATTTTTTTATATCTATTTCTTTTTCTCCAAGAATTTTTTTTAGAGTCCAAGTGGTGTAGCCATACAGTAGCATGAACACAGCTAAAGCTTGGAAGAATTTTCACTTCATCTTCAGATTCTGAATCTTTAATCAAGCCGGGTTAGCTCAGTTGGTAGAGCGTTGGCTAGAAACCACAAGGTTCCAAGTTTGATACCGGTCCTCGATAACTCAGCGTATGAGTAGTACAGGGATCTGTGCGGTAAAGTAAGGAGCTGATGGTAGGTGTGGCGCTCCACCTCAGATGCTAAAACAATCTCCTTGGTCTAGCGCTATTGAAAAGCGGATAGACTCCCTCGCTGACTGGCTGATACCGACTGTAGGCCGCCCCTTTACTTTAACTTATCTTTCCTACAAAATAGCAGCTGTATGGCCACTTACTTCTCATCTCACAAACCATCCAAGTAAAATGAGCAAGTTATGTTAGGCATATGGACTCCTACATATGGACACACCAGTGTTGGCAGACAAGCAAAAACTGACATTCATCAGCTCTGTATTGACACTGGATGTCGTCTAGAGGACTTGCCAATAGCAATGACTGATAGGGACAGATAGTAGAAGATAGTCAAGGGAATCCTGTCGGCACAGCTTGATGATGATTTTTTATTTTAGTATCTTTTTTTTTTTTTAAAGCTTTGTTTTTATCAATACTTAAGTAGGATTTATAGAAAGAATGTAACAAAAGAAAAAGAATTATTTAAATACGATTCAAACTGTTTAGTGAAGGGGTAACATATTGAGCTTTTGGGATAGCCAAGTTGGTCAACCAGTCAGTCAGAATTAGTTATCAGCTTGTCTTCAGATGGAGAAAAAAATCAACCAATCACAATTAAAGAGGTTAGAGTCCGTACCACATTTCCAAAATGGGAAGAGGTTGGGCTAATAAGTATCACAAAACCAGGCAACTAAATCTATTGCGCTTATATTACAGTATTATATTAAGAGAAAGAAAGAAAGGAGTCATGTTGTAATTGCAGTACAAGTAGAACAGGAATTGGGATAGAATAAATAAAATAATTTATGTTTGGGATTATCAACTCTTAACGTCCTATACAGCCACATTCCACCCGGCCAGAAGTCACATTCATTTTCCTAATCCACCCCAAACAATAGCCTTTGTTTAAATGTAATATTAAACATATTTAGTAGTCTTTGATTTAAGGGAAATAACAGGTAACTTTAAATGAAAAGGCCATTTTTAGCCTTTTTTTTTTTATAATCCTTATAGGAATGGGGCTCTGGACTTAGAAATTCCTTTCTCAACACGATATTAAGAGTTTAAAAGGTTAATAGTCAGCAATCAACATTGAACAGAGGAATAGAACTTGTTTGGTTTCTTTGTTTAATGGCATGAATTTTTTGTGGGTTATTTAATGCCAAAGCCATCCTTGTAGAAGAACAGTAGTGGTACTATTTAACCTATAGCTAGGGGTTCATATCTTTCCCAAGGGTATTAGTTCAAAAGTGAATGTAATAGCACTAGTGGATTTCAAACTTGCTTACTACCATATCACAGTCCAGCACATTAGCCACCACGCCAGGGGGACTCTTGTGAAATTGTATCAATTTTGACAAAATACAAATATTGGAAATGAAATATATCAGTAAATTCATGGGGGGGGGAGGTGAAGGAACTGTATTATTAATTTTGATTAGTATTTTCTCTCATCTTTTAATGAATGGCTAGGATAAAAAAAGAATAATAATGGATAGGCTCTGAATGATACAAACTCATCACCCCCCCCCCACACACACACCTGCTTTGGAGGGAGGTATTGACCAAATATATCAACCACTCCACCAACTGAGCCATGAAGAGGCATTGGCCGAGAGAAGCTCAAATCAAATAACTCATCCCTTATTCTGTTTATTGATATCACTCGGTGAAAAAATTAAAGGTTCTAACAACATTTCAAAAAGCAAAAATGGAATATGTGTATATAAGTATGCGAAATAAGAAAACTATTTATTTTCCCACAATTTAATTTTATAATTATTATACACAAAAATAATAGGAAATATATGCTTTCCTCTTTGCAAAATCTTGAAAGACTTCATCAAAATCAATTTTATCCACAATCTATGGATAAGTTTGTTACTGGATAGGACAGTGTGAATTTTTTGGTGGGAGATAGGAAATTGTAAATTTATCAATTTTTACATTCACCAGATGTTCACATAGCACTGGATCGGATTTTCCATCATTTTGACCAAGCTCCACAAAATTTCCATTATTTTTTTTTCCTCCTCACCTGAATGTGGCACCCTGTAAATTGTGGCACCTGGGGCAAACCACCAGGACTAAGTAACTAATAAGCACTCTAGCTGAGACCTAGATTCAAAAGGACATGTTTTGCTTTTCACCGTTAAATTCCAGTTGTTGGTTAACGGACGATTTTTAGACGCACTTTTTTTTAGTTATTTCATGTTGAAGTTGTTACTTTGGTAGCAATTTTTTTTAAATTATAAAACAGACACGTTTTTATATTAAAGACACGTTTTTTGTTTGTTTTTTTTTACTTACTTCATGTTGTTGTTAATTCAATAGCAATTTTTTTAAATTAGAAAACTTTAAACGAAAGACATGTTTAACACGGGAATGGTTAAAGCTATAAAAAGTATATTATAAGATTAAAATAATAACTGCTAACTCTAACCCCAGCAAAACCATTTTTTAAATAAATACTTTTTAATTTTAAACTAATATTGTTATTTTTTTTTGTTTTGTTTTTGTTTTAATTATAAAACTTTAAACGAAAGACACGTTTTTTATTAAAATAGTTTTATTTAATCAGAAGAGAAATGCAGATATGTTTATTTAAATAAAATTGTTTTTACAAAGTATTTTTTAGGTTTATTTAAATAAAAGGATGTTGTTCAGAAATGGTATTACACTATTTATAAAATTTATTTTTCATGTGTCTCTACGTGGATTCCTATCTGAAATAATATTGTTATAATGTCAATAACAATATTAGTTAATTGTTGGTTGAAAATTATTTTTTAACATATACTAACTATACTAACAACATGAAATAACTCTTTTTTTTTTTATTAACTATCTGTAGAGGCACATGGAAAATAAATAAACATGTTTTAAGTTTTATTTTTTTTTTAAATAACAATATTAGTTTATTTTTAGTGTAAAATTAATTTTTTCACATATGCTAACAACAACAATATGAAATAACTAATTTTTTTATTAAAATCAAAAACTATTTTAGTATAAAAATGTAACTGGTTTTTATCAGCTGTTGATTTTGTTTACTAACAACCGGTGAAAAGCAAAATTCAGTTCCTTTCAAAACTGATCCCAGCTAGGGTGCCTATTAGTTACTTGGTCCAACCGCCCTCTTCACCCCATCTTGGTACACCTCTGCTTAGTTAATCCTAGCCCTTCGCTTCATCTTTGTATTTTTATCTTATAAAATTATTACTCATGTATAGATTGATGTTTTTATCTTCAAAATTCAACATATGCACTAGTATGTTTTCTAGAAAATATGATAATGAAGCTCACTAACAAAGCACACAAAAGGGTATCTCAAGTTTCTCAATCTACTGTTCTAACAAAGCTAAGTTAAGATTATGTTGCTCTATACTATATAGTGGCTTAATAACATTTTTTTTAAGGTGCTTGAAAAAGATAATTTTTTTAGAAGTGAAAAAGTTTCCCAACATTTGATTGGAGAAGAAATCTAATTTAACTGCAACCTAAAATAGTTGGTGTGCTGAAATCCCTTAAATTAAAAAAACAGCAACGATTAGATATTATCAGGAAAAATAGGAGTTAGGAAGATGAAGAGTCACCCTATAATGATTGAGGGGGGGTGAGTAAAGAAGAAAAAAAGACTCAATGTAACATGGGGAGCAAGAATTAGTGAGATAAGGGTAGAGGTAGAGAGAGAAAGAGAGAGGTAGAGAGAGAAAGAGAGAGGTAGAGAGAGGTAGAGAGAGAGAGGTAGAGAGAGGTAGAGAGAGAGAGGAGAGAGAGAGAGAGAGAGAGAGAGAGAGAGAGAGAGAGGTAAAGAGAGAGAGAGAGAGGTAGAGAGAGAGAGGGGTAACCTTTGAATATTTAGTATTATAGTTGAGAATGATGAAACCCAGTTCTTGTTTGTTTCTCAAGTAGCAGCAGCAGCAGTTGCATCTACAAATGAATATCCTATTGTTTGGTGTTTTTATATATAGATACGCGTGTGTGTGTGTGATACATAAATAGAGAAGCTGCTGCCTTGAAGCTTACTAGTTGCATGTGCACCAGGAATTCATCTCTTCCTCATCAAAGAATAAAAGACCACTTATATCCTGGCAACATCAACAAACATTTTGTAATGCTTCCAATTATAACGCTTGCATCTTTTATAATTCTATAAGCAGAAATCTTCAAACGATTCGATTTGGTTTAACTTTGTTGAATGAAGCAGATAAAAAAAATTTGATACAATTTAACATCAAGGTCAAGAGATTAAAAGAGATTAAAAGAGATTCACTTTAATAAATGATTTAAGCATTTTGTAAATCAACAGTAAAATGTTGATACACTTGTCACTAAGTTTTTAAAATGGCTACAGTACATTCAATGAAAGCAAAAAATATATAGTTATCTACTGCTAGCACAAAAAAAAAAAAGGTGTAAGAATTAATTTTCAAAAATATACTGCCTAAGAGTGTGGGAGTTAAAAATTCAATGTTAGAGAGTTTGTATCATAAGTAAAATCATCAAATCTATTAAAGGAGTAAAACAATTTGAAATGGAAACTTAGTTCTGATAACTTTTTATACTTATACATACATACATACATACATACATACATACATATATATATATATATATATATATATATATATATATATATATATATATATATATATATATGAAAAATTGTGTGTTTATGATTACTATTTTTTAAATAAATAAAAAAATTTTAAAATAAATAAAAAAATTTATTAACCAATAATTATTTTCACATCTTATTATAATGGAGATTGTGTGTTTTTCTGTCTGTAACCGAAACTATATACCTACTCAAGTCACAATTCTCTTAGTTATTGGCATCACATTCTCCATGATTTTATTTTTATCTAAACCTCAATTATTAATAAAATTGTCTTACATTATTAATACTGTTAACTATGTCTACATACTAATAACATGCAATTATATTTATATATACAACAAAATAGCGGTTTACAGTGTGAATGGGAAGGCTAATTTGCATATTAATATTAAAAAATCGAATTTAATAAATATGTGCTTGGTATTATTGATTTCTGTTTGATTTTATTTTAATGAATATAAGCAAAAATCTCTTCAATGAATCTTAAATGAAATCCATTAACAAGATAAAATAACTGTCATTTCATTCTTTACTTCCTCTTATAACTAAATACTTAAATAAGAAAAAATAACAATGAAAGACGAGAGTGATGGAAGAGTAAGTTTCAGTTGTTCCATTTTTTATTATACTCCCTCTGTTTCAAATCTTTTTATCTGTATTCTTATTTAGTTTCATTAGCCTTTCTAATTTAATGTAATATTTTATTACATCAAAACTTAAATACTTGCACCCGGAGGGTGCATATATTTGCTAGTAATTATAATTACACTGAAATTACACACACACACACACACACATATATATATATATATATATATATATATATATATATATATATATATATATATATATATATATTAAAACAAACTATATATGAATATATAATACTGGGCATGTATTTATTAAAACAATAAGGTTGCATGCTCAAATTTTGAGTGCATTTATTCTATGATATGACGATTTTGCATAATGTGATGTAAGTAGTGACATAGTTCTGGTTACAGAAAATAGAGACCGAAACCCCATTATTAATGGTAAGAAGTTGACATGTGTATTTGTATATTTATTTCTTGTCTGTAACTAAAAGCGTCAGAAATCTAAAAATATTACAAATCTTTTTTACATGCACACTTTTGAAGGTGCATATGCTATTTACTATCTATATTTGGTTGAGAGAAAAAAAAGAAAAAGAAAAAAGAGGGGGGGGTACATGTATAGCTGTATATTTATTTTAATCTGCAATACCTCAAACCAATTAAATGAGATATTTCAAGACGTTCACAGGATATTTAAACAAAAAGATAGAGATTAGAGCAATAAAATTCTAAATCTACAATAATAAATACAAATGTCAGTGCATCACATTTTTTCAACTTTACTCCTAAAGACTATAGCCCAACATATCATACCATTTTGGAATCAGGCAGACTCTGTGAGTAAATTAAAAATTTTCTGTTTTAAATCTGGACATACAATCCTGAAATTTTGGATTCCCAAGTTTTAATTAATGCTTTCAAAGATTTTTTCATGTGATTTTTTGCAACAATTTTTTTTTTTTTTTGTATGCTAATGCTATTTCATTGCTAGGCAAGCCACTATATGGAATATGCATATTATGTGGACTTCATAGATAAGGAGAAAAAGACACTTAAAAGACTCACTCCCCATAGCCAGAGAAACACTGAAAGACATAAACCTATTCATGAAATGAGCATTAAGAGTTCACTCATGTATATATCAAACAAAGACAACATGGATGAAAATAAGACATCTCTTAGAGGAGATGAAAATTGGAGGAAGAGAAAGATTCTTAGATAAATACTCTGCAGTTCTTCTGACATAGCATGCTGTGTAATGAGCAATACTGCTTTTTTTGGTGTTTTGGGAAGATATAGATCTGTGAATCAAATATGATGATGTACAATTGAATTAGTTGGGCAGCTCCAAAAGCAGCTATGGTTAAGCCTAATGTCTGTCAATGCAAGCATCTGAGAACTATCACTAATGTAAGTAAGTAAAGTCGTCGGGGCGGCCTAAAGTCGGTATCAGCCAATCAGCGAGGGAGTCTATCCCCCTTTTCACTAGCACTAGACCAAGGAGATTGTTTTGGCATCTGAGGTGGAGCGCCACACCTACTATCAGCTCCTTACTTTACCGCACAGATCCCTGTGCTACTCATACGCTGAGTTGGCGAGGACCGGAATCGAACTAGGAACCATGTGGTTTCTAGCCGAACACTCTACCGACTGAGCTAACCCGGCCCTACAATGTGATAGGGTCAACCAACTACCAGACATGAAGGGGCTGCCACTGCATAAACTTGCATAGTAGAAATACAGGAATGGGGGCCCTGATATCTGGCAAGTGACAGAGGGAACTAAGCCAGGACCTTGTATGATCACATGGAGTATGTTAACCTTATAGTTTCATATAAGAACCTTCACAAAGGAAAGTACAAAGTGGCTTCAAAAGAGGAAGGACTGGATGCTGCTGTAGGATGCTCCAAATTACAGTAAATCATCATAATTCATTGTGCTAAGAGGTGTAATTGTTTAAATAATAATAATTACTAAAAACTGAATCCAATAAATTTATTGGTTTGATAAGATTGGTTGATACTTCTTAATATTAAACCTATATAAAAATTACAAAAGGTATAAAAAATAGTGCAGGTTTTTTTCTTCCAAACTAAATTTAAATCTTAAAGAAGCATATTTTAAAAAGAGTAAAAGTTTAATTATTTTCATTCTTCCTTTATCCTAATCCATCCATCCACTGCAATCAATGCATTCTTAGGCTTTTTAGTTTTGTTATATGCAGATCAAACCACATGCAGAACATGACCAACATTAAAAATCCATATGTATCAAATTAATTTTTACAGCGATAAAAAAATTAATTAAAAAAAAAAAATTTTTTTTAAGGAATATGAGAATTAGAACTTATTTTCAAGATATTTACTAGTCACACTATTATGTTCACTTATGGGCTAATACTCTTCATCCCAGCTATGAGTTAAGTAGTACTACAACTATTTTTCTACAAGGATGGTTTTGGCATTAAATAACCCATGAGGGTTGATATGTCATTAAACAAAGAAGCCAAAGTTAAATTTAGAAAAGTAAAAGTCACTAAAAAAAAAAAAAGTTTTTTTTTAAATTATATATATATAAATGAGAAGTAAACAAACAAACAATGTTTGATATGGCTTTTTTAGCCGACAATTTTTGGGAGAATATGTGCTTAATTGAAGTCATACCTAATTTTGAAAATTAATTAATTGATAATTAATGAATTAGGCGGGCATACCTATTCAAATGTAAGGCTAAACAAATCGAGAAAACTCAATCTGTATGAACATTTCAGCCTATTAGGCCTCATCAGCAGAGTAAGTTTTTTAAACAACAACAACAAAAGTAGTGAATGAACCCTGAGCAAGGTACAAACTCCTCTCTTCGGGGGGGGGGGGGGGGGGAGAATCATAACAATAATCACTTTCTGCTGAACTAATGATTAATCTGTGTGTAAGTAAAAGCAACTTTTTACATGATAGCCTAATAATCTCTTCTGATAAAAAAAAAAAAAAAAAAAAAAAAAAAAAAAAAGAAAAATTCAGACACTCCCCACATGATGTCATATATTTAGACTGTAGCCAATAAAAAGGAGGTTAACAACAAACTGAGAATTTTTAGAAGTTTAAGAGTAAGGGAAGAGTAGGAGAAAAGATAAATAAACAATAGAATCTATAGACTCTTATTAACTCCAAATGAGATAAAGTTGTAGTTATCATTCTCAAGTTGGGATCGGTCAAATTACAACAGATAGTCTATAATAACAATTTGTAGTACAAGAGTAGAAAATGGTGAGGCTGAGTGGCAACTTCATACAAATGGGACATTTTGAAGTATTAATGAGAAGTCTATTGTCACCGTAATTTGAGATGTATATGTGTGTGTGTATGTATATATATATATATATATATATGTGAAGAAAGGAAGTGAATCCGACGGTATGTAATATATTTAAAAAAATGAAAAAACACAGGTTTAAATGGGTTAAGTGGTGAGTTTATTGGCCGACGCTGCAGTGTTTCGATCTATTAATTAGATCATCATCAGGGCATAAGATAAGAAATTATTTATCACAGAATAATCAGAAAAGCGAGTGGTAATCCTTGTCCACTGCAGTGTCGGCCAATAAACTCACCACTTAACCCATTTAAACCTGTGTTTTTTCATTTTTCTTGATATATTACATATATATATATATATAATTTGCTAGATCTATTTAACATTGCTCGAGGGCTATCTGAGATGGAGTATCCAGTGTAGAATGAATTCATTAACAAACAATTACACGTAAATATTTACAGGACAGTTTAGTCAGTAGAGCATTCATATTGGAACTGCAAAGTTCCGAGTTCAAAACTGGCCCTCACCAACTCAGTGCATGAGTAGCACAGCTTGGACCTGTGTGGTAAAGTGGAGGGTGGGCTGATAGTAGATGTGGCGCTCCAACTCAAATGCAGAAACAATCCCCCTGGTCTAGCACTAGTGAAAAGGGGATAGACTCCCTTGCTGTCCAGCTCATATAGACAATAGGCCACTGCTTACTTTTCCTTTTTTTTAAAGTAAATATTTAAACAATAATCAGTGCTCCTAAATTTTAAAGAAAAAAACAAGGAGAAAAAAGCCATTTCTTTTCAATATGTGATATAATGAATATGTAAATACCTTGGTACCCCCTCACTATAATCTGATTGGACAGTTTCATGTATAAATAGTCGACACTGTGTTGGACCTATACCGAGACCTACACTTACTCGCTATACTACACCACGACTGCTCGGCAGACGGATTGCTATTCGACGCACCAGCTACTACTGCGATAATATACCAAATACCAACTTCAGAATATATCCCTTAACCCAGATATATCAATATGTAAAATAATCTTACAGTAAGATATTGTGTATGGAGTGTGTTCAAAAAGTATTGAGCCTGATGCTGTATTTACAAAGACAGAAATGAACAATGAATAAAACATTCATTTTCTTTTTAAATATTCCCCCTTGATAAAAACACTTACTACAGAGTTGCCCATTGGTTGAAGCGCATCTGAATACCATCTTTTGATAGGGTGTGAAACTGTCTATTTCTTCTTAATGTCCACCACATTATTCTACCCTTAAAATAAATTGTCAGTTTAGAAAATAAGAAAAGGTTTCACAAAGCTGTTAGGGTCTGGTGAGTATGGAGAGTTCTACATTTGCACAGTCCTGTGTATTGCCAAAAACTGTTGATTAAAAAGTATTGAATATTTAAATGTTTAGACACCACTTTATTATAGTTGTTTAGTTGTGTACAACTTATATTCATGTACATTTTGAATTTTGAAATTAAAAAAAGGTCAAAGCTTATGTATCGTCAATACTTTTTAATCACCACTTATTGCAATTTTATTTTTCATTAAAGATTTTCAATGTAAAGCATGTCCACTACGTCTTCAAATTTGACCCTTAAGATAAATTTTTAGTTTAGGAAACAAGAAATGGTTGCGTGGAACTGCTAGGTTTGGTGAGTATGGAAGGTGCTACACGTGCACAATCCAATGTTTTGCCAAATATCAGTTTAAATTTTTTTTTTCCAAATTGGTACCAACTTATCTATACAGCAATCTAGATGTTTAGACATTACTTAATTATATAAGCTGTTTAACTGTGCATATATCTTCAATTAAAATTTTAAACTTCAGTCTCAACATTTTTTTTATTAAACTTTTTATGTGTATATACATAAGAGCTTAAGTTAAGGTGATTCAGTTTTTATTTTGATGTGTAGTCTATATCAACATTGAAATAGGAAAATCAACAATTAAATTCATTAAAAATATTCTAAAGAGATATCAAAACTTCTAAATAAATAGATAAATAAATTTGCCAAAGATGACAACTTTCAAGATTTAAAAGACAATTTCAATTTTTTTTACATGTACTATTTTATCTGATTGATTTTAATGGCATGTTAACCTGTCTAGGATTATTTTATACCTAGAGGTGAGAGAATGGCATTCACTGAACATTCATATTCACATTTTTGTTTTAACTGTTTCTTTAAAAAAAAAATTCTGCACACTATCCTATTGAATATAAGTCATTTTTAAACAGATCTATTTGACCTATAGAGAGGATCCTAATAACTACTACCAGTCTGGGTCAGAGTAGACCTGAGAGTAATGTATTTCATCTGAGGAAAAGGTAGACTATAATATATGCAATGAAGAACAATTGACAATGTCTCCATCTGTCTACAATGCATACATCCATTAAGGACTCATTTGGATGTGGAATGACTGTGATTGAACAGCAGTCCAAACACAGCAGCTGCACATGAAGGTTGGTTGGCTGCAGCTTTTCTTTTTTCCTTTCTGTCTGCCAACAATAAAACTGTTTTCTTTTTTTGCAGTGATGTACAATCCAATGTTTGACACAGCAATCTGCAGCTGTCTCTTTCCAAATGTCTGCTCTGATATCAGCAGACGTCTCTTCCCGCAAAGCAGCTGTGTCCTGTAGGAGAGGAGCCCAAGCCAATCTCCCAATATATCTTTGAGGATGTGGTTGATCCACATATGATGGAGATGACCAAGCCAGCAGAATTGTTTCTATGTGAAATGATCATATTTGGCTAGTTGGTTCAGTCTAGGACATCCTTGATCAACACACAGTCTCTATAGAAAAGGTTTAGTTTGGTTTGGTTTATTTTTTTAATGGTATATCAAACTCCTTATAGGCGACTAGCAGAGCTACTTGGCATTGCCCAGGATTTAAAAAGTTAAAAATAAATCTCTTATCTATATTTATATATACATTAATAAGAATTATGTTTTATATATTTGTTTTATTATCTTGTATTCTTTTCCAAACTATATATATCCAGAAGTTTTGCATAATTTGACTAACGGAAATCACACTTACACACGTCACCATCAGCAATAAAGAATAATCTTAGTATTTCTCTGAATGTTTGAGATGAGGCTTGATGATTAGTATTATCTGCATTATTCGGACTATTGTCTCCATCTTCATTGTTATTTGTACAATGTTTCGGCCAATATGCCCTCCGGCCTTCTTCAGGTATTTCTTGTCAGACTCGGGAACCTTCTTTTTGAACTCGGGAACTTTCTTGTCCAATTGGACACATGGTCTAGTGGATAAGGTAGTTAGGTTAAGACAGTTCTAAGTGACAGTTATCTCTGGATTCCGGGTTCAATCCTGAGTAGAGGCAGTAACATAGAAAAATAATTAACACAACTTCTACCCCAGCTATGGTTAGCAGAATGAAAACAGGATACTCCTGTGGACTAAATAAAGGGTTAGGTTCAAAGTTCCGTGATGGCTCCCGATTACGACAAGAAAGTTCCTGAGTTTGAAAAGAAGGTTCCCGAATCCGACAAGAAATACCTGAAGAAGGCCGGAGGGCATATCGGCCATAACGTTGTACAAATAACAATGAAGATGGGACAATAGTCCGAATAATGCAGATAATACTAATAATCTTAGTGTCATTTATAACCAACTGCAATCCAAGTCTTGACTTAGATGGCTAGTCCATTTAGTTCTATCTATATCTTAGTTGGAAGAAACAAAAAAGTTATCATGAATTAAATAGTGTATTCTTAACCTTTAAAGATTAGTCATTAAATGGCATATTTTCTCACCATAACAGAATAGGCAGTAAGGTAACTGGAAACAGAGTTAATGTATTTTAAGAGAGTGTTACTCCCATAAAAGGTAACCCTGAATAATCATTAATATAGTTATTTACTAAGCACAAGGCAAGAAGTATAGGGCACCCAGTGAGAATCGAACTCACTATCAATGGTCTATTAATCTAGTTTGCTAACCATTACACCACTTGGGGTGCCCTGTATAATCATTAATACATATAGATATTCATCTCTGATAAAAGATAATAGCAGACCCAATTAAAGAACATTACTTAGGTTTTTTGGAGATTGTTGTCCTCATCTTTATTGTTATATAAAGATTTCGGTTAAAAAGGCTAGATCCGATTAATTAAAAAAAAATGTTTAAATAAAAATTGCAGTATGAGTAAAAGATAAAAAATCATACATAAGTATAAATGTAAAAATTCTAGGTAAAAAAAAAAGGTTTGTAAGTTCCAAAAATTCACTCTGGATTGTCCAATTGGACACATGGTGCAATAAGGGTTGAGTTAATACAGTTCTAAGTGACAGTCATCTGTAGGTTGCAGGTTCAATTCTGACTACAGGTGATAATAAAATAGAATACCTAACATAGCTAAACACTTGTACTTGATCATGGTTAACAGAATGAGAACAATTTACCCCAATGGATTAAATAAAGGGTTCAGTTCAAAGTTTTGTGAAGACTCCCGATTACAACATGAAGGCCCGCGAGTTCGACAAGAATGTTCTCAATAATTTACATACACTGATAAAGATATTAGCTTTAGTGATTGATTTTAATGGCATGTCAACCCATTTAAGATTATTTTAAGCCAAGTGGTTAGGGAATCACATTCATTGTAAATTCATATTTATAGTTTTTATGTAGTTGTTTCTTGAAATTTTTTTTTTTTTTTTTTGAGAGTTGGTGTTGACACTCCTATCAAACATTTAATTTTTGAACAAATCTGTTTGGTTTGGTTTCTTTGTTTAATGACATATCAACCTTTGTAGGTTACTTAATGCTAAAACCATCCTTGTAGAAGAACAGTAGTGGTACTATTTTACCTATAGCTGGGACAGATCTATTTTATTGATAGATGGGACCTTAATAGTTATTGCATTTCACTTAGCGCTAATACCCTTGGGAAAGGTATGAATCCTACTCTCCCTCCAAGCTATGGATAAATAGTAGGGCAGACAGGGCTCTTTAACCTCGGTTAGGCAACCGGTCTAGGAGAAGGAAAACTCTGAATTCAAACCTGTTAAACTCCGCTTAAGAAATTGACCTTGTGTTACATCCTGCTCGTGCGGAGGGGTTGGGTAAATATATATTTGATTGATAGACGGGACCTTAATAGGTACTAACACTCTTAGAGTGAATCTGGGAGTAATGGCAATGAAGGAGTACTCCACACTCACCAAAACTGGAGCCTTATCATCAGACACAGTTTAGTGCCATATCCAGGATACCTATTAGCTTTATCTAGCCATATTGATAAAAATGAATCTAAAACCAGCTAAGATTTTCTTTTTTTTTTTTTAAATGTTTCATGTACTATTATTGGCTATGATTTAGAGAAAATTAAACTTCACTTCAGTTTTTGTAAATTATTCTGCTGAACAAAAAGGTCAGATCAATCAATAGATGTTAAAACAGCTAAATCTAAATTCAAATAGCAAATTATAAAGATCCAAGAATGAAAAGAGAGGAAAAACATTTTTACAATCATTATAAATGGTTAAGTCTAATTCTGCTGGGCCAGGTTAGCTCAGCCGGTAGAGCGTTCGGCTAGAAACCACAAGGTTCCTAGTTCGATATCGGTCCTCGCCAACTCAGCGTATGAGTAGCACAGGGATCTGTGCGGTAAAGTAAGGAACTGATGGTAGGAGTGGCGCTCCACCTCAGACTCCAAAATAATCTCCTTGGTCTAGCACTATTGAAAAGGGGATAGACTCCCTCGCTGTCTGATACCGACTTTAGACCACTCCGACGACTTAACTTTTTTTTAAGATTCGACAAGATCCAGTAGACATATCCGTCCTATATTCAAGAGGCGCTTGGTGTAATGGTTAGTCATAGAATATGGAATCGTCCACCCGAGTTCAAATCCTGGATGAGGCGGCTTGCATTTCAAATAGTGGTAATACCCTTAGGAAAGTTATGTATCCAGCTACGGATAAATAGTAGGGCAGACTGGTCTCTTTAACCTTTGCTAGGTAACCAATCTAAGAGAAGGAAAACTCAGAATTCAAACCTGTTAAACTCTGCTTAATAAATTGACCATGTGTTCTGCTCATGTGGAGGGGTTGGTAAATATATACATTCAGGCACATAACTTGAGTCGAAGTTAGAAATAAATTTTAGTCGTCAGAGTTATTAGCTATAAATATACCAACTTTGAAGACATAAGAAAAATTTTACTTCCTTTTTTTTATTTTTTTATTTAGTCATCACTGACGTAATGTTAAACAAATAAAATTTCCCTAGTTTATCTTTCATATGTAGTGACTGAAGTATACCAACACCAGAATCATGTTTATAACCAATGCAAATATATATATATATATATATATATATATATATATGTCACTGTATGAAGCACGTGGTGTAATGGTTAAAGTCATGGGAAATTAACTCGTAGCCCCAAGTTCAAATCCTGGATGTGGTAATTGCATTTCACTTAGTGCTAATACCCTTGGGAAAGGTATGAATCCTAATCTCCCTCCAGCTATGGGTAAATAGTAGGGCAGACTGGGCTCTTTAACCTTGGTTAGGCAACCGGTCTAGAAGGAAAACTCTAAATTCAAACCTGTGAAACTCCGCTTAAGAAATTGACCTTGTGTCGCATCCTGCTCAAGCGGAGGGGTTGGTAAATATATATAAATGAATGAATAAAATTCAAATGTATAACAATGACTTAATTACTGATGAGAAAGGCAGTATTTATTTCAGTATTTGAAGTTGCTGGGTAAAACCTTGTGGTGGGTCTGATGTGGCCTATGGGTCATAATTTGGATACCCCTTCCCCCCCCAATATAATTCAAAAAAGAAAAAAAAAAGAAAAGCTGCCTTTGTCCATTAATGCCCATATTAAGTCTCACCAATATTTACATAATCACACAAACTTACAATCAACAGATAAAAATTGGCAAATATTTATAAATCCATTGCCAAGTGCAGAAGAATATTACTTCCAATTTAAACTATGATAATCACAATGGTTAACTCAGATTTCAAAATTAAAAAGACAATTTAGATCTGCAGAATGATTAACATAAATTGTAATCCACTGCAGTCAGTCTATTTGGATCATCATAAAATGTCTAATATGCAAATAGGTTAAAAATCTTTTAAGAATAGAAACAAAGTAACATAATTTTGTATACTATAACATCTCAAAACAAAGAAAACATATGCATTTACTTTAATTATATTTTAATTGGTTTCTATATAAAATAATTCATAGGATTGATTTTAATATGCTGGAGAATAAAACAATAATATTAGATCAATAACACCAAGTAATGTCTTGTTAAAACCAGTATGCAAATTAACCACAGCATGTATCATATAAATCTTTATTTCTTAGTGATATATAAGGCACATTGCAAGGATTTTAAATGCATTAATAACATTGGCTGTTTTGAGGAAAATCTAACTCAGATTTTCATAGAGACCTTGTTAATAAATAAGATTTCTTCTATGTATTAATGATTTTGACTATAAATTAAATACTCATTGATAAACTTATACAATTCCTGAGGGTATTGTGATGTAGTTTCGGTGATAGACAGACAGTAAGTCTCCATTATAAGAAGATATATAATGAACAAAGAATGAAAACTTCCCCCAGGTACAGTTGAACAGTTTCTATAATAAATTGATAATATCTATGTTTTTTTTTTGCCTCATACACCCTTTGTCAGAAAGTGATTCTTCCTCTCCCAAGATTGTCTGACTAAAAAAGTGCTTTCCAATTACTAAGCATATTAATTTTGAAAAACCCTTTTTTTTTTCCTCTATATTTATACATAAAAATTTACTTGGATTAATTTGATAAGAGAGTTTTACAAATTTAAATGCAAAAGAAAATTTTGAATAAAAGTACAGTGAGGGTGATTGTAGAAGTGTTGTATATTGTACAAACGGAAATAGGAATTTCCAGTTAAATTAAACAAAGAAGACGAAAAGAGTAACAAAGGACTTTTTCCGGGTAAAGCGAACAAAGAAGGATGAGTAACAATAAGTTCAGAAATAGATTTGTCCACTGATAAAGATAACAAAAGAAAACGCGTAGGCGTTTGATATATATAAAAGGAAATCAGGGATCCCAGGTCAGTTAGAGAGGCAGACAGCAGACGGCAAACAGAGCACAAGGAGTGACCGTCGACACGGTCCATCGCTGCCAGCAGGCAGTGAGGTTCGTCCACCCCTTCCACGTCCCCAGCACCAGTCATCCCAACAGTAGTAGTAGTCATCGTCAACCCTTGGGCATTCCTATTGTCACGCTCGACAATACCCGCTACATATGCAGATACACGAAGTAGGGCCGTGAATTGGAAACCGCTATATAACATATAGATTTTGATGCCAGTATACAACAGAAGGGTCAAACTGGAAGTGCATAAATGCAGCAACTTTGTCAGCTATTTTGAACCTTAAAGTTCAGGAGATTATTGTATACAGTCAATAGGTTACTCATCTGTGGTTCCTATCCACCGCCACTCCCTGAAACTTGGGAATTTCCCCTGGTTAAAAAACCCTGATCGAGACCATATCATTAATATCCCATATGAGAGGATCTATATGATTTTACTTGTATAGGTAATGATCCCAATGAAGATCCTTCACTCTATTAGTATGGCCTAGAATACACTGACTGCATCCACAAAAAAAGTGGGTGTCTTGGGTATGACACTAAACTACATCCAGTGGTGAGGTTCCAGTTCTGCGACTCTGAGAAGTGTGGAGTCACTCCATTGCCATTACTCCTAGGTCCACTCTGACCTTTGGTAGTAGTACATGTTAGGGACCCCATTGTAGAATAATACTAAGTCCAATTACCGTCGAATTGGCAAGACAAGACAGCAAGCAGTCGTAACTGAAATACGATTCTGGTTTGCTGTGAAGACTACTGCAAAATGGCAGGATTTATGGAGCCTCAGAGGATCCTACAAACCAAGCAGCCAATCAGGACTCAGGGAATGGAATCACTCAAATGCATGAGTGGACTGTTCTGAATTCCCATAAGTACCAGTTGTCTTGACACTGGTTCAGTTGTGCTTGGCCAGTCACATTGTTCAAACCAATAGTAGACTGACTGACTTCAATACCCATCTATCAGTCAAATATATATGGTTAATATAATGTTTTCAAACTATATTATTATATTGGCTTTAAAACCTTGATATTGCAACTGATTACAAAATGATTGAAAATATTTATTCTTAAATTGACCTTGCCATAAAATAACCTAAGTGATGACATACCACAATCAACCAATCAATTTACCTGCAAATTATTAATATTAGATGAGAATATTTGACACCATATAAGTAAGTAAAGTCTTTGGGGTGGCCTAAAGTTGGTATCAGTCAGACAGCGAGGGAGTCTATCCCCTTTTCACTGGCACTAGACCAAGGAGAATATTTTAGCATCTGAGGTGAAGTGCCACACCTACCATCAGCTCCTCACTTTATCGCACAGATCCCTGTGCTACTCATACACTGAGTTGGCGAGGGCCTGTATTGAACCTGGAACCTTGTGGTTCCTAGTCGAACACTCTACTGACTGATCTAAACCGACCCTTGAAACTATGATTGTTTGCAAATGAGTACCAAATATGGATTTACTTGAAACATAATTGATTGTAAAAATGACTTCAGCATTAAATAACCCAGCAAGGGTTGACATGGAATAAAACCAACCAATCAAACCTATATAGACCCTGGAAATACCAATACGTCAACTAGTATACAGCTAATAATACTAAATTATTTATATTTATATCATTTTTATATAAGTCAGAGAGGATACATTTTGATTACTGTTAAGAATGCCTTTGTAAATCTTAGAAGTGAAAAGAAAATCTACTTTCTCCATAACATAATTAGTCAGCTTCCTGAACATGTTTAAGGGACACTTGATATGAGTGACAATCCCAGTGCAAGTCAGAAAATAGAACTGGCATGCCGAGTTCAAATTCCACCTGAGATCATTTGTGTTCACTTTGTACTAATGTGCTTGGGCAAAGAGATGAATCCATCTCTTCTATCCCTCACACAAGATGGGTTAGCAGACTGGTCTCTGAAGCCTTTCTTGTGACATCTTCCAACTAAAACATCTATTCAGTGATAAAAGAACAATTCGAGTTTTGATTAAATTCTTTTATATTTTCAACTGTTAATGAAAAAAAAAGGAGTGTTGCATAGAGAGAGAGAGAAAAAAAAAAGAAAAAAAAAGAGTCTAAAGGGAGACCAGAGGGGGGAATATGCTGCATACAAGAACTTCTCATCCCAGCTCCACAATTTTTTGGCTGCATCACATTTGAAACATGGATAGACATTATCATAAACAGCAAAATCAACAGATGTTTTCTTTGGCAAAAAGAAAGAAAGAAAAAAAAATTATCATTTTCCAATGGATAATTCAAACAAGCCAATTGTTCACTGTAGCATTGGATAGTAAAAGTTTGTTTATATAAACATATACTGTAACCTGGTTTGGTTGAGGGGGTGCTACTTATGTAGCATGTCTAAGGCACAAATAGCTTATCACTCTCCAAGTCTACAACTGGCTTGAATTCAGATTTTTCCTTCTCCTATGCCGGTTGCTATAATTGGAAAGAGGAGAGCCAGAGTATTGGTCCATCTGCAAAACTGGCTAATTCTTTTTGCCCTTGCTTATGTGTATGAACACAGGCCCTCATTGTTAAACTGACCATGTGTCACACCTGAAGGGAGATAGTTAAATAGAAACTGTATAATTCCACCATCAACTTTTGTTGAATCTCGTTACAAAAACATATTTAAGAAAAACTGAAAATACAGTTCTTTTGGTTCATAAATGTCTAATTTTATATTACATCATGAAACCAGTAGCTCACTTCAGACTCATCTCAGGGATTATATAGGGTTGCAGGGTAGGGGGAAGAAAAGATATATAAAGTAGGGTTAGTTGTCTTGCCTCCAAAAGAAGAAGAAAAACACACACCTCTTTTTTCACTGTTGATTGCTGTCATGTATGAAATTTGTGCATTTAAAACTGACTCCACAAGAAAATCCCTCCTACTTAAATAATTGTCATTACAGAAATTGTTAAGAAAATTAGTGATATATATTTCACCTAGTAATAATTGCTGAATTGAATACAAGAAGAATGTGGTAAAATTTGTTTTAAGCAAATAGAAACAAAAGTGCCTTTTAATTTAATAAAATGATGCTATTTAAATGCACTAAAAAAAAAAAATAAAAATAAAAATAAAAAAAAAGTTTGCTTAAATTTATTTTTTGAAATCTTTAACTCACAAAATGTCATTTTTATTCATATGTCACTTATGGCATTGTTGGAGTTGTAAGAAGTAGACTCAACTATTTGCATTTCACATAGCGCTAATAACCCTGCAAAAGATATGAATCCAACTATTCTCTCAGCTATGAGTAAATGGTATAACAGACGGCTCTTTAACCTTGGTATGGCAACCAGTCTAGAAGGAAAACTCTAAACTCAAACCAGACTTGGAGACTGAAGGGGTCCACTAGGCTATTCCTAGCTAAGACACACTATATGAGTAGCACCCCCATGACCAAACCAGGCTAAAGGATAAATCATTGTACTATTCAAAGATGGCTCAAGCAATATCCAACAAATTTTGTAAATACTAATAAAAGTAAAGTCGTCGTCGTCAGGGTGGCCTAATGTCAGTATCAGCCAGACAGCGAGGGAGTCTATCCCCTTTTCAATAGCGCTAGACCCAGGAGATCATTTTAGCATCTGAGGTGGGGCGCCACACCTACCATCAGCTCCTTACTTTACTGCACAGATCCCTGTGCTACTCATAACGCTGAGTTGGCGAGGGCCGGTATCGAACTAGGAACCTTGTGGTTTCTAGCCGAATGCTCTATCCGACTGAGCTAATGTTATTAACATCATTAAAAAAAATTTAAAAAACATTTTTTCAAAAAAGAATTTGCTTAAAATACTCAGAGTATGTTTATCATATTAGTTTTTGAAAATTCTAAAGCTTTAACTTCTTTTAGTGAGGAGTTCACAATTTACAATGCTGCACTGGACCCTTAACTTTGTTTAAAGCTAAAGCAAATTTTTCAATCTTTTTTGTTTAACCATAATAGACATCAAACTGAAAAGATCTAAGCCAGAAACCAAAGTTTATGATTTAAAATGTTTTCCTCAGTCACCAGGAAATAGATGTTGGACACTGGTTGAAAAGTAAGGACAAACTCATAAGTGACATTCTCCTGTGGACACGTACACATGGACATCACATAAGTAGATCAACCAGCAAAATCAGCTTTGTATGGATACTGGGTGTCGTGAGCAATGACCGATAGAGACAAGTATCGAGAGTCATAGAAATCCATGCTGTCAACACAACCTGATGGTGAGGGTGGAAGAATATCCCACTTAGCTGTGGATTGGTTGGTTGGTTGGATTTTATGGCATGTCAACCCTTGTTGGGTTATTTTATGGCATGTCAACCCTTGTTGGGTTATTTTATACCAAAGACATTTGTTTATTCATTCTTGTTGGATATTCAAAATTTTTTTAAACTGATTTTTTAATCTATTTAACCCATAGGTACAAACAGATACTACTACTTCCAGGTCTGGGTGGACTGGGAGTAATGGCAATGAAGTGTTTTCTCTACACTCCCCAGAGCTCAAGAATTGGAACCCCCCACCACTAGATGCAGTTTAGCATCATACTCAGGATACTAAGACCTTCAGTTACCACCTTCTAGCAAATATATGATAAAAGTGTTAGAGAAATACAGTCAGGACAATCATATAGGTGCTAGGGTTGACATGACCAGTCGAGTGATCGAAAGGTCCTTTCTAACCACCCATCTAGCCCAAGTAAGAATCTCAGAGTTGGCTGTGAGGAGATATAGAAGAATATCCCACTTGGCTGCAGGGGGGGGGTGGTGGATGAGCATAATGTTCTAATTAACAAGCAGAATTACAATATAGATAGGATTTTTCTTCACATAACAGAAACCAGATATTTTTAGTTAAAATGATTTGAACAATTTTATTGTGGGACTTGAACCTAAAGCGCACACTTATTTATGTCAACAATTCCAATAATAGAAACAACAGACACATCAAAAAATCTTAAAACTAACAGTTTTTTCAAAAGTTGCTATGTATTCATTACAAAAGACACAAAGTGTACATTTAATTTTTTTTTCTTCTTCTTTATTAAGTCATCTGTTTGCTTGTAATGAATAGCATCAAGCACTTTTATAGTTGTCTGAGGTCACTTAAAATCTAGGCTGTACAGAATCCAAAAAAGAAACATTACTTTTTAAATAATCTACCTATTACCTTGGGTTCTCTTGAGAAAAAAAAAAAAAGAAAAAAGATACTATAAAACTTAGCAAGCAGGCACCAACTGAATTTTCTTCTTTTTCTACATTATACACTGTAAACGTTTGCAGGTTGGTGGATATAACAATATATTCTTAATGATCCAATTTTTGTATTGTTTTGCATCATTCATCATCATGTATTGCTGAATGACCTTCTCCTGTAGAACACTACAGTGGGCACCAGGTGGGCTGACCATCAAAATCCTTCATCAGCTAGGCTCTGTGGTAGATTCTGGATTGCTATGCAGAGAGACCCCAGGGATGATGACCGGTGGCTAGGAAAAAAGTCATGTTCAGCAATACTCATGATGATGAGTGCAAATCATACAAATAATTGGCATATCATTAGAATATTTGTTAATATCCACCAACCTGCAACGTTTTACAGTGTATAATTAGAACAGAGAAAAAAATTCATGTTGGTGCCTGCTTGCTAAGTTTTATAGTTACTCTTTTTTCTTTTTTTTTTTTTTCTCAAAGAGAAACCCAAGGTATAGAGTAATTATTTAAAAAGTTGTTTTTTCTTTTTGGATTCTGTAGCAGCCTAGATTTTAAGTGACCTCAGACAACTATAAAAGTGCTTGATGCTTATTCATACAAAGCAAACAGATTGACTATAAAGAAAGAAGAAAAATAAATTTAAATGTACACTGTGTCTTTGTAATGATATCATAGCAACTTTTGAAAACTGTTTAGTTTTAAGAATTTTTGATTTGTCTTGTTGTTTCTAATTATTGGAATTGTGACATAAATACAGTGTGGCTTTAGTCAAGTCGCCACAATAAAATTGGTTCAAATATTTTAACTAAAAATATCTGGTTCTGTTAGTTGAAGAAAATCCTATCTATATTGTAATTCTGCTTGTTAATGTAAGACATTATGCTCATGCACCTCTACCCCCCCCTGAGCCAAGTGGGATATTCTTCCTATTATCTCCTCACCAGCCAACTCTGAGATTCTTACTTGGGCTAGATGGGGTGGTTAGAAAGGACCTTTCGTGATCACTCGACTGGTCATGTCATCCTCTTCACCTATATGATGTCCTGACTGTATTTCTCTAAAGCCTTTTTCATAATATTCTAGAAGGTGGTACTTAGGTCTTAGTATACCTGAGTATGATGCTAAACTGCATCTAGTGGTGGGGGTTCCAATGTCTTGGAGCTCTGGAGTGTGAGAAACACTTCATTGCCATTACTCCAGGTCCACCCAGACCTGGGATAGTAGTACTGTTTGTACCTATGGGTTAAATAGAATTGAAAAAATCATGTTTAAAAAACTTTTTGAATATCCAACAAGAATGAGATAAACAATGTCTTTGGTATAAAAATAACCCATACAAGGGTTGACATGCCATAAGATAACCCAACAAGGGTTGAACATGCCATAAAATCCAACCAACCCACCAATCACGCTAAGTGGGATATTCTTCCTCCTCACCATCAGGTTGTGTTGAACAGCACTGGATTTCTTGACTGCTCGATACTTGTTCTATCGGTCATATGCCATCTAACGACACCAGTATCATACAAAGCTGATTTTGCTGGTTGATCTACTTATGTGATGTCCATGTGTACGTGTCCACAGGAGAATGTCACTATGAGTTTGTCTGGTACTTTTCACCAGTGTCCAACGATCTATTTCCTGGTGACTGAGGAACATTTTTATCAATAACTTTGTTTCTGGCTTAGATCTTTTTCAGTTTGATGTCTATTAGGTTAAACAAAAAAAGATTGAAAAATTTTGGGCTTTAGCTTTAAACAAAAGTTAAGGGTTCCAGTGCAGATTGTAATTGGTGAACGTCCTCACTAAAAGAAGTTCAAAGACTTAAGAATTTTCAACAAAAATAAAAAAAAAAATAAAACCAATAGAGAAAATCCTAAATATGATAAAACATACTCTTGAGTATTTAAGCAAATTCCTTTTTGAAAAATGTTTTTTTTAATGTTTTTTTATGATGTTAATAAATTAGCTCAGTCGGTAGAGGCATTCGGTCTAGAAACGACAAGGTTCCTAGTTCGATCCTCGGCCCTCGCCAACTCAGCGTTATGAGTACACAGGGATCTGTGCATAAAGAAGGCGCTGATGGTAGGTGTGGCGCCTCCACCTCAGATGCTAAAATGATCTCCTGGGTCTAGCGCTATTTGAAAAGGGGATAGACTGCCTCTCGCTGTCTGGCTGATACTGACATTAAAGCCACCGCTGACGACCGACGTACTTTACTTTTATTAGTATTTACAAAATTTGTTTGGATATTGCTTGAGCCACTTGCAAATGTACATGATTTATCCTTTAGCCTGGTTGGTCATGGGGGTGCTACTCATATGTGTGTCTTAGCTAGGAATAGCCTAGTGGACCCTTCGGTCCTCCAGTCTGGTTTGAGTTTAGAGTTTCGCTTCTAGACTGGTTGCCAATACCAGGTTAAAGAGCCGTCTGATATACCATTTACTCATAGCTGAGAGAAATATTGTGATTCAATATCTTTTGCAGGGTTAATTAGCGTATGTGAAATGCAAATGTTGAGTCTACTTCTTACAACTCCACATGCTAAGCTTTAGAAGTGACATATGAATACAATGACATTTTGTGAATTAAAGATTTCAAAAATAATTTAAGCCACTTTTTTTTTTTATTTTTATTTTTTTTTTAGTGCATTTAAATAGGCATCATTTTATTAAATTTTATAAAGGCACTTTTGTTTCTTCGCTTAAAAAAAATTTTACGCACATTCTTCTTTGTATTCAATTCAGCAATTATTACTAGGTGAAATAATATTATCACTGAATTTTCTTTAACAATTTCTGTAATGACAATTATTTAAGTAGGAGGGATTTCTTGTGGAGTCAGTTTTTGAAATGCACAAATTTCATACATGACAGCAATCAACAGTGAAAAAGGGTGTGTGTTTTTTCTTCTTCTTTGGAGGCCAGACAACTAACCCTAGCTTTATATATCTTTCTTCCCCTACCCTGCAACCCTAGTATAATCTCTGAGACTGGAATAGTCTGAAATGTGAGGCTACTGGTTGTCACTGATGTAATAATAAATTAGACATTTATGAACAAAAGAACTGTATTTTTCAGGTTTTTCTAAATATGTTTTTGGTAACGAGATTCAACAAAAGTTTGATGGTGGAAATTTTATACAGTTTTCTATTTAACTATCTCCTTCCGGGTGTGACACAGTGGTCAGTTAACAATGAGGGCCGTGTGTTCAATACACCATAAGCAAGGGCAAAAGAATTTAGCTCAGTTTCTGCAGATGGAGCATATACTCTGGCTCTCCTTTTTTCCAATTATAGCAAACCGGCCCACTAGGAGAAGGAAAATCTGAAGTTCAAGCCAGTTTGAGACTTGGAGAGTGATAAGCTATTTGTGCCTTAAGACATGCTACATAAGTAGCACCCCCTCACCAAACAGGTTTAGCAGTATATTTTAGTATAAACAAACTTTTACTAATCCAATGCTAAGTGAACAATTGGCTTGTTTGAATTATCCATTGAAAGATGATAATTTTTTTTTCTTTCTTTCTTTTTGCCAAAAGAAACATCTGTTGATTTGCTGTTTTTTGATATCGTCTATCCATGTTCAAATGTGATGCAGCCAAAAATTGTGGAAGCTGGGGATGAGCAAGTTCTGTATGCAGCATATTCCCCCCTCTGGTCTCCTTTAGACTCTTTTTTTTTCATTTTTTTTTCTCTCGTCTCTCTATGCACAGGCTCTTCTTTTTTCCATTAAACAGTTGAAAGAATATAAAAGAATTTAATCAAAACTCGAATTGTTTCTTTTATAACTGAATAGATGTTTTAAGTTGAAGGATGTCAGCAAAGAAAGGCTTCAGAGACCGTCTGCTAACCCGATCTTGTGTGCGGGAAGAAGAGATGACGCGCGCAGCACATTAGTACAAAAGTTGAACACATATGATCTCAGGTGGAATTTGAACCGGCAATGCCAGTTCTATTTTCTTTACTTGCACTGGGATTGGTCACTCATATCAAAGTGGTCCCTTAAACATGTTCAGGAAAGCTGACTATTATGTTTATTGGAGAAAGTAGATTTTCTTTTCACTTCTAGATTTACAAAGGCATTCTTAACAGTAATCAAATGTATCCTCTCTGAGGTCTTATATATAAGAATGATAATAAATATAAATAATTTAGTAATTACTTAGCTGTATACTAGTTGACTGTATTGGTATTTCCAGGGTCTATTAAGGTTTTGATCTGGTTGGTTTTATTCCATGTCCAACCCTTGCTAGGGTTATTTAATGCTGAAGTTCATTTTCACAATCAATTATGTTTCAAGTAAATCCATATTTGGTAACTCTATGTGCAAATCAATCATAGTTTCAAGGGTCGGTTTAGATTCAGTTCAGCTAGAGTGTTCGATCGCTAGAACCACAAGGATTCCAGGGTTCAATAAGGCCCTCGCCCATCTCGTGTTTATGAGAGTGCAACAGGGATCCTGTGCTCGAGTAAAGTGAAGGAGCCTGATGGTAGGCGTGTGGCATCTTCACCTCAAGAATGCTAAATGATTTCTCACCTTGGTCACTTAGTGCCAGTGAAAGGGGATAGACCTCCCTCGCTGTCTGACTGATACTCACTTAGGCCACCCAAAACTTTTACTTACTTATAGTGAGTGTGTCAAATATTGTCTCAATCTAATATTATAGATTTCAGGTAAATTGATTGGTTGGATTGTGGTATGTCATCACTTAGGTTATTTTTATGGCAAGGTCAATTTAGAATAAATATTTTCAATCATTTTGTAACAGGTTGCATATTCAAGGTTTTATAAGCCAATATAATAATAATAGTTCTTGAAAACATTATATTCATATATTATTGAACTGAGTAGAATGGGTATGTGTTGAAGTCCAGTCGTCGTACTATTGGTTTGAACACTGTGAACTGGCCAAGCACAACTGAACCAGTGTGCAAGAAACAACTGGGTACTTATGGGAATTCAGAAGCAGTGCCACTCATAGCATTGAGTGATTCCATTCCCTGAGTCCTGATTGGTGCCTTGAGGTTGTAGATCTCTGAGATCCATAATCCTGCCATTTTGCAGTAGTCTTCACAGCAAACAGAACGTATTCAGGTTACGACTGCTTGCTGTCTTGTCTTGCCAATTCGACGGTAATTGGACTTAAGTATTACTACAATGGGTCCCTCACATGTTACTACTACCAAGGTCGAGAGTGGACCTAAGGAGTAATGGCAGGAAGTGACCCACACTTCTAGAGTCGCAGAACTGGAACCCTCACCACTGGATGTAGTTTAGTGTCATACCCAAGACAGCCCACTTTTTTTGTGATGCAGTCAGTGATAATTTCTAGGCCATAACTAATAGAGTGAAGATGCTTCTGGGGATCATTCACTATACAAGTAAATCATATAGAATCTCTGCATATGGGTAATTAATGATATGGTCTCGATCAGGGTTTTTTAACCAGGGAAAATTCCCAAGTTTTCAGGGAGTGGCGGTGGAATAGGATCACCGATGAGTAACCTATTGACTGTATACAATAATCTCCTGAACTTTAAGGTTCAAAAATAGCTGACAAGTTGCTGCATTTATGCACTTTGTTTTTATTTTTTTTTTTTTCTTTTTTCCAGTTTGACCCTTCTGTTAGTATACTGGCATCAAAAACTATATGTTATATAGCGGTTTCCAATTCATCGGCCCTACTTAGTGTATCTGCGCATATGTAGCGGGTATTGTCGAGCGTGCATGAGGAATGCCTCAAGGTTGACGATGACTACTACTACTAGGTTTGGGATTGACTGGTGCTGGGACGTGGAAGGGGTGGACGACCTCCCACTGCCTGCTGGAGCGATGGACGCGTGTCGCGGTCACTCCTTGTGCTCTGTTTTGCCGTCTGCTGTCTGCCTCTCTAACTGACCTGGGATCCCTGATTTTCCTTTTATATATATCAAACGCCTACGCGTTTCTTTGTTATCTTTATCATGTTGATCAAATCTATTTCTGAACTTATTGTTACTCATCCTTCTTTGGTTCGTTTAGCCGCGGAAAAAGTCTTTGTTACTCTTCGTCTTTCTTTGTTTATATTTAACTGGAAAATTCCTTTTCCGTTTGTACAATATACAGACACTTCTCAATCACCTCAACTGTACTCTTTATTCAAATTTCTTTTGCATTTTTAAATTTGTAAAGACTCTCTTATCAATTAAATCCCCAAGTAAAGATTTTTATGTATAAATATGAGGAAAAAAAAGGGTTTTTTCAAATTATATGCTAGTAATTGGAAAGCACTTTTTAGGTCAGACAAATCTTGGAGAGGAGATGCATTTCTGACAGGTGGTATTGAAGGCAAAAAAAGAATAGATATTATCAATTTATTATAGATAAACTGTTCAACTGTCCTGGGGGAATTTTTCATTCTTTGTTTCATTATATATCTTCTATAATGGAGACTTACTGTCTGTCTATCAGCCGGAAACTACATCAATAAAATACCTGCAGGATTGTATAAGTTTAATCAAATGAGTATTTAATTTTATAGTCAAAATCATACATACATAGAGAAATCTTAATTATACAAGGTTCTTTGAAAAATCTGAGTTAGATTTTCCTTCAAGAAACGGCAATGTTATTAATGGCCATTTAAAATCCTTGCAATGTGCCTTATATATCATAGAAATAAAAGATTTATATGATACATGCTGTGGTTAAATTTGCATACTGGTTTAACAAGACATTACTGTGTTATTGATCTAATATTAATTGTTTTATATTCTCCAGCATAATAATCATCCTATGAATTATTTTATTAGAAACCAATTAAAAATATAATAAAGTTAAATGCAATGTTTTCTTTGTTTTGAGATGTTATATGTATACAAATTAATGTTACTGTTGTTTCTATTCTTAAAAGATTTTTAACCTATTTGGCTATTTAGACATTTTTAATGATGATCAATAGACGACTGCGTGGATTACAATTTTATGTTAATTCATTCTGCAGATTAAATTGCTTTTATTTTGAAAATCTGAGTAACGCATTGTGATTATCATCAGTTAAAGAAATTGGAAGTAATATTTCTTCTGCACTTGGCAATGGATTTATAAATATTTGCCAATTTTTATCTGTTGATTGTAGATTTTGTGTGATTATGTAAATATTGGTGAGACCTAAGATGGCATTAATGGACAAACGGGCAGCTTAATCTTCTTTTTTTTTTCTTTTTTGAATTATAATTGGGGGGAAGGGGTATTCAAATTATGACCCATAGGTCCATCATCGAGACCCACCAAACGAAGGTTTTACGCCAGCAACTTCAATACTGAAATAATACTGCCTTCTCGAATCAGTAATTAAGACTTCATTGTTATACATTTGAATTTAATGTCATTCATTTATATATATTTACCACCCCTCCGCTTGAGCAGGATGCGACACAAGGTCAAGTTTCTTAAGCGGAGTTTCACAGGTTTGAATTTAGAGTTTTTCCTTCTAGACCGGTTGCCTAACCAGGTTAAAAGAGCCCAGTCTGCCTACTTATTTCCCCTAGCTGAGGGAATTAGGATTCATACCTTTCCAAGGGTATTAGCACTAAGTGAATGCAATTACAACATCGCATGGGATTTGAAATCTGGGGACGAGTTAATTTCCCATGATTTTAAACCATTCACGCACGTCTTCAACAGTGACATATATATAATATGATATAGTATATAATATATATTGCATTGGTTATAAACATGATTTCTGGTGTTGGTATAGCCTTGCAGTCGACTAACATATGAAAAAGAAAATTAAACTGGGAAGATTTATTTGTTGTAACATTAGCGTCATGATGGACTAAATAACAAAATAAAAAAAGAAGTAAAATTTTTCTTAATGTCTTTCAAAGTTGGTAATATTTATAGCTAGATACTCTGACGACTAAAATTTATTTCTAACTTCGACTGGCAAGTTATGTGCCTGAATGCTATACTATTGTACCAACCCTCCCACATGAGCAGAACACATGGTCAATTTTATTAGCAGAGTTTATAACAGGTTTGAATTCTGAGTTTTCCTTACTCTTAGATTGGTTACCTAGCAGAGGTTTAAAGAGACAGTCTTCCTACTATTTAATCCGTAGCTGGATACATACTTTACCTAGGGTAT
>CM042168.1:58170734-58395734 GCA_023376005.1 Doryteuthis pealeii
ATGTTTGTATATATATAATAGTGTGTATGTGCTGAAATATGTATGTCTATGTAAGATTTTAGAAAATCTACTTTTGGACACACACCAAGTTTTTCAAAACCCTATTCCTTTTTCTGAATATTCTTCTCTTGTCATCCAAAGGAGTCTTTATTTTTCATGATATCTGCTAAGACAGCACCACCTAAAAATACCATTATGCTTCCTACGTAGGGGGGTCCTCTATGCGGATCTTGAATTTCTAAAAGAGAAAGAAAACAAAATAGTCTTGCAGCTAACAAATATCAAAGAAATACAAGGGTCATTCAAATAAAATAAGGAATTGTCTTTAAGGAATTGGAAATACGAAGAATGTTTCCAGTTGCACCTTCCCCAGGGAAATTCAATAGTAACAGGTCTTTCATAATCCCAGAAGGGACCTTCTTTACTGAGCCACCTACTATGTCTGGAACTATTATTTTACTGGAGAGTCAGTGTGTTTACACTCTATGGACTTTCTTTTCAACTCAGGCTTGTAGTGGCAAACTCATATTATAAACTTTTTTTCTTTTTTTTTTACTAAAACCTGCTTCTCTGTACACATTAAACATTCTTCTGTAAATTCCTCATGGTTTGCACTTATCAACCACCAAAAATTTGATGACAGGCCTTTGTTTGATTTGCCGCCATTTTGAATAATCTCAAAATAAATAATTTTGTGAGATTAAAATAATTTTTACTATAAATCAATTCCATACAATACAAAGTTTACTTTTATGGAAAAAAAAATTCTGAAGAAAAAAAATGTATTTTGCTTTTTTTCAAAAAGAAATTCCCCTTATTTATTGAATGATCCTCATACAAATACAAAAGTAAAGTACTAAAAAACTGATTTATTTAACCTTTGCAGATATTCAAATGAGTTTTTCCAATATGAAATTAACAATTTCTTTAATAAAATTTTTTTTAAATAGTATTAAAAAAATTAAAAGACAAAATTTTTTAAAAATCACAAAATATTCATTCAATCAAAATATTTTCTTTCAGTCTATACATGATACAGAAAGGGAAGCACATGGTGTAATGGTTAAAGTCATGGGAAATGGACTTGTTGCCCCGAGTTCAAATCCTGGATGTGGTAATTGCATTTAACTTAGCACTAATACCCTTGGGAAAGGTATGAATCCTACTCTCCCTCCAGCTATGGGTAAATAGTAGGGCAGACTGGGCTCTTTAACCTTGGTTAGGCAACTGGTCTAGGAGAAGGAAAACTCTGAATTCAAATCTGTTAAACTCCGCTTAAGAAATTGACCTTGTGTCACATCCTGCTCGTGTGGAGGGTTGGTGTGTATATTATATATATATATATATATATATATATATATGTATATATATGATACAGATTTATGACACTTTGGTAACAAATCACCAATTCTCTGAAAATTCTGGGAAAAAATTATTCCACTCCTAGTGAAATTGGGCTGAAAACACACATTACATGAAACAAGCTCATTTCCAGGCAACTTCACCCAGTTGGTCGTATGTCACAAGCCAATTTTGTCTCTCTCTTATCTTTTCTAGGTTCTTTTTGACTTTCCAACTCTTCTCTGTAGACCCCACCTCCAGTACCTGCTTTACTATGACATAGCTGGTTTATATAGAACACATCCAATTGTGGTTGATAGTGTTCATGTGAAATAAAACTTGTATCAGGGGAGATAATCTAATCAATAAAGATCTGGATTGCAACCCCCACATAATTAGTAGCATTATTGATGACACCAGAGACTATTAAAAGCATAGAAACCCATTTTGCCACACAATATGGCAATATTTAATTTCAAAGGAGGAAAAATCAAAGTCATTCATAGTGTCCTGCACTAACAAATACAGTTGAAGAGATAAAAGAAGACTTTTACAATTCCACTTTCGTAGCATCATTTTTACATGAGTGCAGATGTTATGATGCTATGACAGAGAACGAGAAAGGAAAAAGAGCAAGACATTGTCTTGCCTGCCGGGATTGAAGTCCCATCCTCCCGCATGCAAAAACAAATGCGATTTAGGCACTGGACACGAGGTTCGACTGATGTGCCCGGATGTTTGGGTAATATGCCCATAAAATAACCAAAGTGAGTGGAGCGTGGCGTGACAAGCAGAGAAGCTTTCGGATTACGTGAGACGGCAGTCAGAAAATATTATTTTGACGACGGCGATGGATTTTCAGCTGCTGGTCGAAGACTGTGTTGGCCAAAAGAAAGTTTGGCCTGCGAGAAGACAATGAACTCGCTTCTTTTTGGTCCCCCCTCAGCAGGATCTTGTTGAAGCAAATATCTAGTTTCCCCCTTTCTTTTTTTCCCCCCTTCGATAGATGCGAAAAAAATGACATCCTTTCTCTTCAGCAAATCGAATAGTTGATTGAACATTTGATTTTTTTTAAAGCTGTTCTACATATCTGCAGTTTGTCTACTTAACTATGATGCAGCAAACTATTCACAATTAACTTTCAAAAGATAAATCAGGAATTGCACGCTTTCTAAAAACTAATTTAATCAAGAGGGATATGTGCAAGTGTTGAAGAAATTTGATAGCAATTTTGGTATTCATTCCTTGATTATTTATTAAAAAAATTTTTTTTCATTTATTAAAAAATTATTAAAAAAAAGGAGGGGGTAATGTAAGTTTGCTACCTTACTTGATTTTATCACACCAACAAATAGTCGAAAGATTTTTTTAGATTTTAGGATTCCATAAGAATTCAAATCAATTTTTTTTTTCTTCCTATGATTAGCTAATGATGCCAAATGCTTCAACCTGAAAACATTTCAAACAAATTTGGTATACTTTATAATTGAGATATTTTTAGAGGTACTAATAAAAGAAAAAGAATTGTTAAAGAATAAGTAAAAGTCGTCGGGTTGGCGCTAAAGTCGGTATCAGCCAGACAGTGGGGAGTCTATTCCCTTTTCACTAGCGCTAGACAAAGGAGATTATTTTTAGCGTCTGAGGTAGAGCGCCACACCTACCACCAGCTCCTCACTTTACCGCACAGATCCATGTGCTACTCATACGCTGAGTTGGCGGGGGCCGGTATCGAACCAGGAACCTTGTGATTCCTAGCCAAACACTCTACTGACTGAGCTAAGCCGGCCCGTTAAAGAATACTTTTGTTTATTTGTCCAATTCTCAGTTTTTATATAAGAGTCTTTCACTTTATCTTTGAATATATCATACATAAACAATCTATGGGTGTAATGGTTAGCAAGCTAGTCTCACAGATCCATTACTACTGAACAGCAAGATCGATTCTTACAGGATGCCCCCCTTACTTGCAACCTTGTGTTACATCCTACCTGTAGCAAACAGCTTAGGTAAATACCTAAATACCCAATCTATTCCCACCACCTTAATTATTAGGTTTGGTTTGGTTGGTTGGGTTTTACGGCATGTCAACCCCTTGGGTTATTTTATGCCGAATACTTCTATTGGTAATTTGGTATTAAAAAATGTTTAATGCCGACAAAGTTTTGAAATAATTTCATTTTTAATGAATAATACAATTTTGTTTATCAACTCATGTTTTCTATTTAACCTATAGATGGGACCCTAACAGATACTACCACTCCTGGTCAGAGTGGACCAGGGAGCAATAGTGATAAAGGGGTGCTCCATATTCCCCAAACCTCCAAAACTGGAACCTCACCATCAGATAGAATTTAACGTCCTTCCCAGGACATGTAGACCCGCAGCCACCGCCTTCTAGGCACCCATATGATAAAAAAGGGGTTGGGCTTGCCATAAGGGCAATAGCGTTGGGAAAATCATATAGGTGCTAGGGCTTGACGTGCCAGCCGATTGATCAGATTAATTATTAGGGTTTGTTATAATGTTGTTGAGATTTTTGTATATAAGCGTGTGTTAAAAGCCCACTTCTATTATAACTCGCTGAGAACCATATGATCAACCTCTTGGCCAATCACTGGCAGTACTCTGCTCTGATACAATACTTATACCGGCAGTACTGGTGATACCTACTCATAACTACTGCGACCTTCATGGACGACGGACATTAGATTAAATCACTGGACCTTTAACAATACGCTGGATAGGACTTATTCACTTACCAAAGGATCCCATAACTCAGGACTTACTTACTTTAAGTCCTTTTCAAACTGGCCAAGGATGGCATTAAAAACTTAACAGGATTGCTAACAACGAGAAACACCTGACAAGAATTTAAATTTTTCTTTTTTATTTCAGTTGTTTTCTTTTATAATAGTCACTCCATTAGTTATCTTAGTGCTATCAGAATGTTTTTTTTATATTGTTAACTTAAGAGAAGAGTCAAAAAGTAATGCCATTTTGTTTAGGACAGGTATAATTACTAACCACAGGAACATGTATCATTCATCAAAATGAAGCAGGTCCTCTATGGATCACATCCCTACCTCTCCACATAGTCACCGTTTCTCTCAATAGCAATGTTCCACCTTCAAATGAATTTCATTTCCTCGTCACTGGAATAATGTTTCTCTCTAAAACCCTCTTACATGGAGCTAAGAGTTGATAGTCTGAAGGTACTAAATCTAGTGAGTATGGAGGAGGTGGTCAAATTATCCATCCGAATGAGGTGATTTTCTCCCTTGTTCTGATGCTTGTGTGTGATCAAGCATTGTCATGCGGAAGGAGGACATTTTCAATTGGCAAGTTGGATCTTACTCATCAGATTCTTGCTCTGAGACTCGTTAGGGTCTCAATGTGGGCCTTAGTTTTATAAAAAAGAACTTTACATGAAATAAAGAAATGGCATTACTTTTTTTACCCCCCCCCTCTCGTATTTGGGTAATAAAAATCTATCAGTACCATGTAAGCTTGTTCTTTAGCTGATTCTTAGGTGCATACAAATAAAAAAATGTACTCTCTTCTGAACAGAAGAAAGAATTTAGAGCTATTAAAAAACAAATGTTAGGTTAAACTCACCGAAAGTTTCGATGCATCTCCCTTCAGTACTCTCTCCAGATAGAGCTGTTTTGTTCCCTTTCCAAGCGACTAGGAAGGCCTGGATACATCGTAGAACCTCCGGACAAGACAATGTGTTTGTAGAATTCTGATCGAGTGTCAATATCGGCTGCCTGAATTGTATTGAATAAAAGCTCCGCCACTCCCAACCTTCAATATTGATGAGATGTGGCTGAAAACAAGGCTTCAGGTGCCTCAAATCTCTCACCGCCAACTTTTATTATTCGGCCATCAGGAAGCTAAATAAAAGAAAAATACAGATAAAAATAATGATTTTGAGGATGAGACAAATAAACATTGAAATACAAACAAAATGGACAATACTTTCTTGTTTGTTAATTAAATATTAATCACCTTAAAGCGTATTATTTGTATTATTCTGACTATTGTCCTCATCTTCCGTGATGGCTCCCGATTACAACAAGAAGGTTCCTGAGGACACATCGGCCAAAACGTTGTACAAATAACAATGAAGATGAGGAGAATAGTCCGAATAATACAAATAATACTAATTATCAAGCCTCGTCTCAAAAATTCAGAGAAACTTTAAAGTGTTTTCAACATTTAAGAAACTTATCCTGTAACCTGGTTTGGTCATGGAGTCACTACTCATGTGAGAGGTCTTGGGCAGGAGTTTTCCTTCTCCTACATCAATTGCCATACCAACATTAAACAGTCCAGTCTGCTTTACTATTTAATCATAACTAGAGGAGAATAGTTGGGATTCATACCTTTTCCCAAGGTATTAGCACTATGTGAAATGCAAAAAGCCTTGTTCAGGATTTGAACTCTGGTAGCAGAGTCCACTTTCCTATGACATAACTGTATACAACAAGAAACTTTCAATATTTACTGTCACTGTAAATGAAAAACATTTAGGTAGAGGATATCCTCACCAATATACATTACAGTCGACTGCTATTTGATTTAACAAGTATAATAGATAAAACTAGCAAATATATGCACCCTCCGGGTGCAAGTATTTTAAGTTTTAATGTAATAAAATATTGTATTAAATTAGAAAGGCTAATGAAACTAATAAGATACAGATAAAAAGATTGAAACAGAGAGAGATATAATAAAAAAAATGGAACAACTGAAACTTACTCTTCCATCCACTCTCGTCTTTCATTGTTATTTTTTCTTAATTTTAAGTATTAGTTATAAGAGGAAGTAAAGAATAAAATGACAGTTATCTTATCTGTAATGGATTCATTTAAGATTTCATTGAAGAGATTTGTGCTTAATTATCATTAAAATAAAAACCAAACAGTTAGAAATCAATAATACTAAAGCACATATTTATTAAATTCGATTTTTAATATCAATATGCAAAATTTAGCCTTCCCGTTACACTGTAAAACCGCTATTTTGTTAATATATATAAATATAATTGCATGTTGTAGTGTAGACATAGTTAACAGTATTAATAATGTAAGACAATTTTATAATCATTGAGGTTTAGATAAAAATAAAAATCATGGAGAATGTGGTGTCAATAACTAAGAGAATTTTTGACTTGAGTAGGAATATTAAGGTTTCGGTTTACAGACAGGAAAACACACAATCTCCATTATAATAAGATATAGGTTAACACTCAAAGCTTCTTCATACTTCTTTTATATAGCTATGGTGCAAAAATTATCGCTGGGCTCTAAAAAAGGGGATCACAGGAAATTCTTTCAAAAATCATATATAAATAAACTAACATCCGATTTTAATAAAAAATCTTTCGTATATGAAGTAATAAAAAAGCAAACTTTTTGAAAAAAAAAAAAAAAAAATTGAAAAAGGCTAATAATTTTTTTCATTAGTTTTTGTTTCGCGCATGATCCCCCGTACAAAGATCTTTTTTTCTTAGTTTTTTTGGAATATAAATGATTTTTACATTTTTGGAAAAGATAATTTAATGACAGAACATATGTAAAAAAAAAACTAAATCGCTACTAATTCGGTTTTGGTAATAGGGTATCTTTAACATTGAAACTTAAATCTCGTAAATAAGAAAAAATATCTTTTTTTTTTAAATTGTTAGGTTAGTTTCTAAAGAATTTTATATTAAAAATTCCTATTGTCTACTTGTTTTTTTTTGTTTTTTTTTCAGGGATTTTTTTAAATTTATAAAATGTAAAATAAATACTTTTCTTTAGTGGATATCAAAATCGTATTTATTGATCAAAGAAAATATTGTATAAAAAATATCTAGCTAAAAATAATGACATAACATATTTCGGTTCTTTTTTTTTTTTAAATTGAAAATAATGTTTGAATTACAAATTGTCGTCATTTTTATTAATGGGGATATAAAAAATCTTTTTTTTGGGTATTGTTGTTGTTATTTTTTGCTTCAGCAATAATAGGTTCAAATCCGTGACGCTAGTATAATTATACTTTGTAGAACTCAAACAAACGGTGTTTGAAGAAATTTATTATTTTATTTGTTTGAAAACATATACGTATAATCCTCTATACAAAAAATAGTGCACACGTCAAGATGCGATAATTTTGTCAACAAAGATTAAGAAATGGCGAGATTTTACGGGAATTTACTTTTAAATGCACAAATTTAGGTTTTATGTAAGAGAAATTTGTTTTTTCTTTTTTATAACACATAAACTTGGAATTGTTCTTTATATTAAACGTAAAATAAAACATTAAAAAGTCAATTTTCCATTTTTTATTGACATTTTAAAATATTTTTTAACAATACTAGTGCATATTAAAAGAGCATGTTTTGCACATAGCTATCTTTATAGACTTGAAGCAAGATACAAAAACATTCTTGAAAATGTCTTATGCTATTATATAAGACTTTCCTTTGTTTCTAACAGCTCTTATACTGAACATCTTGACAATGATAATACAATTTAAACATCTTAATTATGAATCTATTTTTTATTCATTACAATTTGTTAAAATAGCAACCTTTTTGGATTTTTTTTCCTCTGAATATTTGAGATGAGGCTTGATGATTAGTATTATCTGCGTTATTCGGACTATTGTCCTCGGCCGGGTTAGCTCAGTCGGTAGAGTGTTTGGCTAGAAACCACAAGGTTCCTAGTTCGATACCCACCCTCGCCAACTCAGCGTATGAGTAGCACAGGGATCTGTGCGGTAAAGTAAGGAGCTGATGGTAGGTGTGGCGCTCCACCTCAGACGCCAAAACAATCTCCTTGGTCTAGCGCTATTGAAAAGGGGATAGACTCCCTCGCTGATTGGTTGATACAGACTTTAGGCCGCCCCGATGACTTTACTTACTTTACTTATTGTTATCTACACTATTTCTCTGAATGTTTGAGATGAGGCTCGATGATTACTATTATCTGCGTTATTCGGACTATTGTCCTCATCTTCGCCAAAACATTGTACAGATAACAATGAAGATGAGGACTTTTTGGATTTAGATTGTTGAAATGGCACAATTTTCCCACCAAATGAAGGTTTTGTTTTCATTCCTATTAACCCTTTTACAGACAGATAAAATGACAAAAAAATGTAACACTGCCTGCAAAGGATTAACATATAATTTTTAATTATATTTCCTCAAATAATGATAAAAGCTACAAAATTAAGATTTGGTGTCAGTTCTTATATTAAACCCCAACTATCTGGACTCATTAAAAATCAGTTCCAAAATCAACCAACACTAATATACATAGTCTAATTAACAAATTTACAACTTAAAATTGGTTGTAGAAAATTTGCCAACAAATTATCTATACCTTAATAATCTTGTTCTTTAATCTCCCGACCATTATCTTGCAACACCTTCTGATTAAAAATGAGACTATCCAAATCATCCGAGATGAAATGTAAATCCTGATCATCTGGTGTAGCTTATCCACTGATTTCTTATGAGTGTTGTCACCTCAGCTAAATGAAGGACCATTCCATTTTTATTATAAAGAAAGAAAAGTAATATTGTGGTCAGTTAGCTGCTGTTATTCAAACCAACAGTAGGCTAAGTACCACTCAAGCAGTGTCCAAGACAGTTGGTATAAATAGGAATCAAGAATGATCCATCCATGAATCTGGGTGATTTGGGTGATTCCATTCCTTGAGTTCTGATTGGCTGCTTGACTGCTTGATTTGAATGACATTGTGGAGTCTTATATATACTGTCATTTTGCAGTGGACTTTGTAGCTTTCAGGATTGTATTGAGTTACAACCGTTTGCTGCCTTGTCTTCCTAGTTCGACAGTAATTGGACTTTAATTATTCTTCAGGTAAGAAAAAGGATATGCAATGCAGAAAAAATATAAGAGAGAAAGAAAGAGTAAAGGAAAGATAGAGAGAGGAGGTGAGCACACAGAAGTCATAACGCTAATCTGTTTCAATCAAACATAATGAAAAGATGAAAAAAAGAAAAAAAGGAGGGGAAAAAAAAAAGAAAAAAAAAAACGAGTTAAATCAAGATTATTATACTTTTTACATATTAAACTATTTTGCAATAGCTCTTAAGTAAACATATCAAATGTAATAATTAAATTATCATATTGTGGTGTATCCATAGGTCTTGCTTAGTCCTGGCATCATTTCTTCAAGTAAAAAATAAGAAAAATTGATTTCCTCCCCGTCACTTACTGTGTATGTCTCCACAAGTACAGTTGTCTCAAGGGCCAACCTTTGTTCCTGCTCGACATCATAGGCCACATAACACAGTTTCTCTTTCATGATGCGTACAGTCTCAAAATCAGCTGAATGATTAAAGGCATATCCTCTCAATAGTAACAGCTGGAAAAGAAATACACAGATGAGTTTTCAACAGAGAACACTATGAGGTTAAATACAAATTCTTTTATATTACCTATCCTATAATAGTTATTAAATTTGTATATGAAATAAGATTTTTGGATGTTTGTTTTTAGAAGCATTATTGATTAAAGTATATATTATTATTTATATTTTTGCTTGAAGGCAATTACAATGCATATATCGTATAAAATTTGATAATTATAGAAAATAACCATGACAAGTGAATTTAGCAAATGATTATGCGATGCTAGAACATCGTACAGTCTGTTTCAACTTTATTAAGTCTCATCAGCGATGTATACTAACGATTTCCCTCCGACAGAAATCGAAACAGGTAGTCCAGCAGGTGCATTGTCTTCTTTTGCAAAGACAAAGTGGGTAATCTTTATCAATTTCTTGAAATGGAACAGTTGCAATTCAGTGTCATAGCCAGAATATCAACCTTTATTTTTTTTTTTGGGGGGGGGGCATTTGATACATTCAGTATATTTCTAATGTTGTATACTCTCTTTACTTCTATTATTCTTCTGCTCATCTTTGGTATCTTACGTTCTTCTTCTAGCGTCTGGACTTTGTCTTGGGGACTTCGTATCTGGTCTTCCATTGGGGATTTCTCTTTATCAGAAGCCATGTGTCATTGGTAGTTTTTAGATAATAACACAAGACTTTGATTTGCTTTAGATTATATTTTATTCCGAAATCCCCACCAGACTACCTGCGCAGATTGAGTCGGCCGTACGCTTAACACGACTTAACCACCTTCGTGGTTTGGCCGATACTGAACTAAAACTCTCTTTCTAATCTAAACCAGAAGAGGGTCTTCTCCACCGATTTTCACGGTATCCCCCAGAAGGAGGATCAGACTGAGGTCAAGCAGAGTCACTCAATCCTTCAAGGCTGCTGGCTGCAAATTATAACAGCCATTTTGGTTTCTACACTAATGGTACATAAGTGTTAGGGTACTAACAATTATGTAACACTAAGCCCAACAGATGGAAAGACAAATGTTTAACACCAGCACAACATTTCATAATGTATTTTTTTTTTTTTTTGAGTATGTCTAGACCTCCCCACTCCAATAGTATCACAGATACATATACTCCAAAATATAAAATCAGCTGCTTACTTTCAAAAACTGGGCAATTCAAGAAGATGATTGCTCTGCCATTCACAAGTTGCCCAAGTAAAAGTAAGAATATTTTTCTTACAAGAAAACCCTGTTTATACATAAAACCCTGTTTATCATAACAGGTCTATAATTTAAGGCTCTTGGCAATTAGAATTGTTATTTGCAAAATTCCTTTAATGTAGTAAGTGAAAAATGATAAAATTTACTTTGTAGTCCACATGATAGTTGTTTAAATAAATCAAACAAAGGATTGCCACGTGTCACAGTGAAATCATCTTAATGCTTAAATGAGGAAATTCTAGACTTACTTTATGATGTCCATTAAATATTTACAACATACTAAGAATTTTGATAGCTTTACTCATAGGAGTATGATATTCAAAGGAAAAGGTCAATTTCTGCTGAATATGGGCTTACTATGTATAGTAGAGTTTGAACTAGAAATACTGAATAAAATAAGTAGAAAATCCAGCTATTGTATTTGCCATTATATATATATATAAGTAAAAGTCGTCGGGGTGGCCTAATGTTGGTATCAGCCAGACAGCGAGGGAGTCTATCCCCTTTTAAATAGCACGAGACCAAGGAGATTATTTTAGCATCTGAGGTGGAGTGCCACACCTACCATCAGCTCCTCATTTTACCACACAGATCCCTGTGCTGCTCAATCACTGAGTTGGCGAGGGCCAGTATCGAACTAGGAACCTTGTGGTTTCTAGCCGAACGCTCTACCGACTGAGCTAACCTGGCCCTTTATTTTATATATATATTTATCAACCCCTCCACACAAATAGGATGACACACGGTCATTTTCGTAAGTGGAGTTTAACAGGTTTGAATTCAGAGTTTTCCTTCTCATAGACTGGTTGCTTAACCAAGGTTAAAGAGCCCAGTCTGCCTTACTATTTACCCATAGCTGGAGGGAGAATAGTTTGCTGAATGCTGTTGTTCTTTTCCAAATTGAAAAAATCCAGAATGGATATCACCCCCCCCACCACACACACACACACACACTGATTTACTTAACTAAGATGAAGATAGCTTATGTAATCGCCAATTATAATTCTTACCTTTGATGAGATATTTGGTAAATATCTCTACCAGCATGTCCAAACGCCGTGTGAGATGAGGAAGTGAAAATCCTTCAAACACAGGACAGATGTGAGTTACACCATCACCGGAATCAACAACAACACCAGTTTGCAAACCTACAAAAAAGAAAAACAAATGTTATTCATATCTGTAAGAAAGAAAAAAAAATAAAGAAAAATTTTTAAAAAAATCATCTAACCTTTAATTTCAAATTTTGAATGCTTAGCCATATTGGTCAAAAACTTTTTAAAAATTAATTCTATAACAAAATGGAAGTTTGATCCGATTTGTGTTTTTTTTTTTTGGGGGGGGGGTTAAACAGGGGAGCTCGATCCACAATGCAGGTGTTCTAGGAAAGAAGCTTTTATAATGGAATATGAGTATAGATAAAAGGATATGAAAACAACACAATATGCTGTTAAAGTGAAAACATTTTATAACATATTCATAGCTAATATTGAACAATATTTCGATTTTATAAAAATCATCTTCAGAGCTTGTTTATACTCCGTACTATCAAGAGCGGAGACGAAAGTCATATGAATTCAAAACTCATACCGTCGGATTCATTTCCTTTCTTTTAACTTATATAATGGAATATGTAAATAGTGTGGAAAATGCAGAAAGAACAGATACAGTTCAGTAGAGAAAATCAACCAAATAGAATGATAGAACTAGGTTCTCTCTTAATTTTTTAAAAATACTTTAAGTCACTCTAAGAAAAAAAAACAGTTGGCCCATATAAGCAAAAGTGTTTTTTAAAAAAATGAAGGTTAACAATATGCCAAAAATGTATTACATAAGGGAGCAACAAAGCAGAAATCTAAACTAAGAAGGGGTAGGACACTTTTTAACCGTGAAGTTTAAAAGTCCACGGTTGTAGCTAGAAAGGAATTTGATCTGCAATGTAAATGTTCTAGAAATAAAGCTGATTGTTTTTTCTTTTTTTAACAAGGGAGCTCAAATCCACAGTTTAGATGTTCTAGGAAAGAAGCTGTTATGATGGAATATGCATATAGTGTGTGGAAGATTAAAAAAAGAATGGATACTGCTCATTAGAGACAACAAATCAAGCTCTTACTGGAAACTTTCAAATAGGTGGAACCAATGAATGCAGTTCATCCAAAAATCTTCCATTAAAGAAGAGATAGAAGAGGGACAAACTGGGTACATTATGGTGATGAGAAAGCAGCCACGACTTTTTAACTCCGGAGTTTAAAAGTCCACGGTTGTAGCTGAAAGGAAAAACGTTCATGAGGACATTTAATCTACAATGTAAATGTTCTATCTGACAGAATGGAAAAGGTATATAGTGTGGGCAAGATTTTTAAAAAATGGATGCCCACAAGAGACAGCAAATCAAGCTCTTACTGGTTTTGTTTTGTTTTACGGCATATCAACCTCAGTGGGTCATTTAATGCCGATAAAGTTGTGAAATAAATTCTTCTTAATGCATAATACAATTTTGTTTATAAACTAATGTTTTTCTATTTAACCAATAGATGGACCCTAACAGGTACTACCACTCCAGGTCAGAGTGGACCAGGGAGCAATGGTGATGAAGGCGCTGCTCACATTCCCAAACCCCCAAAACTGGGAACCTCACCATCAGAAAAAGTTTAACGTCATTCCCAGGACATGTAGACCCTAAGTCACCGCATTCTAGCACCCATATGATAAAAAAGGGGTTGGGGCTTGTCATAAGGGCAATAGGTTTGGGAAAATCTATAAGGTGCTAGGGCTTGGACGTGACCAGCCGATTGACGGAGGGCCTCTCTGACCGTCGTCTAGCCCAAAGATAGGGCCAAAGTGAGTATTTTGGCAAGTCATGAACTGCTCATCCACTGGGTTTCTATCCTTAAGCATCAATGAGTCGCCACCCACGGCCAACAGGTGGCCCCATTGAGGGAGTCTTATCCCTCTGCAGAGGTGCAGTCGGTGCATTCTAACGCCCCATCCGACAGGGCGGAAGCTCTTACTGGAAACTTTCAAATAGGTGGAACCAATGAATGCAGTTCATCCAAAAATCTTCCATTAAAGTAGAGATAGTAGAGAAATTAACTGGATACAAAATTTGAGCTTTAACTCAACCCAGCGTATCTGAAGGGAGCTAAAGGTTAAATAATATATAAAAGAATTAATAACATCCAATGATTTTAATACATACCTTGTGCATATAATGTTAAAACAGCTTGAATAGCAATGTATACACCATGGAATTGATATTTTTCAAACATCACCTAGAAATAGAAGAAACAAGATCAAATAAATACTTAAAAGCAGTTGACGGATCGATTTTAATAGCAGGTCGACCCATCAAGGGTTATTTTATGCCCAGAGGTTAGGGAATTGCATTCATTGTACATTTATATTTACATTTTTTGTGTAGGCTAAACTGATTTTTGTTGCACATAGTTATGTGATATCAAGTATTAGATAGAAATACTTGAAAGCATATCTTCAATATTCCCTAAGAGGAGGATGTTAAATCCTTAATGGTAAGATTGGGAGAAAACTATAGTAGCCACATTTCAAGATAATGGGAATTTAGAGATTTTATTCAGCAAATGGCTGGGTTAGCTCAGTTGGTAGAGCATTCGGCTAGAAACCACAAGGTTCCTAGTTCGATACCAGTCCTTGCCAACTCAGCGTATGAGTAGCACAGGGATCTGTGTTGTAAAGTAAGGAGCTTTCGGTAGGTATGGCGCTCCACCTCAGACACTAAAATAATCTCCTTGGTCTAGCGCAAGTGAAAAGAGGATAGACTCCCTCGCTGATTGGCTGATACGGACTTTAGGCTGCCCTGATGACTTTACTTTTTTATTCAGCAAATATTCTTTTTTATTTTTCAAACATCAGTTCATAACATATTATATTGATTACCATTACATTTTATGGTGGTAATCTGAACATTAGCATAAATGATAGTAACCACCCCTTGTTTGTTTCACTTTGAGGAAGCCTTATGTTTTGGTTGGCTATTTTCGTTTCACCGTAAATCTACACTTAAAATATAAATTTGCTCGAATCAATACAACTGCATGTTTTAACATGAAAATATAAAATGTGTTCTTAATTGTGCTTGCGCATTATTTGAAATGAACTTAATTGTTATTAAGGCTTCCTCAAAGTGAAACAAAGAAGGGGAGGTTACTCATTTATGTAGCTAATGTTCAGATTACCTTTAAAGTAACCCATTCTTTGTTCTACTAATCTTTATTCCTCATCAGCTTGAGAGTACCCAAATAGGGTTTCAATAGAATAAGGGCAGTTTAACTGTCAGTAGAGTATCTGCCTAGAAATCATAAGGTTCTGAGTTTGATACCGGCACTCGCAAACTCAGTGCATGAGTAGCACAGCTTAGATCTGTGCGGTAAAGTGAGGAGCTGATAGTAGGTGTGGCGCTCCACCTCACAGGCAAAAAAATTCTACTTGGTCTAGTGCTAGCGAAAAAGGGATAGACTTCTTTGCTGTCTAGTTGATACTGACAGTAGGTCAAACTCAGTGCATGAGTAGCACAGCTTAGATCTGTGCAGTAAAGTGGGGAGCTGATGATAGGTGTGGCGCTCCACCTCAGAGGCAAAAACATTCTACTTGGTCTAGTGCTAGCGAAAAAGGGATAGACTTCTTTGCTGTCTAGCTGATACTGACAGTAGGTCAAACTCAGTGCATGAGTAGCACAGCTTAGATCTGTGCAGTAAAGTGGGAGCTGATGATAGGTGTGGCGCTCCACCTCAGAGGCAAAAACATTCTACTTGGCTAGTGCTAGCGAAAAAGGGATAGACTTCTTGCTGTCTAGCTGATACTGACAGTAGGTCAAACTCAGTGCATGAGTAGCACAGCTTAGATCTGTGCGATAAAGTGGGGAGCTGATTAGATCTCCTTGGTCTAGTGCTAGTGAAAAGGGGGATAGATTCCTTCTTTGACCAGCTGATAGCAACAGTAGGCCACACCGCCAATTTTACCTTTTTTTATCTATTCAGCAAATATTCTTTTTATTGTTCTAACACCAATTCATAACATTTACATTAATTACTGTAATATTTTATGGTGATTTAAAGATTTTAAAGTAGATTTCTTTCTTTTTTTTTTTTTTTTTTTTTTTTTTTTTTAATCTTTATAAGTAGCTTTTGCTGAAAAATATGGCCCTGGGAGCTACAAAGAAAATAAGGAAATACTGTAATGAAAGGTTTAAACCATCTAAAAGTCATTAAGGGGCCGGGTTAGCTCAGTTGGTAGAGCGTTTGGCTAGAAACCACAAGGTTCCTAGTTCGATACCGGTCCTCGCCAACTCAGCGTATGAGTAGCACAGGGATCTGTGCGGTAAAGTAAGGAGCTGATGGTAGATGTGGCGCTCCACCTCAGACGCCAAAACAATCTCCTTGGTCTAGCGCTATTGAAAAGGGGATAGACTACCTCGCTGACTGGCTGATACTAACTTTAGGCCGCCCCAACGACTAAAAAAAAAAGTCATTATCAAAACAGATTTTCTTAAAACTGGTTCAGCCATTTCATTTAGCACCACTAACTCTTCAGATTCTTTTCTGAATAAGATATTTTGTTAACTTTTCAAAAATAAAAAGAAGTAAATAAAAAGCTCAACTCACTTCTACCATCTTTTCTCTATTTTTCATTGGGTTCATGGGTGGCTCTGTAAGCAAGATTTTGCTGTTGTGGGGGTCAATGTTCATTTTGTCACGGCCAAATGTATAATCATACACATGCAGCATGTCATCCCAGTTACGTACAATTCCATTCTCCATTGGATATTTCACCTCAAGCATTGAGCGAAGAGCACTAGCCTCTTCTCCCACCATCAAGTCCTGTAAAATAGACACAGAAAAAAAAAGAGAAATATCTTTAATATTTGACTTTGCTTTGATTCACAATGACATTGTTGATTCATAACTTTTCCCAATGGTATTTGTGCTATGTGAAATACAAACTGCCTCATTAAGGATTTGAACTTGGGTAGCCAAATCCACTTCCTACAACGATAATCGTTATGCAACAAGTGCCTCGATTTACTATAATTCACCAAATACCATTTTTGCTTATCTCTCTCTCTCTCTCCATTTAGATTTTACTACACTTGGTATTGTGGATGGAAAGTTACCATTTTTTTTTTTTTTTTGCTTGAATTGTGAGTACAATCCATTTTGATTTCAAATTTATAAAACATTATTCTTCATTCTGAAAGAAAAAGGATTTAAGATTAACTTATAGACTTATGAATAAAATGGATTCAGAGAATTAAACATTTATATTCTAATACTGGTATTATATTATAACATGGGAAAAAAAAGATTTTAAATTAAACTTTGAGTTCTAAGAATTATCAAAAATGTTTTAAATAAATCACTGACTGAATGATAATAGACCAATCTATGAAAGGCATAAAACATATCCTTTTTAAAATAGCAAGAGAACAAAAAAATGTTTCTATTTATCTACATTTAAGCTGGGAAAAAAAGGATTTTGTTGAAATTCACTTATGAAAGTGTTAAAATACTTAAATCTTAAAAGATTGACATTAAAGTGTAATCTATCATTTTAGGAATAAAGAAAATTTCAGCATTGAATTTCATCAAAAATTCACAGCTAGAATTTCTTCACAAAACTGAGATTCTTGGACACAGTGAACAGTTCAAATCCTGTTTCCATGTCACATAGTGCTAATAGGAAATGTATGAATCCAACTAGTTTCCCTCCAGTTATGAGTAAATAGTAGTGCAGACTGGGCTCTTTAACCTTGGTAAGACAACCAGTCTAAGAGAATGAAAACTCTGAATTCAAACCTGTTAAACTCCGCTTAAAAATTGACCTTGAGTCGCATCCTGTTCATGCAGAGAGGTTGGATAAATCCATATACTTTTCAATGTCATTTTTATAAATATTAAAAAGAGTTAACAGACCATATAACCTTTAAGCACCCCATCTGCGATCTCGATTCAGAAGGACGTTTTTCATTTACACTGTTAAAATCCGGTTGTTTGTTAACAGACAATTTTTAGAGGCATTTTTTTTTAAATTATAAAACTAACTGCTAACCCTAACCCTAGCAAAATATTTTTTTAAATAAATACTTTTTAATATTAACAATCCATAGAGGCACATGGAAAATAAATAAACATGACTTTTGTTTTAAGTTTTATCTTTTTTAAAATAACAATATTAGTTTATTTTTAGTGCAAAATCAATTTTTTCACATAGGCTAACAACACAACATTAAATAGCTAATTTTTTTTTTTTATTAAAATCAAAAACTACTTTATCAGATGAAGAATTAAAAATTAATATTTTTCCTAATTTAAAAAAAAAAAATTATTGTTAATGTTGAAAAATATACATCAACTTCTGATTAATAAGTAAAACTTGTGATTTATTAAAAGTAATGCTCTGCTGCCAGAGCGGCAATTGAGCGTGATTTAGGATTGTCCCATAAAACTATTAACTATTCCTGTGTAAACTTGTTTTTTGTTTAAAATTTTTGTAAATAAAAAACTATTTTTATCTAAAAAAAAAATTTTTTTTAAATACAATTGAAATAAACATATCTGCATGCATTTCTCTTCTGAATAAAAACTATTTTAATATAAAATGTGTCTTTCGTTTATAGTTTTATTAAAAAGTATTTATTTAAAAAATATTTTGCTAGGGTTAGGGTTAGGGTTAGCAGTAAGGTTTATAATTTAAACAAAAAACTCTAAAAATCGTCTGTTAACAAACAACCGGATTTTGACGGTGTAAATGCAAAACATGTCCTTCTGAATCAAGATTGCAGATGGGGTGATTAAAGGTTACATGGTCTGATTTAACTAATAATTATACTTTAAGGTACATTTAAGCCTTTAAAATTCTGGTTGGTTGATTTTTATGGCATGAAACCCTTGTTGGGTTATTTTATGCTAAAAACATTTTTATTCATTCTTGATGGTCACTGGAAAATTTTTTAAACTCAATTTTTCATTTAAACACATTTGTTAAATTATTTTCTTCTATTCAATCCATAGATGGGACCCTAACAGGTACAACCACTCCAGGTCGGGGTGGACCTGGGAGTAACGGCAATGAATGATAATAGGAAATGGACTCGTCAACGCGAGTTCAATTCCTGGAGAAGCTGTTGGCATTTCACATGGTGCTAATACCCTTGGGAAAGGTATGAATCCAATTCTCCCTCCAGCTAAGGGTAAATAGCAGGGCAGAGTGGACTCTTTAACCATGGCTAGGTAACCAGTCTAGGAGAAGGAAAACTCTGAATTCAAACTTGTTAAACTCCGCTTAAGAAATTGACCTTGTGTCGCATCCTGCTCGTGCAGAGGGGTTGGTAAATATATATATGATAAGAGTTGGAGGCTTGCTAAGAGCAATAGGGTCGGGGACAATCATATAGGTGCAAGGGCTTGATGTGATGAGCTGATTGGAGGAGATCTCACTGACTGCCCGTCTAACCCAAGTGGAGTGTTACATATCTGCTCAGCCACCAGGATTACAGAGCTGAACAAAACTGTAGAACACTCCCCCACAGATCCAGAATTGGAACTTCACTATAAGATGCAGTTTAAAGTCATACCCAGGACACTATGGGACAATCATATAGGTGCTAGGGTTTGACATGACCAGCCTATTGATCGGAGTGGGTCTCTCTGACCGCCAGTCTAGCCTAACTAAGTACCAAAGTGGGGTGTTGCAGGTCATGTATGCTCAGCCACCTGGGTTCCATCCTTAAGCATCACAGGTGGTCCCATTGGGGTGATTTTTTAACGGCAGAGGTGCAGTTGGTGTATTCTTCTGCCCCAACCAACAGGGCAATTTAAACTTTTGAAAGAATTAAGCACAAATATAAATCAATAGCTGTCATACACATAATTCATGTATCTTCTTATATCATTATGTGTCACTTTTAATCAAAATTTCGGCCAGGGTCCAGTAAGCTTCAACCACTGAACCCATAGAGTAAATTAATATTGTTGATCCCAGGGGACCATCCCCCCAGGCAACACCTGCCCCCTTGATTTAAAGGGACTCTGGGTTTATTGCCCGGTGCCTGAGGCACACCTCTTGAGGGTGAATGCCGACGGGATCAACACATATTTTGCACCTGCCACACCATCAACTTCGGTTCATGGGTGGTCCCACATTAATAGGGCCTTGTGCCTAACCCGCACATGTGGGGTACATGGTAAATACCAACTTTTAATCAAAATTTCATTCTTTATGCAACAAGCTCAAAATAATCTCATTAAACAATTTTAATAAAATCTCAAATCTGTTTTTTTCCACTTCAAAATTTCTTACAAAATATACAAATAAAACTATTTTAAATTAGATCATTTTTCACAACTATATTTACAAAAAAAAAAAAAAAAAAAAAAAAATGCTTTTAAAAAACAAAAGGAGTCTAGTAGTTCACAATATAAGGCAGGTAGGTACCGATTTCAAAAGTTTCTTTAAATTGTCCCCATAGTTTAAACTTTTGTAGGCATTCTATTCTTTCCTTCATCAATTATATATGGCTGGAGTAAATATGAAAAAAATATTTACAGGGTGGTCTGAAAGTCGTGTCACCCCTACATATTTTTTTAAGAGGAAAACCAATTAAATAATTCAACCTTAACTTCTAGAAAATAATTTAATTTTTAAAAAGATTTTTTTTAGATGTAAAATTATCATATAACTCATAAATCATTAAAACAAAAAAAAATAATGAAAGTTAAAACAATATGTAGAGGTAACAAGACTTTCAGATCACTGTATATATATCTTCTTTATGTGTGATTTTATTTGTTTTAAAAATGTGTCAAAAACTTGTCTAGTATATTTACTATGAATTTGTACCTTAGCATTTACAGAAATATTTGTAAGCATCATTGATGTCAATTTCTAAACATTAGAATTGGTATACCTTGTAATTGTTTTTGTTATTTTGGTGGTTTTATTATAATAATGATTATGACATTGCGTACAGTGCTCAGGTGCACCACAACTCATGAAAGGGTCATGTATAGTACATAGAATAATGTACTAATGTCATTGAATGGGCCGGGTTAGCTCAGTCGGTAGAGCGTTCGGCTAGAAACCAGAAGGTTCCTAGTTCGATACCCGCCCTCGCCAACTCAGCGTATGAGAAGCACAGGGATCTGTGCGGTAAAGTAATGAACTGGTGGTAGGTGTGGCGCTCCACCTCAGACGCTAAAAATAATCTCCTTGGTCTAGCACTAGTGAAAAGGGGATAGACTCCCTCGCTGCATGGCTGATACCGACATCAGGCTGCCCCGACAACTTTACTTACTACTAATGTCATGACCAAAAACCTTAATTGACTACTTTTGCTTATTTGTTAAAATCTCCATTTTTATGGGGATGATCTTTGCTGTGTCTTTCGTTTATCATAGTGCACCCTTAAATATGCACGCATACCCCAGCATTTCAGTTGTCTACAGTAACAGTTTATAATCAGTTGCTTTTCTTGCCAATCACCCCTCCACCACCAACAGCTGCATTATAAAAGGGGGATGACTGTATTAAAAATATTTTTAAACACATGTCAGTCACTACATTACAATCATCATTATTCTGCATAACAGGAATGTAAAAGAGTTCAAATAAAGGATATTTTTGTTGCAATCTATAAGTGGAACTAATTTCAGTTTAACATTCTTAGACAAGGGAGGTAACTACTGTCAACACTTACCTTAACTTCAATATTTCCCACTTTTGTGGTCGCCCTAATGATAGGACGGCCAACCAGTGATGGGAAAATATGGGAAGGAAAGTTGGAACCGGCATAGCCACACTTGACAAACTAAAAAAAAGAAAAAGAAAAATACATAAATACAATATTTTTAGAAGGATTTTTTGCAAACATATAAACATATACATGCATACATAAACTATATATATATATTATATAGATATATATTTAAATTTTTTTCCGGGATGAAACAAAGAAACCACAGTGCTAAACCACAAGTTGTAGGAGGTTTATTTATTTAATTTTTAAATATAATTGTTTTTTATAGGCATCTACCCAGGGTTTCAAGCTTTTTTTTTTTTTGCTTTCTTCTTGAAACCCTGGTAGATGCCTATAAAAAACAATTATATTTAAAAATTATATATATATTATATATATATATATATATATCAATTTTGAGTTAATAATGATTCTACAGCAAAGAAAATATTTTATAACTTAAAAAGACTGGATAGGATATATACTTGTTCACATCCCCATGAAACTGAATACTTTAAAAATAATGTGCAGACTACAGAGCAAAATAGGAATGTATACTGTTCCTTTGTAAATGGAATAAAAATTTCTTAAAACTTTTTCTGTGCAATAACAAAAGTACGAAAATTGATGGTGATTAATAAATCTGTTATTTATTGTATACTCAATAAAAAAAAGATACTAAAATATATGGGATTATTTTATAAATCAAATGTTGCAAAAATTGGAGATTATCAATCAATGAGAAATTTGTATCATCATCAAAAAATGTTCAGTGTAAAAACTGTTAGAGGCAAAAGAAAAGTCTAATTTGATAGGGTAAGACATTTTCAAGAACGTTTTTGTATCTTGCTTAACTCTTAACATCCTGTTGAGAATTTTCTAAGTCCAAAGCATTCCTATAAGGATATATTAAAAAATGGCTAAAAATGACCTTTGCATCTAAAGTTACCTGTTATTTCCCTTAAATCAAAGACTTCTAAATATATGTTTAATGTTACATTTAAACAAAGGCTATTGTTTGGAGTGGATTAGGAAAATGAATGAGACTTCTGGCCAGGTGGAATGAGGTGGTATAGGACTTTAAGAGTTTTAAAGTCTATAAAGAGTATGATAAGCTTTGGGAGTTAACTTATATTTTATTTTTTATATTTGTTAAATCAAAATAGTAGCCTAGGGTAATGTCATGTCTTTTTTCCTTACAGTGCCAAATAAATGTTGAAAGTGCTTGTAGTGTAACAGTTATTGTCATAAGAAGTGGACTGCTACCAGAGTTCAAATCCTGAATGAGGCTGTTTGCATTTCACATAGTGCTAATACCCTTGGCAAATATGAATTTATACTGTTCTTTTGTAAATAGAATAAATTTCTTAAATTTTTTTTTTTTTTTTTTAAATAACAAAAGTTTGAAAATTAATGATGATCACTAAATCTATTGCTATTTATTGTATACTCTATATTGTATATCATAAATATTTCGCTCTTGATGAAGACCGCTTTAATAAAAGGTCAAAACAGATTTCTGTTAGCGAACTATAACATCATTTGTTTGTTTTTTTTCTAAAAATGTTTAATTCTTATTGTATACTCTATAAAATAAACAAAAATAACTGGGGTTATTTTATAAATAGTAGGGTAGACTGAGCTCTTTAATTGTATGGCAACCAGTCTATTGAAAGGAAAACTGAATTCATATCAGGCCTGGAGAGGGATGGGCTCTGCCAGACTATGAGTAGTGCCCCCCCACACCCCAATCAAACCAGGATATAAATAATTTAGATTTGTAACCAAAAGAGCATAGCTATCAGTTTAAATGTCTTCAGCAAGTAAACACTGGTAAATTATACAGAAATCATTACAAAACTTTGTTCATTTCCTTCCAGTCAAGCTTTATTAAATACTAGTAGCAGCTACACCGCGTCGCCAGGATAGACGGGGATAAAAAAAGGTTAGTCTCGCAGATCCATTGATTGTTTGGTTTTCTATAATTGATTTGTTTATGTTTTAACTAAGAATGCCACCAATGACTTTCCTGTCTTTTACTATTAAATTCTTAATTTTTAAATATCTTCACGATTATAAATAAAATCTTCATTATTTTTGCACAAAAATGTTGTTAATTGTTTTATTCTCGTAGTTTCATCCAGGCATACATGCATACACACACAAACCACCATTATATATGTATTAGAAGTGGTTACCCGGCGTTGCCTGGGTAAAAGAGTGGGGTAAAAAGGTAGTTTTGCAGATCCATTATTGTTGAATCATGAGATGCATCCTTGTAGGATACCCCATTAAAATCCCTATGTAAAAAAGATCTTGTGGTGATCGAGACACTTTGAAAAGAAAAATTAATGTCCCCTTATTTAAAACACTAAATGCAAAAAAAAAAATTAAATCCATTTAAATCATCTAAATTTTATTTTTTAATTATCGTCATGAATATAAATCAAATCTTCATTATTTTTGGTCAGAAAGCAAGATCTGGTTATAGTGAATATATTATATATATATATATATATATATATATATATATATATATATTATATATATCTTTGAAAGGAAGGAAAAACTCAACACCGTTATTTCATAATAAATATATTTCGACCAAAATTGGAGCCTTTATAAATTTAAGTTGATTTAATAAAGCTCCCCAAAATTCCGCCAGGCCTCGACAAGTATTCTTTTTTCTCGTTTGACTTCCTGTCGCCATGGTGACAGCCTTATAATGTATACATTTGTAAAAGGAAAAAAACCTTTTTGAGAAGTAAATTTTTCTGTTGTGCAATTCAAATTATTTTGATTTTCCATCTGATGAGATGGAATTTTGGGGAGCTTTATTAAATCAACTTAGATTTATAAAGGCCCCAATTTTGGTCGAAATAAATTTATTATGGAATAACGGTGTTGAGTTTTCCCTTCCTTTCAAAGATAAATATTGCTCTATATATAATCTAAAAAGTTTATTATACATTGAGCTCTTTTTAGTGATTTAAAGATTCACTGTATTTATACATACTGGATCATACAATAATAATACAGTGTATCTTAGAAATCACATATAGAATCATCCCTTACTACCAAGTTTTGGATACCTCTCATCTATATATATATATATATATATATATATATATATATATATATTTACTTTGTTTTATTTTCATAGTTTCCTCCGGACATACATACACACAAACTGCCGTTTATATATGTATAGAATAGACAGACAGAGTTAGAATCCAGTAATAATCAGTGAGGAGCTTTCATTTAGAGATCAATGAACAAGACATAGTTTCACTCATACATGCAGTCTGTCCAGAAAGAATTCTGGCCATTTTGAATATCTTCAGATGCAATTAGTAACCAAGCAGAGGGGAACTTCACTGCAGATATGTAAAAATATATTTGTTTGATGTTAATAATGAAATGCAATTGAGTGAGATTATGTAGTGTAATCATCACATTTATTATGACAATCCACCTACCAATTTTTTACATCTATTTCTTTTTCTTCAAGCATTTTTTTTTAGAGTCCAAGTGGTGCAGCCATACAGTAGCATGAACACAGCTAAAGCTTGGGAGAATTTTCACTTCATCTTCAGATTCTGAATCTTTAATCAAGCTGGGTTAGCTCAGTCGGTAGAGCGTTTGGCTAGAAACCACAAGGTTCCAAGTTCGATATCGGTCCTCGATAACTCAGCGTCTGAGTAGCACAGGGGTATGTGCGGTAAAGTAAGGAGCTGATGGTAGGTGTGGCGCTCCACCTCAGATGCTAAAACAATCTCCTTGGTCTAGCGCTATTGAAAAGGGGATAGACTCCCTCGCTGACTGGCTGATACCGACTTTAGGCCGCCCCATCGACCCGTCGACTTTACTTTTACTTATCTTTCCTACAAAATAGCAGCTGTATGGCCACTTACTTCTCATCTCACAAACCATCCAAGTAAGATGAGCAAGTTATGTTAGGCATATGGACTCCTACATATGGACACACCAGTGTTGGCCGACAAGCAAAAACTGACATTCATCAGCTCTGTATTGACACTGGATACCGTCTAGAGGACTTGCCAATAGCAATGACTGATAGGGACAGATAGGAGATAGTCAAGGGAATCCTGTCGGCACAGCTTGATGATGATTTTTTATTTTAGTATCTTTTTTTTTTTTTTAAGCTTTGTTTTTATCAATACTTAAGTAGGATTTATAGAAAGAATGTAACAAAAGAAAAATAATTATTTAAATACGATTCAAACTGTTTAGTGAAGGAGTAACATATTGAGCTTTTGGGATAGCCAAGTTGGTCAACCAGTCAGTCAGAATTAGTTATCAGCTTGTCTTCAGATGGAGAAAAAAATCAACCAATCACAATTAAAGAGGTTAGAGTCCGTACCACATTTCCAAAATGGGAAGAGGTTGGGCTAATAAGTATCACAAAACCAGACAACTAAATCTATTGCGCTTATATTACAGTATTATATTAAAAAGAAAGAAAGAAAGAAAGACTCATGTTGTAATTGCAGTACAAGTAGAACAGGAATTGGGATAAAATAAATAAAATAATTTATGTTTGGGATTATCAACTCTTAACGTCCTATACAGCCACATTCCACCCGGCCAGAAGTTACATTCTTTTTCCTAATCCACCCCAAACGATAGCCTTTTTTAAATGTAATATTAAACATATTTAGTAGTCTTTGATTTAAGGGAAATAACAGGTAACTTTAAATGAAAAGGCCATTTTTAGACATTTATTGATAAATCCTTATAGGAATGGGGATCTGGACTTTGTTTAAATGTAATATTAAACATATTTAGAAGTCTTTGATTTAAGGGAAATAACAGGTAACTTTAAATGAAAAGGCTATTTTTAGACATTTATTGATAAATCCTTATAGGAATGGGGATCTGGACTTTGTTTAAATGTAATATTAAACATATTTAGAAGTCTTTGATTTAAGGGAAATAACAGGTAACTTTAAATGAAAAGGCCATTTTTAGACATTTATTGATAAATCCTTATAGGAATGGGGATCTGGACTTTGTTTAAATGTAATATTAAACATATTTAGAAGTCTTTGATTTAAGGGAAATAACAGGTAACTTTAAATGAAAAGGCCATTTTTAGACATTTTTTTATAAATCCTTATAGGAATGGGGTTCTGGACTTAGAAAATTCTCAACAGGATGTTAAGAGTTAAAAGGTTAATAGTGAGCAATCAACATTGAACAGAGGAATAGGAACTTGTTTGGTTTCTTTGTTTAATGGCATGAATTTTTGTGGGTTATTTAATGCCAAAGCCATCCTTGTAGAAGAACAGTAGTGGTACTATTTAACCTATAGCTAGGGGGTTCATATCTTTCCCAAGGGTATTAGTTCAAAAGTGAATGTAATAGCACTAGTGGATTTCAAACTTGCTTACTACCATATCACAGTCCAGCACATCAGCCACTACGCCAGGGGGATTCTTGTGAACTTTTATCAATTTTGACAAAATACAAATATTGGAAATGAAATATATCAGAAAATTCATGGGGGGGGAGGTGAAGGAACTGTATTATTAATTTTGATTAGTATTTTCTCTCATCTTTTAATGAATGGCTAGGATCAAAAAGAATAATAATGGATAGGCTCTGAATGATACAAACTCATCCCCCCCCCACACACACCTGCTTTGGAGGGAGGTATTGACCAAATATATCAACCACTCCACCAACTGAGCCATGAAGAGGCATTGGCCAAGAGAAGCTCAAATCAAATAACTCATCCCTTATTCTGTTTATTGATATCACTCGGTGACAAAATTAAAGGTTCTAACAACATTTCAAAAAGCAAAAATGGAATACGTGTATATAAGTATGCAAAATAAGAAAACAAACTATTTATTTTCCCACAATTTAATTTTATAATTATTATACACAAAAATAATAGGAAATATATGCTTTCCTCTTCGCAAAATCTTGAAAGACTTCATCAAAATCAATTTTATCCACAATCTATGGATAAGTTTGTTACTGGATAGGACAGTGTGAATTTTTTAGGTTTATTTAAATAAAAGGATGTTGTTCAGAAATGGTATTACACTATTTATAAAATTTATTTTTCATGTGTCTCTACGTGGATTCCTATCTGAAATGATATTGTTATAATGTCAATAACAATATTAGTTAATTGTTGGTTGAAAATTATTTTTTAACATATACTAACTATACTAACAACATGAAATAATTCATTTTTTTTTATTAACTATCTGTAGAGGCACATGGAAAATAAATAAACATGTTTTAAGTTTTATTTTTTTTAAATAACTATATTAGTTTATCTTTAGTGTAAAATTAATTTTTTCACATATGCTAACAACAACAATATGAAATAACTAATTTTTTTATTAAAATCAAAAACTATTTTAGTATAAAAATGTAACTGGTTTTTATCAGCTGTTGATTTTGTTTACTAACAACCGGTGAAAAGCAAAATTCAGTTCCTTTCAAAACTGATCCCAGCTAGGGTGCCTATTAGTTACTTGGTCCAACCGCCCTCTTCACCCCATCTTGGTACACCTCTGCTTAGTTAATCCTAGCCCTTCCCTTCATCTTTGTATTTTTATCTTATAAAATTATTACTCATGTATAGATTGATGTTTTTGTCTTCAAAATTCAACATATGCACTAGTATATGTTAAGCATTTTCTAGAAAATATGATAATGAAGCTCACTAACAAAGCACTCAAAAGGGTATCTCAAGTTTCTCAATCTACTGTTCTAACAAAGCTAAGTTAAGACTATGTTGCTCTATACCATGTAGTGGCTTAATAACATTTTTTTAAGGTGCTTGAAAAAGATAATTTTTTTAGAAGTGAAAAAGTTTCCCAACATTTGATTGGAGAAGAAATCTAATTTAAGTGCAACCTAAAATAGTTGGTGTGCTGAAATCCCTTAAATTAAAAAAACTGCAACGATTAGATATTATCAGGAAAAATAGGAGTTAGGAAGATGAAGAGTCACCCTATAATGATTGGGGCGGGTGAGTAAAGAAGAAAAAAAAGACTCAATGTAACATGGGGAGCAAGAATTAGTGAGATAAGAAGAGAGAGAGATAGAGGGAAGAGAGAGAGGGGGAGAAAGAGAGAGAGAGAGAAAAAGAGAGAGGGGTAACCTTTGAATATTTAGTATTATAGTTGAGAATGATGAAACCCAGTTCTTGTTTGTTTCTCACGTAGCAGCAGCAGTTGCATCTACAAATGAATATCCTATTGTTTGGTGTTTTTATATATAGATACGTGTGTGTGTGTGTGTGTGATACATAAATAGAGAAGCTGCTGCCTTGAAGCTTACTAGTTGCATGTGCACCAGGAATTCATCTCTTCCTCATCAAAGAATAAAAGACCACTTATATCCTGGCAACATCAACAAACATTTTGTAATGCTTCCAATTATAACGCTTGCATCTTTTATAATTCTATAAGCAGAAATCTTCAAACGATTCGATTTGGTTTAACTTTGTTGAATGAAGCAGATAAAAAAAAAATATGTGATACAATTTAACATCAAGGTCAAAAGATTAAAAGAGATTAAAAGAGATTCACTTTAATAAATGATTTAAGCATTTTGTAAATCAACAGTAAAATGTTGATACACTTGTCACTAAGTTTTAAAAATGGCTACAGTACATTCAATGAAAGCAAAAAATATATAGTTATCTACTGCTAGCACACAAAAAAAAGGTGTAAGAATTAATTTTCAAAAATATACTGCCTAAGGGTGTGGGAGTTAAAAAATGAATGTTAGAGAGTTTGTATCAGAAGTAAATACATCAAATCTATTAAAGGAGTAAAACAATTTGAAATGGAAACTTAGTTCTGATAACTTATATATATATATATATATATATATATATAAAAATAAAATGAAAAATTGTGTGTTTATGATTACTATTTTTTAAATAAATAAATAAAAAATTTTAAATAAATAAAAAAATTTTTTTAAATAAATAAAAAAATTTCTTTAAATAAATAAAAAAATTTTTTTATTAACCAATAATTATTTTCACATAATTATAATTACACTGAAATTATATATATATATATATATATATATATTTTAAAACAAACTATATATGAATATATAATACTGGGCATGTATTTATTAAAACAATAAGGTTGCATGCTCAAATTTTGAGTGCATTTATTCTATGATATGACGATTTTGCATAATGTGATGTAAGTAGTGACATAGTTCTGGTTACAGAAAATAGAGACCGAAACCCCATTATTAATGGTAAGAAGTTGACATGTGTATTTGTATATTTATTACTTGTCTGTAACTAAAAGCGTCAGAAATCTAAAAATATTACAAATCTTTTTACATGCACACTTTTTGAAGGTGCATATGCTATTTACTATCTATATTTGGTTGAGAGAAAAAAAAAAAAAAAAAAAGGGGGGGGGGACATGTATAGCTGTATATTTATTTTAATCTGCAATACCTCAAACCAATTAAATGAGATATTTCAAGACGTTCACAGGATATTTAAACAAAAAGATAGAGATTAGAGCAATAAAATTCTAAATCTACAATAATAAATACAAATGTCAGTGCATCACATTTTTTCAACTTTACTCCTAAAGACCATAGCCCAACATATCATACCATTTTGGAATCAGGCAGACTCCGTGAGTAAATTAAAAATTTTCTGTTTTAAATCTGGACATACAATCCTGAATTTTGGATTCCCAAGTTTTAATTAATGCTTTCAAAGATTTTTTTCATGTGATTTTTGCAACAATTTTTTTTTTTTTTTTTTTGTATGCTAATGCTATTTCATTGCTAGGCAAGCCACTATATGGAATATGCATATTATGTGGACTTCATAGATAAGGAGAAAAAGACACTTAAAAGACTCACTCCCCATAGCCACAGAAACACTGAAAGACATAAACCTATTCATGAAATGGGGATAAGAGTTCACTCATGTATATATCAAACAAAGACAACGTGGATGAAAATAAGACATCTCTTAGAGGAGATGAAAATTGGAGGAAGAGAAAGATTCTTAGATAAATACTCTGCAGTTCTTCTGACATAGCATGCTATGTAATGAGCAATACTGCTTTTTTTGGTGTTTTGGGAAGATATGGATCTGTGAATCAAAGATTACTGTAACAAGGAGACTAGGCTTATATGATGTAATATGTGTCTTTTGATGATGTACAATTGAATTAGTTGGGCAGCTCCAAAAGCAGCTATGGTTCAGCTTAATGTCTGTCAATGCAAGCATCTGAGAACTATCACTAATGTAAGTAAGTAAAGTCGTCGGGGTGGCCTAAAGTCGGTATCAGCCAATCAGCAAGGGAGTCTATCCCCCTTTTCACTAGCGCTAGACCAAGGAGATTGTTTTGGCATCTGAGGTGGAGCGCCACACCTACCATCAGCTCCTTACTTTACCGCACAGATCCCTGTGCTACTCATACGCCAAGATGGCGAGGACCGGAATCGAACTAGGAACCATGTGGTTTCTAGCCGAACGCTCTACCGACTGAGCTAACCCGGCCCTACAATGTGATAGGGTCAGACAACTACCAGACATGAAGGGGCTGCCACTGCATAAACTTGCATAGTAGAAATACAGGAATGGGGGCCCTGATATCTGGCAAGTGATAGAGGGAACTAAGCCAGGACCTTGTATGATCACATGGAGTATGTTAACCTTATAGTTTCACATAAGAACCTTCACAAAGGAAAGTACAAAGTGGCTTCAAAAGAGGAAGGACTGGATGCTGCTGTAGGATGCTCCAAATTACAATAAATCATCATCATTCATTGTGCTAAGAGGTGCAGTTGTTTAAATAATAATAATAATTACTAAAAACCGAATCCAATAAATTTATTATACCTTTTGTAATTTTTATATATGTTTAATATTACTAGAAGTATCAACCAACCTGGTTGATACTTCTAGTAATATTAAACATATATAAAAATTACAAAAGGTATAAAAATAGTGCAGGTTTTTTTTTTCCAACCTAAATTTAAATCTTAAAGAAGCATATTTTAAGAAGAGTAAAAGTTTAATTATTTTCATTTTTCCTTGATCCTAATCTATCCATCCACTGCAATCAATGCATTCTTAGGCTTTTTAGTTTTGTTATATGCAGATCAAACCACATGTAGAACATGACCAACATTAAAAATCCATATGCATCATTAATTTTTACAGCGATACAAAAATTAATTTTAAAAAAAATTTTTTTTTTTAATGAAAATAAATTTTTTTTTGAGGATATTTACCAGTCACACTATTATGTTCACTTGTGGACTAATACTCTTAGGAAAGGCATGAACCCCCTCTTCATCCTAGTTATGAGTTAAGTAGTACTACAACTGTTTTTCTACAAGGATGGTTTTGGCATTAAATAACCCATGAGGGTTGATATGTCATTAAACAAAGAAGTCAAATTTAAAAAGGTAAAAGTCACTAAATAAAATGTTTTTTTTTAAAATATATATGTGTATATATATATATATATATATATATATATATATATTATATATATATATGAGAAGCAAACAAACAAACAATGTGTTTTGATATGGCTTTTTAGACAACAATTTTTGGGAGAATATGTGCTTAATTGAAGTCGTACCTAATTTTGAAAATTAATTAATTGATAATTAAAGAATTAGGCGGGCATACCTATTCAAATGTAAGGCTAAACAAATCGAGAAAACTCAATCTCTGTATGTACATTTCAGCCTATTAGGCCTCATCAGCAGAGTAAGTTTTTTAAACAACAACAACAAAAGTAGTGAATGAACCCTGAGCAAGGTACAAACTCCTCTCTTTGGGGGGGGGGGGAGGGGGGAATCATAACAATAATCACTTTCTGCTGAACTAATAATTAATCTGTGTGTAAGTAAAAGCAACTTTTTACATGATAGCCTAATAATCTCTTCTGATAAAAAAAAAAAAAAATAAAAATTTCAGACACTCCCCACATGATGTCATATATTTAGACTGTAGCCAATAAAAAAGAAGGTTAACAACAAAGTGAGAATTTTTAGAAGTTTAAGAGTAAGGGAAGTAGGAGAAAAGATAAATAAACAATAGAATCTATAGACTCTTATTAACTCCAAATGAGATAAAGTTGTAGTTATCATTCTCAAGTTGGGATCGGTCAAATTACAACAGATAGTCTATAATAACAATTTGTAGTACAAGAGTAGAAAATGGTGAGGATGAGTGGCAACTTCATACAAATGGGACATTTTGAAGTATTAATGAGAAGTCTATTGTCACCGTAATTTGAGATGTGTGTGTGTATGTATATATATATATATATATATATATATATCAAGAAAAATGAAAAAACACAGGTTTAAATGGGTTAAGTGGTGAGTTTATTAGCCGACGCTGCAGTGTTTCGATCTATTAATTAGATCATCATCAGGGCATAAGATAAGAAATTATTTATCACAGAATAATCAGAAAAGCGAGTGGTAATCCTTGTCCACTGCAGCGTCAGCCAATAAACTCACCACTTAACCCATTTAAACCTGTTTTTTTTTCATTTTTCTTGATATATTTATATATATATATATATATATATATATATTTGCTAGATCTATTTAACATTGCTCAAGGGCTATCTGAGATGGAGTATCCAGTGTAGAATGAATTCATTAACAAACAATTACACTTAAATATTTACAGGACAGTTTAGTCAGTAGAGCATTCATATTGGAACTGCAAAGTTCCGAGTTCAAAACTGGCCCTCACCAACTCAGTGCATGAGTAGCACAGCTTGGACTTGTGTGGTAAAGTGGGGGGGGGGCTGATAGTAGATGTGGCGCTCCAACTGAAATGCAGAAACAATCCCCCTGGTGTAGCACTAGTGAAAAGGGGATAGACTCCCTTGCTGTCCAACTCATATAGACAATAGGCCACTGCTTACTTTTCCTTTTTTTTTAAGTAAATATTTAAACAATAATCAGTGCTCCTAAAATTTAAAGAAAAAAACAAGGAGAAAAAAAGCCATTTCTTTTCAATATGTGATATAATGAATATGTAAATACCTTGGTACCCCCTCACTATAATCTGATTGGACAGTTTCATGTATAAATAGTCGACACTGTGTTGGACCTATACCGAGACCTACACTTACTCGCTATACTACACCACGACTGCTCGGCAGACGGATTGCTATTCGACGCACCAACTACTACTGCGATAATATACCAAATACCAACTTCAGAATATATCCCTTAACCCAGATATATCAATATGTAAAATAATCTTACAGTAAGATATTGTGTATGGAGTGTGTTCAAAAAGTATTGAGCCTGATGCTGTATTTACAAAGACAGAAATGAACAATGAATAAAACATTCATTTTCTTTTTAAATATTCCCCCTTGATAAACACACTTACTACAGAGTTGCCCATTGGTTGAAGCGCATCTGAATACCATCTTTTGATAAGGTGTGAAACTGTCTATTTCTTCTTAATGTCCACTACATTATTCTACCCTTAAAATAAATTGTCAGTTTAGAAAATAAGAAAAGGTTTCATAAAGCTGTTAGGGTCTGGTGAATATGGAGAGTTCTACATTTGCACAGTCCTGTGTATTGCCAAAAACTGTTGATTAAAAAGTATTGAGTATTTAAATGTTTAGACACCACTTTATTATAGTTGTTTAGTTGTGTACAACTTATATTCATGTACATTTTGAATTTTGAAATTAAAAAAAGGTCAAAGCTTATGTATCGTCAATACTTTTTAATCACCACTTATTGCAATTTTATTTTTCATTAAAGATTTTCAATGTAAAGCATATCCACTACGTCTTCAAATTTTACCCTTAAGATAAATTTTTAGTTTAGGAAACAAGAAATGGTTGCGTGGAACTGCTAGGTCTGGTGAGTATGGAAGGTGCTGCACGTGCACAATCCAATGTTTTGCCAAATATCAGTTTAAATTTTTTTTTTCAAAATTGGTACCAACTTATCTATACAGCAATCTAGATGTTTAGACATTACTTAATTTTACAAGCTGTTTAACTGTGCATATATCTTCAATTAAAATTTTAAACTTCAGTCTCAACATTTTTTTATTAAACTTTTTATGTGTATATACATAAGAGCTTAAGTTAAGGTGATTCAGTTTTTATTTTGATGTGTAGTCTATATCAACATTAAAATAGGAAAATCAACAATTAAATTCATTAAAAATATTCTAAAGAGATATCAAAACTTCTAAATAAATAGATAAATTTGCCAAAGATGACAACTTTCAACATTTAAAAGACAATTTCAATTTTTTTTACATGTACTATTTTATCTGATTGATTTTAATGGCATGTTAACCTGTCTAGGATTATTTTATACCTAGAGGTGAGAGAATGGCATTCACTGAACATTCATATTCACATTTTTGTGTAACTGTTTCTTAAAAAAAAATTTTCTGCACACTATCCTATTGAATATAAGTAATTTTTAAACAGATCTATTTGACCTATAGACAGGATCCTAATAACTACTACCAGTCTGGGTTAGAGTAGACCTGAGAGTAATGTATTTCATCTGAGGAAAAGGTAGACTATAATATATGCAATGAAGAACAATTGACAATGTCTCCATCTGTCTACAATGGATACATCCATTAAGGACTCATTTGGATGTGGAATGACTGTGACTGAACAGCAGTCCAAACACAGCAGCTGCACATGAAGGTTGGTTGGCTGCAGCTTTTCTTTTTTCCTTTCTGTCTGCCAACAATAAAACTGTGTTTTCTTTTTTTGCAGTGATGATGTACAATCCAATGTTTGACACAGCAATCTGCAGCTGTCTCTTTCCAAATGTCTGCTCTGATATCAGCAGACGTCTCTTCCCGCAAAGCAGCTGTGTCCTGTAGGAGAGGAGCCCAAGCCAATCTCCCAATATATCTTTGAGGATGTGGTTGATCCACATGTGATGGAGATGACCAAGCCAGCAGAATTGTTTCTATGTGAAATGATCATATTTGGCTAGTTGGTTCAGTCTAGGACATCCTTGATCAACACACAGTCTCTATGGAAAATGTTTAGTTTGGTTTATTTTTTTAATGATATATCAAACTCCTTATAGGCGACTAGCAGAGCTACTTGGCATTGCCCAGGATTTAAAAAGTTAAAAATAAATCTCTTATCTATATTTATATATACATTAATAAGAATTATGTTTTATATATTTGTTTTATTATCTTGTATTCTTTTCCAAACTATATATATCCAAAAGTTTTGCATAATTTGACTAACGGAAATCACACTTACACACATCACCATCAGCAATAAAGAATAATCTTAATATTTCTCTGAATGTTTGAGATGAGGCTTGATGATTAGTATTATCTGCATTATTCGGACTATTGTCTCCATCTTCATTGTTATTTGTACAATGTTTCGGTCGATATGCCCTCCGGCCTTCTTCAGATATTTTTTGTCGGACTCAGGAACCTTCTTTTCGAACTCGGGAACTTTCTGTTCCAATTGGACACATGGCCTAGTGGATAAGGTAGTTAGGTTAAGACAGTTCTAAGTGACAGTTATCTCTGGATTCCGGGTTCAATCCTGAGTAGAGGCAGTAACATAGAAAAATAATTAACACAACTCCTACCCCAGCTATGGTTAGTGGAATGAGAACAGGATACCCCCGTGGGCTAAATAAAGAGTTAGGTTCAAAGTTCCGTGATGGCTCCCGATTACGACAAGAAAGTTCCCGAGTCCGACAAGAAGGTTCCTGAGTCCGACAAGAAATAGCTGAAGAAGGTCGGAGGGCATATCGGCTGAAACGCACTAATAACAATGAAGATGGGTCTATAGTCCGAATAATGCAGATAATACTAATAATCTTAGTGTCATTTATAACCAACTGCAATTCAAGTCTTGACTTAGATGGCTAGTCCATTTAGTTCTAGAATATCTTAGTTGGAAGAAACAAAAAAGTTATCATGAATTAAATAGTGTATTCTTAACCTTTAAAGATTAGTCATTAAATGGCATAGGTTTGGTTTGGTTGGTTGGGTTTTACGGCATGTCAACCCCTTGGGATATTTTATGCCGAATACTTCTATTGGTAAAAAAAATGTTTAATGCTAAAAAAGTTTTGAAATAATTTCATTTTTAATGGATAATACAATTTTGTTTATAAACTCATGTTTTCTATTTAACCCATAGATGGGACCCTAACAAGTACTACCACTCTGGGTCAGAGTGGACCCGGGAGCAATGGTGATGAAGGGGTGCTCCACATTCCCCAAACCTCCAAAACTGGAACCTCACCATCAGATAGAGTTTCCCAGGATATTAAATGGCATATTTTCTCACCATAACAGAATAGGCAGTAAGGTAACTTGAAACAGAGTTAATGTATTTTAAGAGAGTTTTACTCCCATAAAAGGTAACCCTGAATAATCATTAATATAGTTATTTACTAAGCACAAGGCAAGAAGTATAGGGCACCCAGTGAGAATCGAACTCACTATCAATGGTCTGTTAATCTAGTTTGCTAACCATTACACCACTTGGGGTGCCCTGTATAATCATTAATACATATAGATATTCATCTCTGATAGAAGATAATAGCAGACCCAATTAAAGAACATTACTTAGGTTTTTGGGACTGTTATCCTCATCTTTATTGTTATATAAAGATTTCGGCTAAAAAGGCTAGATCCGATTAATTAAAAAAACATTTTTAAATAAAAATCGCAGTATGAGTAAAAGTTAAAAAATCATAAGTATAAATGAGAAGTAAATACACACGCGGTGTGTTTATGATATGGCTTTTAGCTCTGCTGATGAGGCCTAATAGGCCGAAATGTACATACAGAGATTGATTTTTCTCGATTTGTTTAGCCTTACATTTAAATAGGTATGCCCGCCTAATTAATTAATTATTAATTAATTAACTTTCAAAATTAGGTACGACTTCAATTAAGCACATATTCTCCCAAAAATAAGTATAAATGTAAAAATTTAGGTTAAAAAAAAAAAAAAAAAAAAAGGTTTATAAGTTCCAAAAATTCACTCTGGATTGTCCAATTGGACACATGAGGCAATAAGGTTTGAGTTAATACAGTTCTAAGTGACAGTCATCTGTAGGTTGCAGGTTCAATTCTGACTACAGGTGATAATAAAATAGAATACCTAACATAGCTAAACACTTGTACTTGATCATGGTTAACAGAATGAGAACAATTTACCCCAATGGATTAAATAAAGGGTTCAGTTCAAAGTTTTTGTGAAGACTCCCGATTACAACATGAAGGCCCGCGAGTTCGACAAGAATGTTCTCAATAATTTACATACACTGATAAAGATATTAGCTTTAGTGATTGATTTAATGGCATGTCAACCCATTTAAGATTATTTTAAGCCAAGTGGTTAGGGAATCACATTCATTGTAAATTCATATTTTATAGTTTTTATGTAGTTGTTTCTTGAAATTTTTTTTTTTTTTTTTTGAGAGTTGGTGTTGACACTCCTATCAAACATTTAATTTTTGAACAAATCTGTTTGGTTTGGTTTGGTTTCTTTGTTTAATGACATATCAACCTTTGTAGGTTACTTAATGCTAAAGCCATCCTTGTAGAAGAACAGTAGTGGTACTATTTTACCTATAGCTGGGACAGATCTATTTTATTGATAGATGGGACCTTAATAGTTATTGCATTTCACTTAGCGCTAATACCCTTGGGAAAGGTATGAATCCTACTCTCCCTCCAAGCTATGGATAAATAGTAGGGCAGACTGGGCTCTTTAATCTTGGTTAGGCAACCGGTCTAGGAGAAGAAAAACTGAATTCAAACCTGCTCAACTCCGCTTAAGAAATTGACCTTCTGTCACATCCTGCTCGTGTGGAGGGGTTGGTAAATATATGTCACTTTTTAGTCAATCTCTTGTCTGTTTTGTGCCACTTACAAATTACTGAGAGAGAGAGAGAGAGAGACTTGAGAGGGCTCAATACTTAGTTCATTTTACAAGTTGCTGGCTGAGTCTTACAAGGTTTTAAAGTCAAATTAGAATTAAGTTAACCATTCATTTTTACTTTTTCTTTTTTTAATTTAAAATCAAAACTCATTTGTGCTGTCAAACTATGATGATGGGTCAAAAATCATTAAAAATAAAATTTTAAAAATAATACTAGTCAAAATTAATGGTTGCCAAGGCTTCATTTAAAAATAATAGAATTATATTTAATAATTTATTTCATTTAATAATAATAATGTACTACATTGGTGTCCAAACTTTTCAATATGAGAACAACATTATCTATTTTATGCATTTTTACAGGCCAAAGAAAATATCAGTTTGATAAATGAATGAATGCAGGCGCGTGGTTTAATGGTTAGAGTCGTAGGAAATGGACTCGTCAATGCGAGTTCAATTCCTGGACGAAGCTGTTGGAATTTCACATGGCGCCAATACCCTTGGGAAAGGTATGAATCCAATTCTCCCTCCAGCTATGGGTAAATAGCAGGGCAGACTGGACTCTTTAACCATGGCTAGGTAACCAGTCTAGGAGAAGGAAAACTCTGAATTCAAACCTGTTAAACTCCGCTTAAGAAATTGACCTTGTGTCGCATCCTGCTCGAGTGGAGGGGTTGGTAAATATATATAAATGAATGAATAAAATTCAAATGTATAACAATGACTTAATTACTGATGAGAAAGGCAGACTATTTATTTCAGTATTTGAAGTTGCTGGGTAAAACCTTGTGGTGGGTCTGATGTGGCCTATGGGTCATAATTTGGAGACCCCTTCCCCCCAATATAATTCAAAAAAGAAGAAAGAAAAAAAGAAAAGCTGCCTTTGTCCATTAATGTCCATATTAAGTCTCACCAATATTTACATAATCACACAAACTTACAATCAACAGATAAAAATTGGCAAATATTTATAAATCCATTGCCAAGTGCAGAAGAATATTACTTCCAATTTAAACTATGATAATCACAATGGTTAACTCAGATTTCAAAATTAAAAAGACAATTTAGATCTGCAGAATGATTAACATAAATTGTAATCCACTGCAGTCAGTCTATTTGGATCATCATAAAATGTCTAATATGCAAATAGGTTAAAAATCTTTTAAGAATAGAAACAAAGTAACATAATTGTGTATACTATAACATCTCAAAACAAAGAAAACAGATGCATTTACTTTAAAATTATATTTTAATTGGTTTCTATATAAAATAATTCATAGGATTGATTTCAATATGCTGGAGAATAAAACAATAATATTAGATCAATAACACCAAGTAATGTTTTGTTAAAACCAGTATGCAAATTAACCACAGCATGTATCATATAAACCTTTATTTCTTAGTGATATATAAGGCACATTGCAAGGATTTTAAATGCATTAATATCATGGACTGTTTTGAGGCAAATCTAACTCAGATTTTCATAGAGACCTTGTTAATAAATAAGATTTCTTCTATGTATTAATGATTTTGACTATAAATTAAATACTCATTGATAAACTTATACAATTCCTGAGGGTATTGTGATGTAGTTTCGGTGATAGACAGTAAGTCTCCATTATAAGAAGATATATAATGAACAAAGAATGAAGGGTTGACATGGAATAAAACCAACCAATCAAACCTATATAGACCCTGGAAATACCAATACGTCAACTAGTATACAGCTAATAATACTAAATTATTTATATTTATATCATTTTTATATAAGTCAGAGAGGATACATTTTGATTACTGTTAAGAATGCCTTTGTAAATCTTAGAAGTGAAAAGAAAATCTACTTTCTCCATAACATAATTAGTCAGCTTCCTGAACATGTTTAAGGAACACTTGATATGAGTGACAATCCCAGTGCAAGTCAGAAAATAGAACTGGCATGCTGAGTTCAAATTCCACCTGAGATCATTTGTGTTCACTTTGTACTAATGTGCTTGGGCAAAGAGATGAATCCATCTCTTCTATCCCTCACACAAGATGGGTTAGCAGACTGGTCTCTGAAGTCTTTCTTGTGACATCTTCCAACTAAAACATCTATTCCGTGATAAAAGAACAATTCGAGTTTTGATTAAATTCTTTTATATTTTCAACTGTTAATGAAAAAAAGGAGTGTTGCATAGAGAGAAAGAAAGAAAAAAAGAAAAAAAAAAGAGTCTAAAGGGAGACCAGTGGGGGGAATATGCTGCATACAAGAACTTCTCATCCCAGATGCGCAATTTTTTTGCTGCATCACATTTGAAACATGGATAGACATTATCAAACAGCAAAATCAAGATGTTTTCTTTGGCAAAAAGAAAAAAAAAAAAAAAGAATTATCATTTTCCAATGGATAATTCAAACAAGCCAATTGTTCACTGTAGCATTGGATAGTAAAAGTTTGTTTATATAAACATATACTGTAACCTGGTTTGGTTGAGGGGGTGCTACTTATGTAGCATGTCTAAGGCACAAATAGCTTATCACTCTCCAAGTCTACAACTGGCTTGAATTCAGATTTTTCCTTCTCCTAGGCCGGTTGCTATAATTGGAAAGAAGAGAGCCAGAGTATTGGTCTATCTGCAAAACTGGCTAATTTTTTCCCTTGCTTATGTGTATGAACACAGGCCCTCATTGTTAAACTGACCATGTGTCACACCTGAAGGGAGATAGTTAAATAGAAACTGTATAATTCCACCATCAACTTTTTTTGAATCTCGTTACAAAAACATATTTAAGAAAAACTGAAAATACAGTTTTTTGGTTCATAAATGTCTAATTTTATATTACATCATGAAACCAGTAGCTCACTTCAGACTCATCTCAGGGATTATATAGGGTTGCAGGGTAGGAGGAAGAAAAGATATATAAAGTAGGGTTAGTTGTCTTGCCACCAAAAGAAGAAGAAAAACACACACCTCTTTTTTCACTGTTGATTGCTGTCATGTATAAAATTTGTGCATGTAAAACTGACTCCACAAGAAAATCCCTCCTACTTATATAATTGTCATTACAGAAATTGTTAAGAAAATTAGTGATATATATTTCACCTAGTAATAATTGCTGAATTGAATACAAGAAGAATGTGGTAAAATTTGTTTTAAGCAAATAGAAACAAAAGTGCCTTTTAATTTAATAAAATGATGCTATTTAAATGCACTAAAAAAATTTAAAAAATAAAAAAAAGTTTGCTTAAATTTATTTTTTGAAATCTTTAACTCACAAAATGTCATTTTTATTCATGTGTCACTTATGGCATTGTTGGAGTTGTAAGAAGTAGACTCAACTATTTGCATTTCACATAGCGCTAATAACCCTGCAAAAGATATGAATCCAACTATTCTCTCAGCTATGAGTAAATGGTATAACAGACGGCTCTTTAACCTTGGTATGGCAACCAGTCTAGAAGGAAAACTCTAAACACAAACCAGACTTGGAGACTGAAGGGCTCCGCTAGGCTATTCCTAGCTAAGACACACTATATGAGTAGCACCCCCATGACCAAACCAGGCTAAAGGATAAATCATTGTACTATTCAAAGATGGCTCAAGCAATATCCAACAACTTTTGTAAATACTAATAAAAGTAAAGTCATTGTCGTCGGGGTGGCCTAATGTCAGTATCAGCCAGACAGCAAGGGAGTCTATCCCCTTTTCAATAGCGCTAGACCCAGGAGATCATTTTAGCATCTGAGGTGGGGCGCCACACCTACCATCAGCTCCTTACTTTACTGCACAGATCCCTGTGCTACTCATAACGCTGAGTTGGCGAGGGCCGGTATCGAACTAGGAACCTTGTGGTTTCTAGCCGAATGCTCTACCGACTGAGCTAATGTTATTAACATCATTATTAAAAAAAAAAAAAAAAAAATTTTTTTAAAAGAGTTTGCTTAAATACTCAGAGTATGTTTTATCATATTAGTTTTTGAAAATTCTAAAGCTTTAACTTCTTTTAGTGAGGAGTTCACAATTTACAATGCTGCACTGGACCCTTAACTTTGTTTAAAGCTAAAGCAAATTTTTCAATCTTTTTTGTTTAACCATAAATAGACATCAAATTGAAAAGATCTAAGCCAGAAACTAAAGTTATGATTAAAATGTTTTCCTCAGTCACCAGGAAATAGATGTTGGACACTGGTTGAAAAGTAAGGACAAACTCATAAGTGACATTCTCCTGTGGACACGTACACATGGACATCACATAAGTAAATCAACCAGCAAAATCAGCTTTGTATGGATACTGGGTGTCGTGAGCAATGACCGATAGAGACAAGTATCGAGAGTCATAGAAATCCATGCTGTCAACACAACCTGATGGTGAGTGTGGAAGAATATCCCACTTAGCTGTGGATTGGTTGGTTGGTTGGATTTTATGGCATGTCAACCCTTGTTGGGTTATTTTATGGCATGTCAACCCTTGTTGGGTTATTTTATGGCATGTCAACCCTTGTTGGGTTATTTTATACCAAAGACATTCTTGTTGGGTATTCAAAATTTTTTTAAACTGATTTTTTAATCTATTTAACCCATAGGTACAAACAGATACTACCACTCCAGGTCTGGGTGGACCTGGGAGTAATGGCAATGAAGTGTTTCTCTACACTCCCCAGAGCTCAAGAATTGGAACCCCCACCACTAGATGCAGTTTAGCATCATACTCAGGATACTAAGACCTTCAGTTACCACCTTCTAGCAAATATATGATAAAAGTGTTAGAGAAATACAGTCAGGACAATCATATAGGTGCTAGGGATTGACATGACCAGTCGAGTGATCGAAAGGTCCTTTCTAACCACCCATCTAGCCCAAGTAAGAATCTCAGAGTTGGCTGTGAGGAGATATAGAAGAATATCCCACTTGGCTGCAGGGGGGGGGGGGTAGGTGGATGAGCATAATGTTCTAATTAACAAGCAGAATTACAATATAGATAGGATTTTTCTTCACATAACAGAAACCAGATATTTTTAGTTAAAATGATTTGAACAATTTTATTGTGGGACTTGAACCTAAAGCCACACTTATTTATGTCAACAATTCCAATAATAGAAACAACAGACACATCAAAAATCTTAAAACTAAACAGTTTTCAAAAGTTGCTATGATATCATTACAAAGACACAAGTGTACATTTAATTTTTTTTCTTCTTCTTTATTAGTCATCTGTTTGCTTGTAATGAATAGCATCAAGCACTTTATAGTTGTCTGAGGTCACTTAAAATCTAGGCTGTACAGAATCCAAAAAGAAAAACATTACTTTTAAATAATACTCTATTACCTTGGGTTTCTCTTGAGAAAAAAAAAAAGAAAAAAGATAAACTATAAAACTTAGCAAGCAGGCACCAACTGAATTTTTTTCTTCTTTTCTACATTATACACTGTAAACGTTTGCAGGTTGGTGGATATAACAATATATTCTAATGATCCAATTTTTGTATGTTTGCATCATCATCATCATGTATTGCTGACATGACTTTTTCCTGCCACCGGTCATCATCCCTGGCAGGTCTTCTGCATAGCATCCAGAATCTACACAGAGCTAGCTGATGAAGGATTTTGATGGTCAGCCCACACTGGTGTGCCCAGCTGTAGGTGTCTACAGGAGAAGGTCAATTATGAGTTTGCATAATAATATTAAAATGCTTAGGAAATAAAGCTATTTTCAATTCCATTTGCAACTTAATAATAAAAATACTTGTGTAGGATCTGCATTCACATTCACCCTGGTCATTGTAATTTCTCAAAGGTGATAATGGCTGAACTTGCACAAAGGTGTCAAAATTAGGGTGACCCAGAAAAAAAACAGAACCCAAATTATTTATTTATTTTCCCATTAAACTAACCTTAAACCCCAACCCCTAAGCCTAAGCCTACCCCGCCCTAGTTAAAATTAACAGTTTTATTACAAAATTTGTGGGTTCTGTTTTTTCTGGGTCACCGGTATACAGGGTGACCCAGAAAAAACAGAACCCAAATTATTCATTTTCCCATTAAACTTACCCTAAACCCCAACCCTAACCCCAGAACCCCATAGTTTAAATTAACAGTTTTATTACAAAATTTGTGGGTTCTGTTTTTTCTGGGTCACCCTAATTTTGACACCTTTGTGCCAGTTCAGCCGTGATGATTATTAAATGCTAATTATAAAAATACTTAAAGCTTCACCGAGTGTCTGAGCTCAGTAGATTCCTCCCACTTATCTCAGTGGGATCAACATAATTAAAACTTAATTACAAATAAATTAAATATTAATATAAATTCTATAAATATGATGTGACTTGAGCTTAATGATCATCTAAGGAGACCTTTAAGTTAGTAATAAAAATGAACAATGTTAGTAGTCAATTATGATAAACATGGTTTATAATACACTGACTTTTAAACAATGTTTATGTAGCTGCTAAACAAGGACTTCCTTTATTAAAAAAAAAAAAAAGAAAAAAAAAAAGACTTTAACTACTCAGATAATAAACCTTAATTGTATCAGAGGGCTAAAAGTGTGGGGACCCAGTGAGAACTAACAATGATCTGCCAGCCTTTTTAACCATTTAAACAATGCAAGATGTCTAAAAACTTTTAAAGGATATGATAGATATACAAATCATTTTTTTAGGACAGTTATTTATTTATTCAATTGGACAGGATATAAAATTAAAACTCATAGCATTTAGATTTTTTTTTTTTTGATTTGGTTTTGTTTTACGGCATATCAACCTCAGTGGGTCATTTAATGCCGATAAAGTTTTGAAATAAATCAATTCTTAATGGATAATACAATTTTGTTTATAAACTCATGTTTTTCTATTTAACCCATAGATGGGACCCTAACAGGTACTACCACTCCGGGTCAGAGTGAACCAGGGAGCAATGGTGATGAAGGGGTGCTCCACATTCCCCAAACCTCCAAAACTGGAACCTCACCATCAGATAGAGTTTAACGTCATTCCCAGGACATGTAGACCCGCAGCCACCACCTTCTAGCACCCATATGATAAAAAAGGGTTGGGGCTTGCCATAAGGGCAATAGGGTTGGGAAAATCATATAGGTGCTAGGGCTTGACGTGACCAGCCGACTGATCAGAGGGGGCCTCTCCAACCACCCGTCTAAATAGGGCCAAAGTGGAGTATTGCATGTCATGAACTGCTCATCCACCTGGGTTCTATCCTTAAAGCAACACGGGTCGCCACCCACAGACAACAGGTGGCCCCATTGGGGGAGTCTTACCCCTCTGCAGAGCTGCAGTCGGTGCATTCTAACGCCCCACCGACAGGGCGGTCGTAGCATTTAGGTTGACTGTTAGAAAAGCAGTCATTGAAACTATAGGACAACACACCACTCAAAATTTTTAAAAATCATGTGCGAAATTGAATACAAAATGTTAATACTTTGGTATTTAACAAACAAATAATGTAATAAAAAAAAATAACTGAAAATTGTAGCAAGATTGCAAATGGCAAGGACTACTAATGGAAGGGGGAGGAAGAAAGAAATAAGTGAGAGAGTAAAGGTTTTAAAAAGAGTAATGAACACAAAACAATTTGACTAGAGCGTGACCCCCGAATGGAGAATTGAGTGTCAACCGGAAGTTTCGGGTGTTGATCGGAACCGGAAGTGACGTGGAACAACGAAGAAAGGTACCGGTCTCTTTTTGCTTTCCGCCGTCGTAGGGTACGGATCGGGCCTCTGGTGCCTAGTATGGGGTCACAGTAATTTAACAGTGTCCTCTCTCTCTTCTCTTCTGCCTTTCCTCCTCTCTAATACGAACCCACGAGACGAGCACGATAATAAAGGCTAGCAGTTGTGACTACATATTTCTCGCGTTGTAATTTTTATCAACAAGATGACCGCCACGTGCCGAATACATTTTTAGTACAGTGAATATATAGCTTTGGGTATCGTGAATACAACAGATACCACAACATTACATATTTCATTTTGGTACTGTGAAAATACCACAACATTACAAAATGGCTTTGAATTATCTACAATTTGTTGGCAAATGTTAAAAATTCTCTTGTATAAAAAATAAAAATGATGGATAGATTAAGCAACAATATCAATTACCTCTTAAGAGGATGGAGAACTTATTTCTTTAGTGCAAAAATAGTTATATCATATTTTCTGCTATTTGACACTTAGAAATGTTCCAGCCAGATGAGAGCTTCATGCTGGTTTTACTCTCAAAGACATCAAATAACATTTCACTTAATACTAAACAAACAGAACAAGGGTTAATAGTGGTGATCAAGAGAAACCCAATACTAAAAGGAGATGTTGAACAGTTCTCAGTCTGACCACAAAAAGAATTGCACAGAGCCATGGAATGTACAAGGGATAGTCAAAAAGTAATGCCATTTTGTTTAGGACAGGTATAATTACCAACACAGGAACATGTATCATACATCAAAATGAACCTGGTCCTCACTACTTCTTCACATAGTCACCTTTCTCTCAATAGCAATGTTCCACCTTCGAAATGAGAGCATGTATCTCTGCCCCGTAAAATTCTGTTGACTGTTCTTTGAGCCATTTCTTGAATACAGATTTCACTACCTCAGCCCCATGGAAGAGGGTTTGAGAGGCAAACATTATTCCAGTGACAAGGAAGTGAAATCTGTAGTGAAGAAATGGCTCAAAGAACAGTCAACAGAATTTTACGGGGTAGAGACAAATACTCTGATTCGAAGGTGAAACATTGCTATTGAGAGAAACAGTGACTATGTGGAGAAGTAGAGATGTGATCGACAGAGGACCAGCTTCATCTTGATGTATGATACATGTTCCTGTGTTGGTAATTATACTTGTCCTAATCAAAATGGCATTACTTTTTTACTCACCCCCCGTATTTCACATGTTTATAGCACCATTCAACACACTAAGTACAGCATTTCTCAAATTTCATTAATTCTAAGAAGTTTTCACTCATTTTTACCCAAACTTTCAAAAATTGTGTGGGTCATACAAGAAAAGGTTTTAAACTATATTTGGAGATCTTGCTCTAACTGGGTTTTAGGTGGATGAAGGCATGGTCTGCAATAGACAGATTATCAGTCATATGGAAATCTGATCTCACTAACAAGTTAAAACAACAATTCTTCCAAGCTGTAATGTCAGTGATACTATATGGCTGCACCAATTGAACCTTAATGAAACACCTAGGAAATAAGCTAGATGGGAGTTGCATAAGAATGGTGTGCGTGATCTTAAATCATGGAAACAACATCCTACAAAAAAGCAGCTATACAGCCACCTGCCACACAGACCATCCAAATGAGACGAACAGGGCATGCTGGACACTGCTGGAGAAGCAGGGATGAATTCATAAGTGATGTCCTCTTATGTAAACCAGTACATGGGCACACCAAGGCAGGCCACCCAGCAAAGACACACTTGGATCAGCTCTGCACGGATACTGAATGCTGCGCAGAGACATCCCGAGAGCGATGAATGATAGGGACGGTTGGCAAGAGATTGCCATGGATATCTATGCTGCTAGTACATGATGATGATGATGATGATGATCTCTCACTATGTTTTATTCTCCACCTCAAGATAAAAGAATGTTTGTCATACATATTTTCATTGTTTCGAGTGACAAACCATTTTCCTTTTGTATGCAACAGTTTCTAGTTCAAGTCTGGAACCATATGACCTTTAGGCACCCCTTTTTGATCTCGATTAAGAAAGGACATGTTTTTTATTTACACCGTCAATATCCGGTTGTTTTAACAGACGATTTTTAGATTTTTTTTTTAAATTATAAAACTAACCCCTAACCTTAACCCATAACAAACAACCAGATATTGATGGTGTAAATGAAAAACATGTCCTTTCTTAATCGAATCAAAAAGGGGTGCCTAAAGGTAATATGGTCCCAAGTCTGTTTTGAAATTACTGAAAAAAGCAAAAGCACAGGGACAAATTCTGTCCCAGATCAACATCTACTTTTTTCTATATAGCCACTGGAGGTGCGTGGTGTAATGGTTATCACCATAGGAAATCCTATACAAGGCAGTTTGTATTTCACATGGTGCTAATACCTTTGGGAAAGGTATGCATCCAACTATTCTCCCTCCAGTTATGGGTAAATAGTAGGGTAGACTGGGCTCTTTATATTTAATAATTAGAATATCTTCACCTTCTACCATATTATACTCTCCAGTAATAATATACTTCTAATTTTGGTGGTCGTAGATTTTTGGCTTTAGTCAAGACACTAAACATTTTAGACAGGTGAGAATGCAGTCAGTATGAACGAGAATGTCATCTACATAAGGTCTTATAGGTTAGCCATTATTACCACTGCTATAAGAGCCATTGAATATTCTGGACAATTAATTTTACCCTTAGCACAAATAATAGCAATGACAATGCATTCTCCATAATATCAATTTCAAGAGGCAGCCATGATGTTATAGATTCTATAATAGTGAACTGCAACCAAATTAATATATATATATGTAATATATTATGAGCTTCATAAGAAAACTCCCAAAAGTCAAGGGCTTTCATGACACTTTAGAGGTAAAATCCACACACCTTGAATAGATCAAATAATTATATCCATATTAATTCGTTTACTAGCAGGACCTGTGGATATACCACAGTATGATAATTTAATTATTACTTTTGATATGTTTACTAATGAGCTATTACAAATACTTCAATATGTAAAAAGTATAATAATCTTTAACTCACTCACTCTTTCTCTCTTTCATTATAATAAAAACGAAGTGGACCATTTGTTACATAATTATTAGATACCTAATATTTATGGCAATAGTGTAGAAATCAAAATGGCCGTTATAAGCTACAGCCCACGTCCTTGAAGGATGAGTGACAAGGCTTGACCTCAGTCCTAACCTTCCGGTGGATACCGTGAGAACCGGTAGAGAGGACCCTCTCTTCCGGTTTAGATAGTAAGTAAGTCTTAGAAGTTAGAAGCCGAGCTCGTAGGATGTAAGTCTCACCTGCGCAGATGTCTGGGTTGGGGATTGAAAATAAAGTAACATCAAAGTAAATCGAAGTCTTGTGTTTATTACCTAAAAACTAACAATGACACAGTGCTTCTGATAAGGAGAAATCCCTAACAGAAAACCAGACCCGAAGTCCCCAAGAAAGTCCAGACTTAGAAGAGACCAGACCAAGATAGATGAAGAAATAGCAAATACGACCAGAAGTAAGAAGTAAGAAAAGGGTATACAACACATTATTTAGGTGAGTGATGACACTCATAAAACAATAAAAATTTGTCAGTAATGCAACACCAGATAATCAGGATTTACATTTCATCTTGGACAGTCTCATTTTTAACCAGAGGGAGTTGCAGGATGATAACAGACAGAAGATTAAGGAACACCAGTATTATTAATTAATCAATTTATTAATTATATCCCATAATATACTGACATGTATAAAACACCAATTTTATTCGCCAAACAATTAATATTAAAATGTTTGATAAGATAAAAACCAGTCAATTTAGTACATATTTGGGTTAGCTCAGTTGGTAGAGCGTTTGGCTAGAAACCACAAGGTTCCTAGTTCAATCCCGGTCCTCGCCAACTCAGCGTATGAGTAGCACAGGGATCTGTGCGGTAAAGTAAGGAGCTGATGGTAGGTGTGGCTCTCCACCTCAGACACAAAAAACAATCTCCTTGGTCTGGCACAAGTGAAAAGGGGATAGACTCCCTCGCTGATACCAACTTTAGGCCGCCCTTTACTTTTTACTTATTTGGATGCTATCCTTAACTTGAACTTTAATTTCTGTCTATTCGTGGTGTGGACCTGGGAGTAATGTTGAGGAAGAGGTGCTACATACTCTTTAGAACTGGATCATCGAATGCAGTTTGGTGTTGTGCTTAAAGACACCCCTTTTTGTTGGGGGGGGGAGGGGGGTCTTAACCCTTTATATGGAATGCAGTCTGTGTATTCTGGGATCCACTAAAAAGGCAGTTATTTTTATATTGTTTGTTGGCTGAAAATTTGGTAGAAGTAAAAAACAATCTCCTTGGTCTGGCGCTAGTGAAAAGGGGATAGACTCCCTCGCTGATTGGCTGATACTGATATTAGGCCACCCCGACGACTTTACTTACCTATGCTTAACTGAGTGTTAACAGGAACTTCTATTCAATATAAAGGGATATATTTATTTTTTACTTATTTTGTTAACTGCATTCAGAATGAACATGTAACTCATCAGGAAACATTCAAGAGACAATTTGATGCTGTCAAATTGACCTGAGCAACGTGCAACATCCTTCTAACAACTGAGATGTTAATTGCAGATGATAAATCACCTACAATTAACATCTTTTCAATTTTGCTTCAGACTTCTAAGTAAAATGGATAAATCCTATAAAACAAATATAATATTATATATACGAAAAAAACAAAAAAACAATTAAAATAATTTTCTAGTGATTTTTATAGTCTCATCCAAATCCATTCCAGATATCAGTCCACTGGACTTTAGCCACCTAATCCAGTCTGGAGGATTGCTAGATTTGCACCCCAACCCCCCAATCACAATTTACTGTGGAGATCCAATATCTGGCTCTCAGTTGTCTAGATCAGTCTTGCCATTAAAGCTAAAAAGACTAATTGATGTTACCTTATGAAAGCAACCATTTTCATCTAGTAGATAAAAAAAAAAAAAAAAACGTTTGCAATTTCCTTACTGTACCCATAATTGACCTATTTAAAAAATGTCAGTCCTGCTGGGTTCCTTATCCCCTCACCCTCATCAGTCTGTTTTGAGCTGGAGGTGTGTGAAAAAAAAATGTTCTCTTTTTCTGCTCACAAAATCCAAATATGCTGTACTCGAAATTCAAGCTGCCTTAATTTTTTTTAATGATACCAATAAATAATGATGTAAAAAGTTATTTTACAACAATGCAACAATTTGTTAGTTAAAAAAAAAAAAAATTATCAGAACTGAAATAATTTAACACTAGCTTTACACTGATTCTTAAGTTGTTGGTTGGTTGGTTTTACGGCAGGTCAACCATTTGCGTGCGTTTTCTTCATTCTTAGTGGTTACTCTTCTTTTTAAACTCATTTTTCTATTTAACCCATAGATAGGACCTTAACAGGTATTGATTCTTAAATATAATGACATTTTACCAAAAATATCAAAACAGTAGAGTAAAAACTACTTAAAGAGATTTTTGGCTCAATTCAGAATTTTTAATGACTGAGCGTTCGCTAGAAACCACAAGGTTCCTAGTTCGATACCGGTCCTCGCCAACTCAGCGTATGAGTAGCACAGGGATCTGTGCGGTAAAGTAAGGAGCTGATGGTAGGTGTGGCGCTCCACCTCAGATGCTAAAACAATCTCCTTGGTCTAGTGCTATTGAAAAGGGATAGACTCCCTCTCTGATTGGCTGATACCGACTTTAGGCCGCCCCGACGACTTTACTTTTACTTTAATGACTGATTAATTTTAATCACATGTCAACCCTTCCAGGGTCATTTTAAGCCTAGAGGTTAAGGAATTGCATTCATTGTATATTCCTATTTACATTTGTGCATAGTAGTTTCTTTTTTTCTTTGAATATGAATATTTTTTTTTAAATATATCAATTTGATCCATTGATGGGACCCTAATAGATACTAACACTCCAGGTAAAAGTGAACCTGGGAGTAATAGCAATCAAGGGGTATTCCACACTCCCCAGAGCTACAGGACTGGTACCTCACCATCAGATGCAGTTTAGTGTCACACTTCTTTTTGGAGGTGGGCCTCATCCTTCTGCAGTCAGTCAGTAACAACAGGGCATTGAATGTATCATGACTATTCAAACAATACAATTTTGTATTTTAACATTTTGTCCAGTTATTTCATTTTAAAAATAAAAAAGATTTTTAAAAACAGTAGAAGAAGTAAAAGAAAAAAAAAGATTCCGTTAAAAATATTATTTTATCAAGTAATTAGTCCCTTCTTTTCCTCTTTCAATATTGTTATGATTTTATTAAAAATATTTTCAGTAATTTATGAGGAAGTGCGTCCCAGTCTCTTGCCTCATAAATTGCTACCGGTGACTATTAAAATAATGACCCCAGCTACGGTGTTACTTGAAAGAAAACAACCAATTTAGGGCGTTAAATGTATTTTTGGGGGGGACAAATTTCTATAAATAAATAAGAATTACGACAAAAAAGAGAAGCTTCCCCCCTAAAATACATTTAACGCCCTAAGTTGGTTGTTTTCTTTCAAGTAACACCGTAGCTGGGGTCATTATTTTAATAGTCACCGGGTAGCAATTTATGAGGCAGGAGACCGGGACGAACTTCCTCATAAATTACCATATTTTCTTATTTCCATTAAAAAAATGTTTACAATACAATCGCTGCTTTTACAATGTAATGCTTGATCTTTGAAAATTCTAAAATACAAAAGCTACCATAGGTTCTGTTAGTTTGTCAAAATGTATAAAGGTATGTGACCTTTGAAGAACATCACGTTGCATTTGTGCATTTATCAGAAAAAGTAGCAGAAGCAGAAAGAGCACAACACATTGACAGTAAGAGACTTTAATGGTTTAAGTAGACCTTACAAACTGCAGACTTCAACTCAAATGCTTCAGAATCTTTAGAAAATGATGTATGCATTTATCTAACCCCTTTGCTATGGATAGGATGCAACACAAGAAAAATATCTTTAAATGGTAAAAGTAATTGGTAATTTGCTTGAAGCATTGTTAAGCTGGTTATAACATATTAGTAATTTGAAGGCAAATACAATGCGTATGAAAAATAAAAACAAAAAGAGTTATTTTTGTCTTATCGATTTCGAAGCATGAACTTCATCATCAGAGATTCGTATCAGAAATCGATAAGACAAAAATAACATCTTTTTGTTTTTATTTTTCATACGCATTGTACTTGCCTTCAAATTACTAATATATTATTTTAAATGGTGTTTAATGTTTGATGAAAATTAATGTTTATCAATTCAACATATTGTCATATAGTCCCTATAAGACATAAGGAATACTGGACCTTATCCTACTATCCTGGCCTTATGAAGTATTGATAGGGATGCTTGCAAAACAGAATTTTCTTTCTACAAAGTCTAAAGTGAAATACAAACAGACCTTAGGTATTGTCATATTGTACCTAAATAATGAGAATGGAATCATCTGTTTTTCCTATAAATAACATCTGACAAAACCTCAGAAGAGAGAAACAAGTCTCATGGGACTTGTTTATTCAACCAAGCAATTGCTAATTACTCTGTTCACCTTGTATCTTACTAAACCTTTTTCTCTATCCTTAATACTTGTTCTGTTCCTTTCTATTATATCTCTGTTAACTCTGATATTTGAGTTACAACATAAATAAAAATAGTGTTTACAATTACTAATCTTGGTAGGAGAAGTAAACAAACAAACAATGTGTTTTTATATGGCTTTTTTTAGCCGAAAATTTTTGGGAGAATATGTGCTTAATTGAAGTCATACCTAATTTTGAAAATTAATTAATTAATAATTAATGAATTAGGCGGGCATACCTATTCAAATGTAAGGCTAAACAAATCGAGAAAAATCAATCTCTGTATGTACATTTCGGCCTATTAGGCCTCATCAGCAGAGCTATAGACAGGAAGACCGCTTTGTGTCAGTTTCGAATCACACACAAAGCGGTCTTCCTGTCTATAGCTCTGCTGATGAGGCCTAATAGGCCGAAATGTACATACAGAGATTGATTTTTCTCGATTTGTTTAGAGTACTGCCAGTGATTGGCCAAGAGTATGATCACCTAGTTATCGCCGAGTCTATAAATAGGAGCAGGCATCTTGGACACAACTTATATAGCAAAATAAGTCAACACACCCCCTATTTTGATACAAGGTGGGTGATTCCATTCAGAAATATTAAAATTTATAATATTATTTTGTTTTATTACTTCTAATACTATTTTTATTAATCCTATTTTTATTAATGAATCCTACTTTTATTAATATTTTTATTATTGTTATTATTTTGTTATTCTTAATCTAATTCTTAACCTTATCATTACTGCCAATATTATTGTTAATATTAGTATTGCCCCCCCCTTTTGTTTTTGTTTTTTTTTTTTTCTTTTTTTGTTAATTACAAAAATACAATGTAATACAAGTTAGTGAGTATTTATTTGATATGGCTTTTAACCGACAATTTTTGGAGGATATGTGCTTAATTGAAGTCATACCTAATTTTGAAAATTAATTAGTTGATAATTAATGAATTTAGGCAGTCATATATGTTCAAATGTAAGGCTAAACAAACCGAGAAAATATCAATCCCTGAATGTCGAAATGTACATTCAGGGATTGACATTTTCTCGATTCGTTTAGCCTTACATTTGAACATATATGCCTGCCTAAATTCTTTAATTATTAACTAATTAATTTTCAAAATTAGGTATGATGTTGATATGTTATCAAGTATCATAAACAGCTTATCCTCTTGTAGGATTATCTCTATCCTATTTTCAGCCAACAGCACAGAGAAGTGACATTGAAGTACAAATTATCTTAAAACAGTTCCCATTCTGTTCATCTGATATGTTCTACATTGTAAATAATACTGAATTATATACCAAAATGGCCGTACACCAGAGTTATACTAGATAAAAGTAAAACAATATACCAGCACTACATAACAAGGAAACTCTACACAAGAGAACACCAGGGATTAAAAAAAGGAAAGAAGAAAAAAAAAACAAAAAAAACAGGTGTAATAATTAGGCCAAGGGTATGGAATGGTTGGGGGGTATGATATAAGTAGGTAGGTAAAGTAGATAATTGAAAGTAAAGAGAAAAGTGGAAACAGAATTATCACCTCCTATCATTTTTTGTCTAGTCTCATCTGCAGACTTGCTTACAGTGAGAGGAAGAGGAGAGTGAGTACTCTCTGCTTAGCATACCAGTAGGTCAAAACCTATCCTCTAAGGAGGATCTCATGCATAAAAACAGGAAAAAACATTAGAAAATCAACAGAGTATCATTTGTTGCAAGTGTGGGCGTGAATCAACACACACAAAAAAAAAAGAGAAACAGAGAGCACAGCCAGCATCCTACTCTAATTTTGTCTACACAGTTATCCAATGAATACCAACAGTATATATATATATATATATATATATATATATATATATATAGCTCAGTGGTTATAGCAGTAATACAGTTTAATCGTCAATAAAAGACATGTCCATATATAGATATAAATGAAATAGGCTTTCATTTAAAGAGCAAATTTCAACAACTTTTCTATTTAATGATAAAAAAATTAATTTTTCTTTGTGGCTTAGTTTGGTCTGGTTCCTTATATATCAACCTTCATGGTCTATTTAATACCAAATCCCTCCTTATAGAAGATCAGTAGTGGTACTATTTAACCTATAGCTGGGAGTCAAGTGGTTAAAATCAGTAAGCAGTTGCTTTAAACACTCACACATTGGATCTATATAAGTAAATTGGAGGTGCGTGGTATAACGGTTATCGTCATAGGAAATGGACTCTGCAAGCCGAGTTCAAATCTTGGATGAGGCTGTTTGCATTTCACATAGCATTAATACTCTTGGGAAAGGTATACATCCAACTATTCTCCCTCCAGCTATGGGTAAATAATACAGCAGACTGGGCTCTTTAACTTTGGTATGGCAACCAGTCTAGGAGAAGGAAAATTCTGAAGTCAAAACCATTAAACTCCACTTAAGAAATTGACCTTGTGTCATATCCTACTCATGTGGAAAGGGGTTGGTATATATATATATATATTATATATATATTATATATATATAGGTCGAAATGTACATTCAGGAATTGACATTTTCTCGATTCGTTTAGCCTTACATTTGAACATATATGCCCCCGAAAATTCATTAATTATTAACTAATTAATTTTCAAAATTAGGTACGACTTCAATTAAGCACATATCCTCCAAAAATTGTCGGCTTAAAGCTATATAAAAATAAACACATTTATTTGTTTACTTAACCTCATATATATATATAAGTAAATTGGACTGGAGATTGCATTATTCTTTAGGTTTTGGTATCTTTGACTGGTAGTAAGGTTCAACTTCTACTGCTATATCACCAACATCTGACTGACATTGTAGTTTGGTTTCTTTGTTTAATGGCATATCAACTTTTGTGTTAATTCAATGCCAAAGCCATCTTGTGGAAGAACATTAGTGGCATTATTTAACCATTGGCTGGAGGGGGATGAGGGGGGGTTCATACTTTTTCAAAGGGTAGTGAATCTAATAGCGCAACTGGAGTTTGAACTTGCTTACTACAATGTCATAGTCCAGCATGTTAACTACTACACTATGAGGACTTCCCCCTTTACTCATTAATAATAAAGTTCCAACAATAAACAATCATCAAAAAAGCAATGTTGCTGCAAGGCATAATTGTACAGATTTCAAACATTAAAACCAAAAACAAATAGTCTTAATAAAATAATCATCCACATTTATTTACACATAACTAATTAGATTTATAAGTAGTTCTTCAAGCTGAAGATGTTAACATTACATAACCGTATTGTTTAATTAGGACTAACAATCAAAACAAAAAAAAAATGTTTAAAAACAAAAATCAATAAAAAAATTTTTTAAATACTTCTCTACACAAATCCATGAAATTCATCATAAAACAACACTGTTATCTGGATTTATCTTTTATCATATATTTACAATGGGTAATACTTTTTTGGTACGATCAACTGCCACATGCGCTCGAGTTCGGCCTATGACATCAGCTATAGACACGCCCACAAATTTTTATGAAAACAAAATTCTCTTCTGGTACAGCGAGCGCCCTCTAAGATAACTTAGAGGGTGCTGGTTACAGCCATGAATCAATTATTTTACTTTTAAAACGTAATATTTATTAGCTTAGAAAATTGAAAGTTTCAAATAAAGAAAACAACTTTGAATCATGTAAATTTAGGGTTCTACAAACATTTTTTCCTTAGTTACGAATTTTATTTTATTTACATTTTTATTTATAAATAAAACAATTTTATATTTTTATATAAATTTTTATTAACAATTATTTTAATATGCATGAATCTTTACATTTTTACAAAAAAGTATTACCCCTCTAATTGTTAATAAAAATTTATATAAAAATATAGAATCGTTTTATTTATAAATAAAAATGTAAATTAAATAAAATTTGTAAGTAAAGAAAAATATTTGTAGAACCAGAAATTTACATGATTCAAAGTTGTTTTTTTTTTATTCAAAACTTTCAATTTTCTAAGCTAAAAAATATTACATTTTAAAAGTAAAATAATTGTTTCATGGCTGTACTTGTTAATCGGAGAGAATTTTGTTTTCATAAAAATTTGTGGGCGTGTCTAAATATAGAATCGTTTTATTTATAAATAAAAATGTAAATAAAATAATATTTGTAACTAAAGAAAAAATGTTTGTAGATACCTAAATTTACATGATTCAAAGTTGTTTTCTTTATTTAAAATTTTCAATTTTCTAAGCTAATAAATATTACGTTTTAAAAGTAAAATATTTGTTTGGTCCTGGCGGTACTTGTGTAAGCGAAGAGAATTTTGTTTCCATCAAGATTTGGGGGCGTGTCTAAAGCTGATGTCATAGACCGAACTCGAATGAATGTGGCAGTTGGTCGTACCAAAAAAGTATTACCGTATTTACAATTACATTAATCATTTAGTGGAAATTTTTAATGAACAAAGATTGTAAAATAAACATTATTTAGGAAAATGAAATAAATAGAAAGAAGTTTCAAGATTTTCTGTAGATAGGACTTCAACTTAAATAATAGTTTCAAGTTTAATAAATGTTAAAAAAAAAAAAAGAAAAAAAAAAAAAAAAAATTACAAATAATTTAACTATAAATCCTAAGAAATGATCAAAGCTTTAGCACCAGTACACAGATATACCAGTAAATATACCTATTGTAACTTAACAGTTGAGAATAGAAATAGCTAATAGAAATAATAGGAAGAAACATAAGTATTAATGATAGGAAAAAGGTTTACTAAGCAAAGATACAAGGTGAACAGAATAATTAGCAATTGCTAGGTTGAATTAACAAGCTCTGTGAGGATTTTGTCATTTATCTCTTCCAAGGTTTCATCAGACGTTATAGAAAAAACAGACAATTCCATTCTCATTATTTAGGTACTATATGACAATACCCAAGGTTTGTTTGTATTTCCCTTTAGCCTTTGTAGAAGGAAAATTCTGTTTTCAAAGATCCTTATCAACACTTTATAGGGCCAGGATGGTAGGATAAGACATTATTCCCCATGTCTCATAGAGCTTGCAGAAAGCCTGAGTCCTGCAGTAGACTGTGAAAAAGGGTTGATGGGATACAGGGGGAGGCAGAAATAATAAGGCAGTCAAAGGGTGGGGATGACATTGCCATATTACTTCTACCAAATTTTCAGCCAACAAACAATATAAAAATAACTGCCTTTTCAGTGGATCCCAGAATACACAGACTGCATTCCATATAAAGGGTTAAAACCCCCTCCCCCTCCCAACAAAAAGGGGTGTCTTTAGGCACAACACCAAACTGCATTTGATGCTCCGGTTCTAAAGAGTATGTAGCACCTTTTCATCAACATTACTCCCAGGTCCACACCACGAAATAGACAGAAATTAAAGTTCAAGTTAAGGATAGCATCCAAATAAGTAAAAAGTAAAGGGCGGCCTAAAGTTGGTATTAGCCAATCAGCGAGGGAGTCTATAACCTTTTCACTAGCACTAGACCAAGGAGATTGTTTTTGCGTCTGAGGTGGAGCGCCACACCTACCATCAGCTCCTTACTTCACCGCACAGATCCCTGTGCTATCATCCGCTGAGTTGGCGAGGGCCGGTATTGAACTAGGAACCTTGTGGTTTCTAGCCAAACGCTCTAACGACTGAGCTAACCGGGGGGGGGGCATCCAAATAGAAGGTAGCAATTTATTACAAACCACCTTTTGTAACATTTAATAGAAGACATATGTTCAACAGATTTGAAGAAAGAACTAGTATCAACAACCTCGGTAGAAGAAGAAAAAACAAATTATTTAAATACTCTATGATAAATAATAGCCAACAATTAGCGAGCTATTAATTGTGCCCGCCTATAGTTTAAAAAAAAACAAACTTAATTTTACTTTATTTTCACAATTGGCTTCAGTGACTCTTTAATTACTTAAGGAAATATTTAAAAAGATATGGTCTTATATAAGAGACGCCAGAAATTATTTCTCTGAATGTTTGAGATGAGGCTTGAAGATTAGTATTATCTGCGTTATTCGGACTATTGTCCCCATCTTCATTGTTATTTGTACAACGTTTTGGCCGATATGCCCTCCGGCCTTCTTCAGGTATTTCCCCGAGTCCGAGAAGGTTCCAGAGTCCGAGAAGGTTCCAGAGTCCGACAAGAAATACCTGAAGAAGGCCGGAGGGCATATCAGCCGAAACGTTGTACAAATAACAATGAAGATGGGGACAATAGTCCGAATAACGCAGATAATACTACGCCAGAAATTGTTCAACACTATTGAACCTTTCTTTGAGTCTTGATTAATTTTTTTAACACAATTTGGCTGGTTCTAGGTTCAATACTGGCCCTCGCCAACTCAACATATGAGTAGCACAGGTTGGATCTATGTGGTAAAGTGGCAAACTGATGATAGATATGGCACTTTACCAAGATGCAAAAATAATAACCCTTGTCTAGTGCTAGTGAAAAGGAGATAGACTCCCTCGCTGTATGGCTGATACCAACAGTAGGCTATACTCCGCCAACTTTACTTTTTACTTTACAGCACATAATTCATTATATTCTATTTTATGTTTTTAAACAATACAGTGCTATTTTTCTAATTGAAAAAAAATGTAACAAAAACAAAAATTAGGGTGCTTTTAATGGGGACTGGAACGGGTTAATGGCATTTCAGTTTATTTTCATGGAGAAAATAGATTTGATATACAAAGAAATTGAGTTAGATCGGACCAGAACAAACTCAAAATATATGTCTACTAAGTCCAAAATTAGCTTTGTACATCAAACTTTTAAATATACGTTCACATAAAAGCATATATCTGCCAATATTGACCGATTTACTTTTCAGGCCTTGTCAGATGTATAATCTGTGAAATAATTTTTTTTAAATAAATAAAAAACATTAAAAAAATAAAAATATCTATGAAAAGAGAAGTTCCTTTTTTTCTCTCTTATACACACAATCTGGCAAAGTCTGAAATTTGTCAGCCACATCAAGAATACAAAGAAGAGCATCAACTGGTTGAACATTTTCTGTTGTATCAATAATTATCAAAGTTATCAATAAATCCTGGGGAAGGAGGGGGGGAAGAGTCCCCATGGTGGATTGGTTTGGTTTGTTTTACGGCATATCAACCTCAGTGGGTCATTTAATGCCGATAAAGTTTTGAAATAAATCAATTTTTAATGGATAATACAATTTTTTTATAAATACATTTTTCTATTTAACCCATAGATGGGACCCTAACAGGTACTACCACTCCAGGTCAGAGTGGACCAGGGAGCAATGGTGATGAAGGGGTGCTCCACATTCTCCAAACCTCCAAAACTGGAACCTCACCATCAGATAGAGTTTAACGTCATTCCCAGGACATGTAGACCCTCAGTCACTGCCTTCTAGCACCCATATGATAAAAAGGGTTGGGGCTTGCCATAAGGGCAATAGGGGCAATCATATAGGTGCTAGGGCTTGACGTGAGAATTTCATTAAAATACGATAATTCCCTGATTTTTGGTAAATTATTTTCTGTAAAAAGTTAAAGTCATTTTGTTAAAAACGCATTTTAGGCTCAGTTTGCCAGTACCTAATATATATATTATAAATGGGGAATGTTTTCTGTATATACTAGTATAGAGAAATGGTAGTTGGAATTGAGGACTTCAAAATAAAAAGTTCAACATTCTCCATTTAGTGGAGTTTGAATTATTAATACTTGACCCTGTTCACCTAAAAATAAAGATCTGATTTTAAAGCAAATCAGAGTCTATTCGTCTAGCAGTCAGTGGTGTAGAATCAACTGATAAAAGAGAAAGGAACGAGAAAAATATTGTATAAACACAAGTTGGGGGGGGGGGAGAAGAAAGTTAAGCTAAAGTGAGCATAAAACTGGCCATTTGGGACATTTGAGTATGTAGGTAAAAGTAAACAGTTTCAAGTTGGGAGGGAGGCTTTACTCATCAAAAATAAAACAGAACTAATGTTTTTTTCAGCTGTGAAACTGTTTAAAAATAAATGCTAGTGACTAGATTTTTAATAGGCTAAGTTTGACAGTGGAATAAAAGTCTAGAATTGGGTCCAATTACAAATCCATCAAAATCTCATTGCAGTTACAATATATTGTGGAATTAAATTATACAAACAATTAATTCATATTCTAAAGTCAGCAGAGTAGCATATTGTCGGTATCAGCTGGACAGCGAGGGGGATATATCCCTTTTCACTAGTGCTAGACTAGGGAGATTGTTTTACATATGAAGTGGAGCGCCACACCTACCATCAATTCCCACTTTACTGCACAGATACAAGCTGTGCTATTCATGCACTGAGTTGGCGAGGGCCGGTATCGAACCCAGAATCTTTTGGTCTAGAGGCGGAAAATATAGTTAGGATCTTTTTTGCCTAATAACTGTCTTCAATAACACAGACTAAAAAAAATTTTAAAAAACAACTAATTTTCAATTATGATTAGTGATTACTTTGGTATAACGAACAAAAGAAGTAATTAAATTGGATTTCAATTTAAACTATACCAATATGTTAAACTTCTAATTCACTGTTTAGTAACGCTACCAGTTTCGAAAAAATAAATTCTATATTGTACTTAATGGGGGGAGTAGCCTGTATTAATGTGCGAATTCAGAGGTTTGAGTGGAAGAGAACTTCGTAATAACAACACTATTTAGTTACTTTATAGAAGTGATTACAATGAAAATAACTTTAAACTAACAAGTATATTTTAACCAAATCAATTTGCCAATGACTTAGACACACACAAAAGTTCAAAGAGATTACTAAAATAATAATTAAATATAAACAAATCCATAAAAACTAAAAAAGGTATTTCGGGCAAAACTAAATGAAAGTAGCTATGTTCAACCCTACCCTTCTTTTTTTTTTTAATTGTAAAATGATTATGTTAAAAACTTAGTTCCGCTTACAGAGCACAACGACAGCAGTTGATACGGGAAAAGAAATAGGTTTTTATTTTAAAGAAAGTTTCCACAGCAACGAATAATGTTAGGGTTAACATTTTACATTCATTAAAATTATATATATTATCAAAACTATTTTTCTCCACTTTAAATAATTATCAAAGTTATTTTAGCCTGTTATATAACAGTATTATTCTAGTTAATTTTTATCTTCGACCACAGAAGAAGAACCCGGTGATACTAACGAATAAATTAAAGACTAAGTCGATAAGTTCTTGGTACGGATAACTTAAAACTAAAGATTTTTATAAAAAATTTTCTAGAATGAATGAATCATTGCGAAGATTGCAATCTTCAAAAAATGAAAAATAAATTTTAAAAATGTTTAAATAAAAAAATGAAAGATTAAGTATCCAAAAATGATTAAATTTAAGATATCGATTTTTTTTTTAACTGGTCAGGTACAAACGACTAGTGTTTATAGAAAGACCTTACTTTGCTTTTAAGGCTATTTTTAGTTTTAAGGCAAATAAATTGAAGAAATCTCATATTTAAGTTTAACTTAAATATAAAATAAATATTAACTTAATAAGTTAATATAAAATAAATATTAACTTAATAAGTTAATATTTAATTTTGTAAAACTAAGTTTAAAGTATAAAAGATAACATCATTATAGAGAAAAATCCTCATTATTATCATCATCAAAATAGAACACAAGACCCTGGCGCTCCCAAAATAACAAAAAGGTGGACTTGACTTTTTTTTAGTTCACATACACACACACGGAGAGAGAGTACCAAGACACACCCCTTCAATTAAAGAAATAAAAATAAAAACAAACTCAGTTTGAACGTTATCTACAACAAAACGAAAAGACATTCTATAAAAAATATCTTCTGATTATTTATTTATTTATCTATTTAAGGAATATTCGTTTTGGTTAATTTTATATCCTCAATAAACAACTAAAAAAAAAAAAACAACAAAAACAATCAAAACCAACATTTACAAGATAGAGGAAAAGAGAACGAGTGAATGACCTCATAAAAAAAACCTAATGTTGTCAAAAGGTTTTTCCTGATTGTTACTAAAAGCTAAGATTAACGGGCACCCCCTTTGGTTTAGGAATACATTAAAAGAAACTAATATACAAAACGGTTGTTTTAAAACAAAACTAAACACAATTGACTGTTCTTATCACCTCGCTCCTTTTAAGTAAGACTACAAAGTTTAGTAGACAAGGCGGATGTTAACTAACTTACTAGAAATGTGTTACTAGTAACTCACCTACTAGACTATTTATTACAGGAGGTTTTTTTATTATTAGACAAATAAATGTAGAGGTTTTAAAACCTATGTAATTCTTGCCAAAAAATTGATAATGTTTGACATTTGTTTATTTACAGAAATTAAAGAAAAATAATCTACATTTATTGTAGGCAATATAATAATCAACAATAAAACGAAATGTTATTTAAATGTGTGGATTTTTTAAATTTTCAACAAAAAGTATTAATGCAGAGTATTGTAAAACCGAAGTTTACAAGGAAAAATATTTTTTTTAAGATGTTCAAAATTTAAAATTTAAAAAAAAAAATGAAAATAAAAATAAATTATGATTGGAGACGATTCACAATAAGAACATTTTATTTAATTCTCAAAATTAATTACTAAGGCATGATTTTAAATTCGAAGCAACAAAAGATACATTGTTAGATTTTTTTAAGTAGTGACGAAGACGGAACAAGATATATACAAAATTCGAGAAGGCTAAGCAAAAGCTATTGTTGTGAAAATATAAAATAAAGAATTATTATTTTACTTAGTATGACTAAATAGAATAGTCATTAAAAAGTTTTAGGTTTTTTTATTTAAAAAATATGACAATTTGCCATCCGTAGAAACTGTCAATAAGAAAAAGAATTAAAATTATGGCTTTTTTCTCGCTACTAAAATATAAATAGGGAAATATAGTTTTAAATGATTGCATACAATGAATACAATTAAATTATCTAAAGTGGATAAAATGCATAATTACGTGTAAAATGTAAATGACAGCTAATTTATAAATTAAATTTGTAATACGACCTACTACTGACAACAGCATTGTTTAGTATTTTTACTACAAATGTAGTCACATAAAAAGACATCCTTAAAAATAAGTATTTTTTTTATTTTACTATCTTTTCTTAAAAAATATTTGATACATTTAAAAATTGTGCGTGGGTAGTTTTGATGATATTTTTTTAACCAGATTCTCATTTTATATTCAACTTATGTAAAACTCTCATTAGCATGAGCTATCTCTTTTTTTTTTTTTTCTTTTTTCGACGTAGCAGAAAGAAGTATAAAACACAAACACACGTCAGACAAACTTATCTAAGCAAGAACAAAATTAAACATGTGTGAATTTGGGAAACTTTGTAGATTCAAGTTAATAGATTATTATTAAGGGGGTGCCTAATCACGTGATCTTATTGTGAACCATACTGTAATTTTTGGTGATTTTTTTTCAGGGTTGTTTCTCTGCACTTAAGTGCGAATTTGTTAGGTGTGTTCCTTTTGATGACGACCTCTTTTTTAAGTCTTTAATACTCACTGATATTTGATTTGTTATAATGAATATATATATATATATATATATATATATGTAATGTTGAGTAGATAAAAATGATTGAATCTCTGTTAAAGTTATATTATTGTTAATGACACTCCCATGTAAAGAAATATCGTCCCACAGTTTTAAGTTCAATTAGATGGGTGGTTTTCCTTTACCCCCCTCTCTTTTTCCAAGTGAAAAAGGGATTTTGAAAAAAAAAAAAAAAATAAGAATAATGTTTTGTTTTTTAAGTTACTCATGTTACGATGTCATTTATTCAAAAGTTTTGACAACATTTGAGAAGGTCATAGAATTTTATTAGAAGTAAAAAATTATCCATTCAAGACGAAAACATTTTTTTTTTTAATTAATCGGATAATGTAATTTTTCATGTTTGCTTTTAAAATATTTTCCCCCACAAGATGAGCACGTGATCAAGCATCTCCTAGGCTACTCTTGTCTCCATCAATCATGTTTTAAAAAAGAAGAATTTCTCTACCAAGTGGTTGCAATAATTAGTTCTTCTGCTTCTCTTTTCATAAAAAATTCCTCTTTTGTGGGTGGGTAATTTCGCGTACTAAATAATAATAGGTGCCTAACATACACTGTAAGTCAGTTATCATTGGTACAAACGTTGTTTAATATATTCTAAATAAGTCCAAAAGAACCATATGAGATAAAAAGAAGTCGTGTTGGGTAGGGTGAAAAGATATAAACAACCTAAGAACAAGCGGATATGAATTCTTCAACTTCAATAAAAAAATAAAAATTTTAAAGTCTCCAAGAAGCCTTTAAGGAAACGATAAGAAACCGGAAAATTCCATGAATAATACTTTCGAGTATTTTTCCCAAACTAGAGGAAATAAATGTTATCTTTATTTTAGGGGAAAGAATCAGCCAACACCCTGACTGTGCACTGTAGAATACCAAATGACATCTCCCAAACCACCGTCGCTTTCTTCCGGGGTTTTTTCGGTGTCGGCACCACCACTGTAGGGACGATCGGAGAGGGAAAATGAAGAGATAAATATCTTCTTTTACTTACCCCGGTCCCGTTATCACACACTACCACATTACGACCTTGATTGTCCATTGCAGATGACTTAGTGATTTAAAACCATCGGATTACCATCCACTTAGGCTAGGAAAAGCGTCAACCGGAAGCACACACCCCTGGCACCAACCGGCTCCCACAATGCCAAGCGATGACTCACCAAGGCCGTTAACTCTGTAAAGACTTTTGTCTGCTAAAGTTTTTCTTATTTTTCTGGTGAAAGAAAAACTACAGTTTATAAACTAATGTTTAATTGTGGTGAATAGAATTTTTAGCTGTGCGAGGCATTTTTTTTTTGTTTAGTTTACTCGATCTAAAAAAGGATAGGGTATATAATTACTATTATTTTTATTTGTATATTTTTGACAATTTAAAAGTCATTGTTTTACTTCCTTGCAATGAATAGGAAATAGTTTTTATATAGTTTATATAGTTTATGTATATATTGTACATGTGTGCATTTTTTTTTATGTGAAAATATATTTATGTAGTTTTAAGTGAAGATATATGTATATATATATGCATACATATATACATATAGGTGGATGATATGAAGTGTTTCTGTATATCTGTACCAAGGTATCCATTTATTCATTTATTTATGTATGTATATATATATATATATATATATATATATATATATATATATATATATATATGCTTATGAAGAGGGGGTGACTTAACGGTGAAGGTAAAATAAAAATGTGAGTAGCAACTTTTACATATATATATATATATAATATAATAAGATAAATATATAAAGGTTTTACATATCTATTTATTGGGTGACAAAGTGATTGTTCCTTTGTCACCCAATAAATAGATATGTAAAACCTTTATATATTTATCTTATTATATTATATAACAGCTCTATTTTATATTGAGCACTCTACCTATAATACTGCCTATGGTACACCATTCCAGCAAAAGCTGAAACAGTGACCATCTCACACTATAGTATATGTATATATATATATATAATTATACCAAACTTATTGGTAAATCCTCGCAGTGAGAAAAAAAACAGCAAATAGTTTGATTGTAAAAATATACTACCAAACATCACCCGGGAAGAAAAAAAATTTTGGAAAAAAAGAAAAGACCAAGATAATCGTACCAACCAAAAATAATCTATTAGTACAATATTTTGGCCAAAAGAAAAAACAATTTATATGTATATATACATATATAAGATATATATATTCATACAAAACCGCCAGGAAACTAAAGCTAACAAGTAAAAAGGGCTCAATACCTAAGTAGAGCAAATAATAAAGATAAATCTAATGAGTCAGATAAACCTACTAAAAGTTTCGCTTAATGCTCTTCAGGGCTAAGATCTGACTCTTAGCCCTGAAGATCATTAAGCAAAACTTTTTGTAGGTTTATCTGACTCATTAGATTTATCTTTATATATATAATATATATATATATATATATATATATATATATACATACACACACGCACACACATATATATATATAATATAAAGATAAATGTAAAAGGATTAATATATGAAAAAAATATACATATATGTCTAACTCTTAACATCCTGTTGAGAATTTTTCAGAGCATTCCTATAAGGGTATATTTTAAAAAATGGCTAAAAATTACCTTTGCATTTAAAGTTACCTATTATTTCCCTTAAATCAAAGACTTCTAAATATGTTTAATATTACATTTAAACAAAGGCTATCATTTGGGGTGGATTAGGAAAACAAAGGAGATTTCCGATCAGGTGGAATGAGGTGGTATAGGACTTTAAGAGCTAAAGATATAAATGAATATATTTAGTTATGTCTATATATTTGAATGTACTTGACTGTATATGCCTAAAGATGAATGTTTACATGTAAATGTATAAGTAAATATATATTTCAAAGTGTCAGTACCTCTTATATTCTGTATATATTTTTGTACATTGTATATACAAATAGTTATGAAGTTTAGATTAATCTGTCAACTGGACCAGGGAATTAGGGAATCAAAAGATTATTCTGTTTCAGAATTTAATGTAGGAAAATATTGCCAATTGAAATTTTTCTTAAACATCAGCAGTACTGGAACCACAGACGGCTTGATTATATACTTACACTTTGAATATTTTACATGTTGCTACCAGTATGCATACTTCTGAGAAAATCACTTTAATGGTACATGTGCCACACATTGTTAAGAGTATTTACGGGTTTCGAAAGAGCTTTATTTCTCCGTAGTTGTAGGCAAATTGTTGGACAAAGAAGGAACAAATACGAAAGTAAATGCAGACATTTGTATTAACAAAAATTACATGAATGTTTTTTCAAATTTTATTGGTATTTGCTACCAGACTTATCTGTGAGTTAAGCAGAGTTCTTTGAGTAATGATGATAACAGGGGTATTCTGTTCATCGGTAGGAAATGTTGATAAGACGCTTCGTCCCAGTAGTTTCTCGTCCTTCAGTAAGTGTGCTATTGTACCCGCCTTTTAACGTATGCTGATACAATGCCTTAGAAGTGAGCTGGTTGTAGAGTTCTGTGATAAGTGGGCCCTGTTTTGGGCTTGGTAATGAGAGCTTTAGTTTTTACATCTCTCCTCCAGTAACTGTTTTGCAATAAGTGTAGAAATTTGGTTTTGGCGCCAACATCGAATGTTGGCGATTCGCCCCCTAGCGGCAGGAGGAGATAATTAACTGTGGAATTTCCAATATTGTATGCATTTGAACTAGTAAAAGTTGCTATTTGCTGAAATAGCTTGATCCGAGAATTCTTAAAATTTTCATCTGGTCTACTGTTCTCACACAATCGTCATCTGTAAGACCGTCACCAACAACCAGTTCTTTCAGCTAATAACAGTAATTCCCCCCATCGAACCATTCCAACCAACAGGGGTGACTGGAGGCTTACCAAGCGTCCCCACTAAGAGGAAAAATACGGTTATGGGGAGCTATATTCTCCCAGTTGGGCAAATTATTCGGAGGAAAGAAGACAAACACACAATGTAAGTTTAATACATGTATTGACAAATAGTACAAGAATATGTTGCAAATTTTGTTGGCATTTGCTACCAGACTTATCTGTGAGGTTACTGTTCGTTAGGGAAGTGGCGCTAACAGGTGTATTCTGGTCGCTGGTTGTAGAGTTCGGTAGAGACGCGTCCATTTTGTCGCTTCTCCTCCGATAAGTAAAAGTAGGGGATGCTCTTTTAGAAGCTTCTCGCCTGGGTAACTGTTCTTTTAAATGACGGTGGATGGGGCCCTTTTTAAGTTGACTATTTAGGTCCTCAGCCTTCTGATAAGTATGCTGTCGAAACGGCCTTCTGATAAGTATGCTGTCGAAACGGCCTTCTGATAGTATGCTATGAGACAGCCTTAGAAAGTATGCTGGTTAAGGGCAAGATGATGGGAGCGCTTATTTTAGCGACTCACTTCGGTGACAATCTCAAGATAAGTGAAGGGGTTTGGTTTTGGCGCCAACATCGTATTGGCGATTCGCCCTCTAGCGGCAGGGGAAGATAATTCTCTATCAGATTTCCGATACCACTTACAACCTGGAGGTTAGGAGTTCAATCTCTGTAGTCTCTGCTACTCTGTCATTTAAACAGGTAATCTCGCAGATCCATTATTGTTGAATCGCAAGTTAGATCCTCGCAGGAGGCCCCATTAAAATTCCAACATAAAAAAGACCTTAGTATTATCTGCATTATTTGGACTATTGTCACCATCTTCATTGCTATTTGTACAACGTTTCAGCCAATATGCCCTCCGGCCTTCTTCAGGTATTTCTTGTCAGATTACAATTGGACACATGGCCTAGTGGATAAGGTAGTTAGGTTAAGACAGTTCTAAGTGACAGTTATCTCTGGATTCCGGGTTCAATCCTGAGTAGAGGCAGTAACATAGAAAAATAATTAACACAACTCCTACCCCAGCTATGGTTAGCGGAATGAGAACAGGATACCCCCGTAGACTAAATAAAGGGTTAGGTTCAAAGTTCCGTGATGGCTCCCGATTACGACAAGAAATTTCCCGAGTTCGAAAAGAAGGTTCCCGAGTCCGAGAAGGTTCCTGAATCCGACAAGAAATACCTGAAGAAGGCCGGAGGGCATATCGTCCGAAATGTTGTACAAATAACAATGAAAATGGAGACAATAGTCCGAATAACGCAGATAATACTAATCATCAAGGCTCATCTCAAACATTCAGAGAAATAGTAAAAAAGACCTTGCGTTGATCCAGCCACTCTGAAAACTTGTCAACTGGTGGATTTTGCAGTGCCAGCAGATCACAGGGTGAAGTTAAAGGAAAATGAAAAAATAGACAAATATCTGGACCTTACCAGAGAACTGAAAAAGTTATGGAATATGAAAGTGAAAGTTATACCAATTGTGGTTGGTGCGCTTGGAACGGTCCCAAAAGGATTGGAAAGGGGCTTGGAAAGTTTGGATATCAGAGGAAGGATTGAAACCATTCAGAACACTGCACTGCTGCAATCTGCCAGAATACTCAGAAGAGTCCTGGAGACCTGAGGAGACTTGCTGTCACTCAGACTCCAGTGAAAGACCATCAGCTAACACTGATGTGAAAACTCAAAAGGAGTAAATAATAACAACAATAATAATAATAACAACAATAATAATAATAATAATAATAATATACCGGGGGATACAAATTTAGTAATTCACAAGAGAAGATAAAATTTAGTAATTCACAAGAGAAGATAAACCACCTTATGTACATGGATGACATTAAAATTTTTGCAAAAAATGAAAAAGAATTGGAGAGCCTAGTACAAACTATTAGAATATATAGCCAGGATATAGGGATGGAATTTGGAATCGAAAAATGTGCTATGCTTGTAATAAAAAGGGGTGAAAGAAAACTAATGAATGGAATACAACTGCCAAATCAGGAAACTATAAAATCTCTTGATGAAAATGAGGTAGCTTATTCTATGCAGGTTAGTCATGGTTCTGCCTATCAAATCTTCCATGATGAGTTAGGCTTCCATAAAACTAAAGTGTGGATAACTTTTTGGACCATATTACCTTTAGGCACCCCTTTTGTGATCTCGATTCGTGGGGGACGTTTTTTCCATTCACACCGTCAAAATCTGGTTAATTGTTAACAGGCGATTTTTAGAGTTTTTAAAATAATTATAAAACTAACCCCTAACCACTAACCCCTAACAAACAACCGGATTTTGACGGTGTAAATGGAAAAAACGTCTCCATGAATTGAGATCACAGATAGGGGTGCCTAAAGGTCATATGGTCCAATTTTTTAATCTGCCTCATACTTCATAGAAGAAGCTTTATAGTCACAGAGTGATAAATGATGCCTTTTTGCAGTATCACTCATAAGTCCTCCATCCCACCAAACATCTTTTTTTTTTATAAAAAAGTTCATTTTATTCTGAACCAAATTTACCAGGATTTTATAATTTCTCATGGAACATTCCACAATCAAAATTTTGGACCATATGACCTTTAGGCACCCCTTTTGCTTTGCTGATTCATAAGTACATTTTTTTAATTACACCGTCAACATCCGGTTGTTTGTTAACAGACAATTTTTAGAGGTTTTTTCTTAGATTATAAAATTAACCCCTAACCCTGACCCCTAACCCCTAACAAAGCAATTATTTTGAATATTTTCCACATCAATTTTCCACAAAATTTTAGGTATTTATTTATTTGTAAACTTTTTAGTTAACTTCTTGTTACTGTAAAAAAAAAAAAGGACAAGAGTAAAAAACAATTTTAAAAAATGCTTACTCAAATTTTGGGTGTATATAGCTGTGGTAGTAAGCAAACAAACACGGTTGGACTTGTAGAAGCTTTATTCTACATAGAATACAGTGGTAGATTTTTGACCAGTTTATATAATTAGAAGGGTAGGGGAGGTAACTCAGTTACTTATTACAATAGCATAAGAATATTGTGACGTAAGCGATGACGTAGAGCTATGACATAGTTTTTGTTACAGACAGAAATACAGACAATCTCCATTATTAATAGATGATATTGATTCTCTTTATTTTAGTAAACATAGTTTGATCCATGCTTCCATTTGCCATACTGGTCAGTTTTTTATTTTTGAAAATGCTTTTCTGCTTTTTTAATCTCAAAGAAGAAGTGAAGAAGTTGCATCAAGCTATGGTTTTGACGTGTGACGGTTGTCGTATATATATTTACCAAACCCCTCCGCACGAGCAGGATGTGACATGAGGTCAATTTCTTAGGCGGAGTTTAACAGGTTTAAATTCAAAGTTTTCCTTCTCCTAGACTGGTTACCTAGCGATGGTTAAAGAGCCCATTCCGCCCTACTATTTATCCATAGCTGGAGGGAGAGTAGGATTCATACCTTTCCCAAGGGTATTAGCGCAAAGTGAAATGCAATTACCATGTCCAGGATTTGAACTCGGGGCGACGAGTCCATTTCCCATGACTTTAACCATTACACCACGCGCTTCTGACGGTTGTCTTATATGTTTGTAGTTTTGGTAACCACAACCTCCTGCTAACATTGTTTAGTTGTAATTGAACAAACCCAGACACTTTGTTGTTTAAGCCAGCATGTAATATAATATGTGTAATATAATATATCCTCATATATTAGGATATATGGATATATGTGTAAAAACAATTAACAAGAGATTTACAAGAAAACTTAATAGAGTAGAAATACAGAAATAACAGAAGACACAAAGAAACTTATACATAGCTGTGGTACGTGCCTGGACATGGTAATTGCATTTCACTTAGCGCTAATACCCTTGGGAAAGGTATGAATCCTACTCTCCCTCCAGCTATGGATAAATAGTAGGGCAGACTGGGTTCTTTAACCATGGCTAGGTAACCAGTCTAGGAGAAGGAAAACTCTGAATTCAAACCTGTTAAACTCTGCTTAAGAAATTGACCTTGTGTCATATCCTGCTCGTGTGGAGGAGTTGGTAAATATATATACATAGCTGTGTAAGTGCAAAGTCTAATATGTAGATAGTCTTTGTGTAGATAAATTTCTTAAGGCTGTTGTTCTCATATGCTGTACAATATGAGGTTGCTGGGAGTGTAAATGCTGCTAAACCGACCAGTTAATTATATCTTATTTTTATATAGTTATTTTTCTTTATAAAAATGAACTACACAGTATCCAATTTAGAGTAGTTTAATGGGTTTATTAATACCATTGTGTGCTGACCACTAGTTTCTGCGGTCTATGAACCCTAACTGGAAAAGGGTAAGGGGAAGTTGCGTATATCCTTTTGAGTTTTTACACCACTGGTCGGATAGGTAACAATGGTAAGAGCTTTCTATTTCTTTGAGGATTTTCTATTTTTTAAAAAGTATTCGCCGTTATCTGTCATTAAATGTTATTTGTTTTTCCTTGTACAGTTTCATGGTGTTTATTAAATAAACTTAATGACATTGTGGTGAGCCGGAAGTTATCGCTTTGACAGACAGAGATCGAATGACAAAAATAAGTAGTTTGCGCATGTGGACTGCACACCCTAGTAGAAATGAAATTTAAAATAAAATTCGTAAAATTCAACCAATCAGAGGCGTTCTCGCCTAATAAGAAAATTTATCAAATAGACACTTTTTGGAGCCTATGCTGGACTATAAAAAAGCCAGCCTTTCAGATCCTAACCAGAAAGATCTCATTTGCCTAAGGGAATTCACGTCACCCTTTTTAAGAACATTTCGCTTACATGCTGAAGGTATCTATCTATCTCTCTCTTTGAATAACCTATGCTTTCGGAGATAAACCTTAGATTCATTCAACTTATGCCTGACTGCTTTTGAGTTGACTTTAAACTTTCACCTTTTCTTTCTCACTTTTGAACTGTGAAATACCAGCTTACATTTTACATTTGAACTTAAAAAAAATAACTTTTGGCGGAAGCTCGCCCAGTATTCGATGCTACCTTTAAATATTGACATCAAACAACACCATATCTATCACCATAACATCAATAAAGAATCGTAATGCTAGCCCTTTCTTCGAGACCAGTAGGCAGTAAAAGGGGGTGAAAAGTGTCCTGTCACATAGACAGGAGTTACACTGTTAGCTCTGTCAAGGCTAGGAAGGGAAAGAGAATTTTGACTTTGGTACTTCTGGTTTTATGCTCTGTTTGCAATGCCACCTAGCGCCTAATGGGAGAAACAGGATAATTAAGGAATGTAATTCCTATGAGAAAATCAGGAAGGAATAAAATTATAGTGAACATTTTCGAAATACTGAACTTAATACTGTGTGAATTAACACAGGAACTAAACATTATTTTGCATTGATCTGACCAGCCCGTGAGTGTAGTTGCTGAGAGAAAGTAAGAAATGATCATAGTATTTTTCTAATGAAGCTTACAAGAACTTATCAATATCATTACTTATACTATTACTAATGTGATGGAGTGAATATCTGTCTATTTGTCTTTTGTTTTTTGTTTTCATAGATTCATCATTGAAACTAGAAATAATTTTGGTATTGTTGAATAGCAATTGCTTCATTTCAAAATTTAATTTGAAATTATGACAAATTTATATCAATAACTGTGAAGAGTTTGTTTATCTATCCTCTATAGATGGCCAAACAATTTGATCAGGGCTGATGCTTGGGCCTCCACCCCCAAATCTATGGTATGGGGCTTTCACTCTACTACACATCAATTTTCATAAAGTAGTATTTATAGAAAATATATAAAACCCACCCTTCCAGGGTCCTCAAGCAGGATCCCCCCTCCCACACATGGTCGAGAGTTTGGGGGTAGTACGCACTGGCTACATTTTTTGTATGTAGTATGCATACTTATTCAACTCAGGGAAAGGTTTTAGTATAAAAAATTGTTCATCATGAAGAAAAGGAGTTTTGATAATTTTTTTAGCACTGTCAGCTGTGGCTTTATAATACACTAACTGTACCTCTGCAGAGGGGTAAGACCCTCCCTAATGGAGCCACCTGTTGGCCATGAGTGGTGACCCATGATACTTAAGGACGGAATCCTGGTGGCTAAGCAGTCCATGACATGCAACACTCTACTTAGGCCCTTACCTAGGCTAGACAGCTGGTCGGAGAGATCCCCTCTCATCAATTGGCTGGTCACATCAAGCCCTAGCAACTATATGATTGCCCCAACCCTATTGCCCTTATGGCAAGCCCCAACTCTTTTTATCATATGGGCGCTAGAAGGTGGTGGCTGAGGGTCTTCATATCCTGGGTATGATGTTAAACTCTAACTGATGGTGAGATTCCTGTTCTGGAGGTCTGGGGAATGTGGAGCACCCTTTCATGACCATTTCTCCCAGGTCCACTCTGACCCGGAGTGGTAGTACCTGTTAGGGTCCCAATTTATGGGTTAAATTGAAAATTTGTTTACAAGAAAAAAGAGTTTAAAAAAAATTTCTTCCAAACTATCACTATGAATCTTTCAAAACTTTGCCCGTATTAAATGACCCACCGTGGTTGATATGCCGTAAAACAAAACAAACAAACAGATTTTTTTTTTCAGAAGACGAATGGGTGGGGGTGCTGCTGAGGAAAAGGATTTATGATTTTTTTTTTCTGAATGATGAGAAAAACTTTATTTATTTATTTCCTGGTAAGGACTATTAAAATCTGTTTTAACATAATGCTAATCAACACAGTTTAAATTATTGTTTCTTTCCAAGAGATACTGTATTCATTTTGTATATATTATTCATACTATGTAGGTAATACAACAAGGAGGCACTGGTGATGTAATGGTTATCATTATAGCAGGTGGATTTGGCTACCTAAGTTCAAATCCTGAATGAGGCTATTTGCTTTCCACATAGGAAAGGTATGAATCCAATGATTTCCCCTCTAGCTATGAATAAATAGTAGAACAGACAGCTCTTTAACCATGGTATGACAACAGTCTAGGAGAAGGAAAACTCTGAATTCAGACCAGTTGTAGACCTGGAGAGGGATGGGCTCCACCAGGATACTTCTGCCCAAGACACACTATATGAGTAGTGCCCCCACAACTAAACCAGCTTGCAGGATATATCTTTCTTTATTTTAATACACCAAACTATATTTTATTGTTTTTATTTTTACAAAAAAAATATTTTTAAAACATTAACAATATCAATGAGTAAGTGAAAAAGTCAAAACTAGGTAGACAAAAAGAAAAGAAAAAAATAATTTATTATTAGAGATATGAAAAAATATCCACAACTTCTATATTTTTAAAAATCCTATTGTTTATTTCAACCAATCAAAAACTTATGGCCAAAAATGGGTCACATCTTTGTAAATAAAATTTTTACACTAAATGATAAACCCACATAATAGTAAAGATATTTAACCAATTAACTTTTTATTTTATGAAGTTAATATTATTAATTAATAATGAAAAAGGTCAAATTTTTCAAGAGAAATATTTATTAATTGAAGTAAGTGACACTTAAGAGATTTATCAATTTAAACATTTTCATCTTTGTTTAGATTGTTATTCCTAACTTGTTAATTAAGCAATAATGCTATATAATTATTCAACATTTGCAGATTGTTAGTCCTAACTAAGCAATAATACTATGTAATTATTCAACATTTGCAGATTGTTAGTCCTAACTAAGCAATAAAGTCAAGTCATTGGGGTGGCCTAAAGTCAGTATCAGCCAGACAGCAAGGGAGTCTATTCTCTTTTCACTAGCGCTAGATGAAGGAGATTGTTTTGCATCTGAGGTGGAGCGCCACACATACCATCAGCTCCTCACTTTACTGCTCAGATCCCTGTGCTACTCATACGCTGAGTTGATGAGGGCCAGTATCAAACCAGAACCTTGTAGTTTCTAGGCAGATGCTCTACCGACTGAGCCAAACCAGCGCTTGCTATGTAATTATTTTACATTTCCTGATTGTTAGTCCTAACTAAGCAATAATACTATGTAATTATTTTACATCTCCAGACTGTTAGTCCTAACTAAGCAATAATATTATGTAATTATTTTACATCTTCAATTTGAAGAACTACCTATAAAACTAATTAGTAATGTTTAATTAAATTTAATTATGTTTTTATTAAGACTGTAGCGACTAGAACTCTCCTGTGCCTTCGGGGACAGGAAGTAAAAAAGGTAACGTCCCTTGTCAGGTTGGGTTTACGGTTTTGGTACCAACGCGTGAGCCTCGTAGAAACGAGCTCTTGTCTCAGTCTCTTGTGACTGAAGGAACTTTCCCCTCAGTGAGGGAGTAACAACTGCAGACCCAACCTGACACCCCCTCAACGAGGGAGATATATGAACTGTAAGTACTGCCCCTAAGTACTTGTTATATTGACTGTTGTTGAGTTTATATGTGAATAAATAAGGTTAAAAGTACATGTGCTTTCCCTTTCGTCTTTACATTCTGTGAACTTATCTTTTTCCTCATAGACTGTAGGCAGCTATTCCTACAAGACAAATAATTTGACTTTTTTCTTTTGAGGGGTAGAAATTTAAAGTCTATATTATTAGTCACCCCTTGCAGCAACATGGCTTCCCACTGATTATTGTTTAGTATTAGGGACTCATTCTTGAGAAGAGACCCCTATTTCCATAAGTATACGTACCAAATTTGTTTATTTTTATGTGATACCATGTGAATATGTGTTATCACTTTTGATACTACAACTGCTATAAAAAAAAATCAGTTATGTTCTCTTCCGTGAAAGTAGAATCTTTATTAAAATGTAAAGCTTAAAATTAGACTATCTAAACAGATCAATACACCACCCTATCAGCTGGGGCTGTAGAATATGCTGACTGCACCTCTACAGAGAGATAAGACCGTCCTACCCCCTGCTCCTGTGGGGTCACCTGTTGGTCATGGGTAGCAACTCATGATGCTTAAGGACAGAATCCTGGTGACTGAGCAGTCCATGACATGCAACATTTCACTTTGACCCTTACTGACAGGTGGTCAGAGAGGTCCCCTCTGATCAATTGGCTGAGCACGTCAAGTCCCAGCACCTTTATGATTGTCCCAACCTTTTTTATCATGTATGATATTATCCACAATTTATTTATTGGCCTTCAAAGCTGAAGACCTGGACAATTTTTTTTTGTTGCCATATATATATATAGAACAATGAACAACACATAGTATATGTTTCAACATATAACAAAAACAACCCAGAACTTTTCACAAATATACTACACCAACTCGAAAACAATGAAAAAATTAAAAACATTAAATACAACAAAAATAATTAAGAGCAAAAGACTATCAAAAAATCGTAAACAAATATTAACCTCATCCAAATTTGGTGAACACACTGCACAGGGTGTCTCAAAATGCAGAAACAGAAGATGTGGAGTATGTAACATAATCATTGAAGGAACATTCTATACATTCAAAAATCCTCACACAATATTCAAAATAAATAAAAATCATTGAAGTTTGAAGAAGGAACGCTGGAAAGTCTGTAATAAAAATTTATTTTTCCTTATATCAACAAATGCCCTGAAGAAGATCTACTTAACAGATCGAAACACTGCAGCACCAGCTAATAAACTTACCACTCATTTTATTTAAACCTGTGTTTTTTCAAATTTCTTACTATACTACATATATATATATTGAACTCTATTGAAATGCTTGAATAAAAAAAAGAAGCTGGCTGGGAACCATGCAAGGATGCTAAGATATACTGGAGAAGCAAGGACAAGCTCATATGTGACGTGATTCCATAGGCATTTTTTATCACATCTCAATATATATTTACCAACCCCTCCACACGAACAGGATGTAACACAAGGTCAATTTCTTAAGTGGAGTTTAACAGGTTTGGATTCAGAGTTTTCCTTCTCCTAGACTGGTTACCTAGCCATGGTTAAAGAGCCCAATGCTTTACTATTTTACTCATAGCCCTATCCACCCTACTATTTGTCCATAGCTGAAGGGAGAATAGTTGCATTCATACCTTTCCCAAGGATATTAGCACTATGCGAAATTCAAACAGCTTTGTCCAGGATTTGAACTCAGGTCGACAAGTCCATTTCATCATGCACCTCCAACTCATATAAGCATGTGTTAGATGCAAACTCATATGAGGCAGTGTATAAACGTAAGAATATAATATTTACATAGCACTTGCTTACAAACAGGAAGCAGAGTCCCAATGAAACCTTTCGGCCATCATTTACAAAACATGAAAATACTTTGATGTAGAAATGATCACATTAGAGACTCCTTTACAAATGGCATCCATTCTTGCTAGAAGCAGCAGTGACAACTTGATATCAGTAAATCCTTGAAATTAGAAACTGCTTTCCAATAAGCTCAATTTTTAGAAAATAATTCAGAAATGTTATAGTATCGCACTTAATATTAACACATTATCGGAAGTAAACACTTCTGTAAAGGCACTCATTTAATAAAGATGCTGTATCATTCGCTCCTTCATCCGGCTACCTTATTACCAGCATGTATTAACTACTAACACCCTAATTCATCAAGAAACAATCAGAGTCATACCTGGGCCGATCAAAAAAGGAGGCTGTAACTGTCACTAAATTGACCAGTTAGTTATATCTTATTTTTATATAGTTATTTTTTGTTTATATATTTAACAACAACAGCAATATCCATTTTTAAAGTAGTTTAGTGGGTTTTATAAATCCCATTTTGTTCTGACCATTAGTTGCTGCAGTCTATGAGTTCCTTACTGGAAAATGGTAAGGGGAATTTACATACAAACTCCATTTAGTTTACACCACTTGTTGTTAAGACAGACAACACGGTAAAAATTTGTGCCATTTCTTTCTTGTTTTCTATTTCTTTGAAAAGTATTTGCTGTTATCTTTTTATTGAATGTTATTTGTTTTTCCTTGTACAGTTTCACAGTGTTTATTGAAATAAACTTGATGACATCAGTAAGAAGCGTCAGCATTCCTTTGTATGAAAACTATTGGCAGTAAAAGAGGTGCTGGATAGGGTAGGGGGTATCAGCACACCCGTGAATCCGATGGGAATTAATTTTTATATGCTAATTCTTACAAAAGAAACCATTTTTACTTCCTCCATCCAATTTGTACATATGCACCCCCAGTGCTCAAGATATTCAGCTGATGTTTACTAAAGATTCTTAAATTGTACTATACAGTTACCTAAGCTTAAACAATTACAAAAGCCAAATTCTGATCAAGAAACTTGATGATCCTACAGACGAACCAAAAGTAGGTGTCTGGCCAAAGAAGCTAAGTGTGATATGTTTAATAATATCAGGTAAAAAATAAACTGGTGTAAGTAAATTATACTGTTATGATCTTAGATTAAAATTAATCATTTTTATCAATTTCACATATAAATAAGAAGCATTTATACTTGAAATTATTAACTTCCATGCATAATTTTTAAAATAAAATTTAACAGATTCAAAAAAGCTTATACCATTAAATCATAATAATTTCTATTTGTGGGATTGAATTATTTTGGTTAAATCCCATTTCCCACCACCGTAAGTAATTATAATAACCCTTTTTTTTTAAATAACAAAACCATTGAAATGGTAAAAATACACCTCCATGTGTGTATTAATATATACACATTCTATTGACTTTAATTAAAATAAATAACGTTTAACATATATTGATAAAACCATATTTAATCGCTACAGACTCTATAATAATAGAGTGAAACCTCATCATTGTCATAAACCAGTAAAACAATAGCACAAAGCGGATTTCTAACAATGTTTATATTTTGATCTTGAGAAAATGCAACTTCCACTTTTTTTAATTTTTTAAATTTTCGAATCTTGAATCGGCGTTATTTGACTGCAGTACTGTAACCAACCGTTTATCGCAAAAAATACACACGTGCAATCAACTGCAATCAATCATTCAAGAAATATGATTAGAAATGAATTCAAACAAGTTAAAAAATAAAATATTTATTGCAAGTGAAAATCTTTGAAAAACACTGTATTGACCAACTTTCTCTTTCACCTAATCAGCAGGAGCTAAATGCTATGCTTACTTGTTAACTGAAGTCTTTACCCAAATTTACTCCATAGGTCATTACTGAAAATTGAATTTTACATATCAAAGATACAGATTTCCAAATGCAAATGCCTGCTGATAATTTTCAAGTGTTCATTACAAAAGATAAAACATTTCAATGAGTCTCCCTAAACTATTTTATGATACAACTGAAATGAATAATATGTTAATCTTAAATTATGCATGGAATAATTTTTCTAGAGTAAGCAATGCATACCTTGCTTCTAAGAATTACACACTATTTATTATATATATTATATATATATATATATATATATATATATATATTTTTGCCACTTACTTGAAACAAACATTCTTCTCAATGAATATGCATTCACGCTCGCAGACACACACACGCACAACTTTGAGGTTTGTTTCGATGTTGTTTATCGTAAAATATATACACACACACACACACACAAAACACCTAAAAAAATGCTCAGTGACATTTCTTGATACACACACACACACACACACACACACACACACACACCATAAAAGAAGAATATTTGACGTCATATTTCAAACTGTTTACCTTTCCAGCGTTCCTTCTTCAAACTTCAAATTTTGAACAGATTGATAAACAAGGACTATCGCTTGTTTTTCTCGTTATTCTGTGATAAAATTTTTTTACTTTTCCTTATATCAACAAATGCCCTGAAGAAGATCTACTTAACAGATCGAAACACTGCAGTGTCGGCTAATAAACTTACTACTCATTTTATTTAAACCTGTGTTTTTTCAAATTTCTTACTATACTACATACCGTCGAATTCACTTCCATCTCTTCACACACACACACACATATATATATATATATATATATATATATATATATATATGAGAAGTAAACAAACAAACAATGTGTTTTGATATGGTTTTTTAGCTGACAATTTTTGGGAGAATATGTGCTTAATTGAAGTCGTACCTAATTTTTAAAATTAATTAATTAATAATTAATGAATTAGGCGGGCATACCTATTCAAATGTAAGGCTAAACAAAAAGGAGAAAAATCAATCTCTGTATGTACATTTCGGCCTATTAGGCCTCATCAGCAGAGCTATAGACAGGAAGACCGCTTTGTGCGTGATTCGAACATATATATATATATATATATATATATATAATTCTTTCCCTTCCAAAAAGACAGTAGAATTAAAACAATGTTATTTATCAATTTAAATGTCTATTGGGAGAATACATCTCCAACAATAGTAATAAAAAAATGACAAGTTTCATTGGGTATACTACAACAAAATTATCCTGAAGACTAATTTTATATTTATCAGATTCTAGCTCCATATGCTAACATCAAAAAGAATATAACTGTTCTACTACAACACATACAAATATTTTAGTTAATAATACAAAAATATTTCATGTCAACAACAATATAAAAAGATTAAAATTCTTAAAGCTTTATGGATAAAATTTAGATAACCCACTACAAATCTATTAATAATGGAGATTCGCTTCCGGTTTTTGTCTGTAACAAAAACTGCGTCACTGCTTACGTCACATTACCCAACACATAATCCAACGTCATAACACAGAATAAATATACTCAAAATGTGAGCATGCAACGTTAGACAATCCTCATTGTTTCAATAAATAGATGCCCGGCGTTATATATTTATATATAGATTGTTTTATTCTAATATAATATTTAAAGTTATCGGAACTGTTTTCATTTCAAATTGTCTTGCTTTCTTTCTTTCTTTCTTTTTTTTACTCCTTTAATAAATATAACGATTTTACATACTTATGGTACACACATTGAATTTTCAGCTCCCATCCCCTCAGGCATTATCTTTCAAAAAATTATTTTTACATCACCCGGAGGGTGTCTTTTTATTTTGATAGTTGAATTAATAATTAAAACGATGATAATATTCTCAAATGCTTTAAATAGATAGAATAACTGTATTCAAAATCACGTTTGCCTTGCGCATTACATATATTTAAAAATTATAATTTAAATCTTACAAAATAAACTGCTAGTGTTATTTAGCAAAATCTTAGTGACAAAAACAAAACAATAATTTAGAAAAAATATGTTTTATTCACAGGACCTGTGAATATACCACATTATGATAATTTAATTATTACAACATTTGATATGTTTACTTAGGAGCTATTGCAAAATAGTTCAATAAGTAAAAGGTATAATAATTTTGATTTTAACTCTCACTTGTTTTTTGTTTTTTTTCTTTCTTCCTTTCTTTCTTTTCCTTTTTCATTATGTTCGATTGAAACAGATTAACATTGTCGCTTCTGTGCACTCGCCCCCTCTCTCTATCTTTTCCCTACTCTCTTTCTTTCTTATTAAATTTTTTCTGTGTAGCATGTCCTTTTTCTTCTCTTTCTTTCTTTTATTATAATAAAAATGGAATGGTCCATTATCTAGCTGAGGTGACAACACTCATAAGAAATAAGAATTCGGTGGAGGAGCAACACGAGATAATCACGATTTACATTTTTTGCATTTCATCTTGGATGATTTGGACGATCTCATTTTTAACCAGCGGGTGTTGCAAGATGATAACGGTCGTACAATTAAGGAACACGAGTATTAATATATGTTATCATTAATAATGTCTTATTTGATATTAGAATCTGATTTAAAATAGCACTTTCACAACATAGCACGATTCATTTCTGCCAACTTGACAGTTCAGATCTCTTTTCTGTTATATAGCTGCAATGTTGGATCTGTTGTGTTTACTGCTACAATGCTGTCGTCTCACAGTGAGTGTGCTTGCTCACAACTTCTCATTGTCTTTTAGTGCACATGCTTGTTATTCCACTACACTTCCCCCTGATTGTATGATCACACAGGTGATAGTGAGGGGCTGGTGTTTCACCTTTGCACTCCTTCACAGTGGGTCAGTAACATTTTCCTTCCTGGCCGAATAGTCAGATGTGCTGGAGTCTGAATCAGAGTGTCTGCTGAATGAAGGGAGTCAACAAAGATTAGTTCCCCATCTCCTTTGATCTTAGATGGGGTGTCACCACTATTCCCTGGAACCCAGTTCTCGCTACTCAACACTCCCTGATGATGTGTCATCATTATCATCCACCTGTGCCACAAACTGAACTGGGGATGCACATGCTGAGGCATGCCATCAGACTACCGACTGTGGACTGGTAATCCTGGTGATGCAACCTTCCAGAAACTTCGACATGCACTGTCCATGAGGATCTTACACCTGTAGTGTTACTGTATTTGAACCCTTAGGAGTTACTGCCCTTTGACTAGGCAGACAAGTATACACAATAAAAATGGCTACTTTAACCCTTCACACGTTGTTCGAGTGTTCTCCATATAATTCAGATATCTAGACAACACCCAAACTGCGTCACGCTCTTTGTACTGGGCTGTAATTGCTTGAGAGTCAGGAGGGGTCACAATGTCAATTCACTTCACATGAATTTGGTATGAATGCAGTAGATTGCCAGACCTGGATGAGGTTGACACGTCATCCTCGAGTGTGATATTATACCAATATATAACTTTCATAAAAGGGCAGCTCTTCTGCACCGCAATCCATTTTACTGTCCAATGGCACCTCATTGTGATACCATTGAATGCGCTGTGTGGTCATAATTGGAAACCTTATTCATTTATGAACTGTCGGAATTGCTGACTGGAGAAGGCAGTGTCATTATTGAGCAGGAGCTCGGCTGAGGAGCTATGTTTGAAAAATACTAACTCCAATTGTTGAATTACGTGTGCAGTGTCTTGCTAGAACAACAGTCACCAGATCGAATACTTCATTAGGCCACAGTTGATCAGGATCAAAAAGTGGCAACCTTCATAATGCATAATGTCCATGCCCAGCCGGCTCCACGTTTCATGCACACTGAGCTCTCCCTTCTGCCATCGCACTGGAGCTGGGTCTTCACAACTCCGAATAACCAACCTCACTGACACTTTTGACACAGATGGGTCAATCCTACATGTGAAATATAATGTCTGCTTAACCCCAGGGTGCCCGCTGTGTTGATAAACTTAGGTCAGCTGCACAGAGCTCAGTTTCCCTATGACAAAAGCACACATCGGTTGTATAGTTTCAGTCTCCTTATGTACTTCATTGAGCCACCTCTGGCAAACTTTTCACAAGCGCTAGAATGAGGATATTGTTTTTGCATCTGAGGTGGAGCGCCACACCTACCATCATCTCCTTAGTTTACTGCACAGATCCCTGTGTTACTCATACACTGAATTGGCGAGGGCCGGTATCGAACCAGGAACCTTGTGGTTCCGAGGTGGATGCTCTACCGACTGAAAATTTCAATCAAGATCTTTTAAAAAAGCATAACAAAAGAATATCTATTGAAATCATCAATTAGATATTCTTAACAAAATCTTATTTTGATTTTTTAATAATCTTGAAAAGTTTTCCTCAGGCTAAGTTATATGATCAGATAAAAAATATTTTTAAAATTAATATAAAAATTTAAGAAAAAAATTTAATTTCAAATGTATTAATTTTGTAAAGTAAATAAATAAATAAATAAAACCAAAAAAATTTAATCCGTAAAGAATGAAAATGATTTCAATAGAATTAATACAAAGTTCTTATAAGAAATATCTAAATTTTCTATTTAGAAATAGAATATGTTTAGCACTCATAATTTTAAAAGCCATATTTTAACATGACAATATCAGAAATGAAAGAAAATTAACTAAAACTCGTTGATTTAGTATTAAATATTCTTTATATAATTTTACTTTAATTTTGTACAATTAAAAATCATAAATCAAATATTAACCAGTTTGATAATACTACAGATGCTCTATATTTTGAATAATTTAAAACTGACACTTTTGCGACAGTCGTAAACTGTTCTGCTTAGTGGTTACGTGCGTGTATCCCTAGCACTTTCTTTTTCTATTCTTTTATGTGTGTGGCTGTGTGCAACGAACAAAAAACTTGATGTATGGTGATCATATGAAACTTAACCTATTCTGCGGTACCATAAACTCGCTACCCATGTCTGCAACGATCGCCACAACAAAATTTTTTATTATTTAGGTAAGTATTTAAAGAAAAAAAGCATCTGGTTTTTGGACGACCATGTCGTATAGAAACGGCGTGAGTCCAGAATCTGCAGGGACGGGTCGTCAACCGCGGCATTATAGCCATAATAATAATAATAATAATAATAATCGAGGCGAACCATCTTGTAAGTCCTCTTCAGCTTTGAGAAATTCTAACCCCACGAATTGGGGTTCAAGATCGTCTTTTTCTTCTAGGAAATCGTCGTCAACAGAAAGTAATGAGACAGAATATCGAGCCATAAGGGATAGAGAATATGAAGAACAGGACTTTAATGACAAAAACAGATCGTCAAGAAGTTCTCGGTCGTCTTCTGTTTTAAATAATAATAATCGGACAATATCAACATTATCATCAAATGTGGATATTCCTCGTAAACCAGAAGATAAATCAATACACGTAAGTAAATTGTTTTAATTCTTTCTTTCTTTCTCTTCCTCTCTCTCTACTTTCGTCACTAAAGGAAGCACTTCAATTTATTTCTTCCTTTTTGTGTTGCTAAAGAAATAATGTGTAGAAATGTATCATGAATATAACTTCTTATCTTAATTTTAATGTTTTCAGAAAATACTATGTAATTTTATTTCGGTAAGTGTAAATGGCAGTATGTGTGTGTAAGAGAAACTAGTAGCATGAGGTTGAATAACAAAAAACAAAAGTGTTTCCTGAAAGTTGTATATATGAAATTACTTTTTATTTCAATTCAACCAGTGATCCACATATAAAATAAAATCTACATAAATATTTTTTCACGGTTAATGCTACTAAGGGGTCAAAGTACTTGGGTACTTGTCCAGTGTTGCCCGATGAGAAAATTGATGTGTATTAAAAGTAGTTCGAAGTCGGCCATTGTACGTTACCACAGATAAATCCTCAGCGGACTATTCTGGACAAGAAGCGAGTGCGTGTTCAAACCTATTGAGGAAAATCTCTTTCATTAAGCCAGTTTTATTTTTATTTTAAGTTTAAACTTTATTTCATTACAACGTGAAAAACAATCAGTTTTCTGTCTTTCTTCTTCACCCTCAAAATTTGTTGTAATGCAGACTCCGCGTCTCTAAATGAAAAATGTCATTTGACATTTAGACGATTTATTTCTTCATTTTTAAAATACAAATCTTTTTATTTCTTATTTCCTGAAATGCACGCACCGTTGATATTCGTTTGTTTCTACCAGAAATACTCATTTGTTTTAATAATGCAGTTATATTTTCCCGTGTGAGATGCATTCTTAAATTAGATATTTGAAAGATAGTCTAGCTTATTTTAATGACAGTTAAGTTAAGTAAATGAAAAGTCACCAGAGACATGAAAATTATTTTTAGTTTCAGTATTGTTCCAATATTTATAAAAAGAAAACTATTTAAAAATTTTTTTTTTACATAATTTGTTGATTAAGTCAGACTTACAGTGTCTCTTTTTAATGTGAATTCAAGTTAGTTTTGAATTATAGGCCATTAAGTTAATCATTGTAAAAAAAAATAATAAATAAATAAATAAAAAAATAGATAAAAAAAACTACGTTATTTTTTTTATAATTGAAATTTACGAAGTCTAGCTGAACTTCGTAAGTTTTGTAGGTCATATTTATATTAAGCGTGTCAACACCAAAGTTTTAGTTTTGATTGTTTCGTAGACTGTTATTAGTTGTTTTGTTTTGTTTTTTACTTAATTTAAATTAAATAAAAAAAAAAAGATTAATTATTTACAGTTGATAAAACCACATACAGTACAGTACACTATTGTTTTCTAGAAAGCAATGGTATCAGTCATTCAAACGGTCAACGTTTGGCAATGTAAACTAAAAAAACACTTGTAGAAAATCGAAAAATTGCCTTTTATTTAATTTATTAGATAAATAAAATATCTACACTTTTATTTTTTCGTTTAAAAGAAAACTAAGTGTCAATGAATGAGTTGTATTTTATTTTTATTATTATTATTATTGTTGGAACGCACCTTAAAACATTATTTAATTCAAATATCAAAACATAATGTTTTTGCACAAAGAAAGTGTATTATTTTCTTTAAACTATTTTTTCTCTTTTGTCAATGCAATATTTTTTTGTAAAATGAATTAAAAATAAAATAATTTTGATCAAATCACAGAAAAAAACAAACAAACAAAAAAAAAACGCACGGTTAACAACTTTTAAAAACATTGTATGCAGTTGTCTCCCTTAGACTATTTATTTTTCTTGGAAACTGACTATTTAGCCGTATGTAGGTATGGGCAAAAAGGAGGATAATTCAACGTTTTTATGAGGTATTTTTCAAAATATACCAATAAATATTAATGTAGCATAACGATGGTCACTCGTGTAAAATTTTCCTACAAAAAAAATTACATGGCGTAGCCAAAACACGTACATAAGAAAAAAAAATAATACAAGGATACACGCACTAAACTAGGAACGTCCCAAGCAGGTGCATACAGTTTTGACCTTAAAATTAAAACAATTTAAAAATAATTAAATAAATTCTTTGAAAAAACAAAAACAACAAAAAAACAAGAAACAGAGCTTCAATCGTTAGATAAAACCATAAAATTAATCACAATTAAAGAAAGATGCATTCAAACCAGTTTTAAAAGTTAGGAATTTTTTTTTTTTTATAAAAAAAATCTGCATATTTTGAAATATCTACCATTAAAGACCAGTCAAAAACAAAAAAAACCTCTGATTCTAAAAATCTCCCAAAAATCAAATAATCTAAATAGAAACTATTTATAAACTAGGATCTGCCAAAATGTTACCACATTTTCATTTTAAAAACGAATTAAAATTAATTAAATTGATTATTTAAGATCAAATTTTTGTTTAAGTCAAAAATAGTTTACATAATAAACATCAGTAAAAAAAAAAAAAAGAAAAATGATATTACATTTTAATACAATTTTAACATTAAATTATCCCGAAATTTTACCAAAACTGGCACTTTGTGCGAAGTTATTTACAGACTACATTGTTTAAGATTTAAAAAATACAGCAGTTTCTTCTTAAAGATTGTTATGGTAGTTTACCACGCACGCATGAACTCTTCCAACTATAAATAGCAGCAGGTTCTGCACTTTAAGCGAGAATTAATATTTCAGCGGATAGCCAATAAGACAGCCTCGCATGTAACCGTCTCATTTGTATATTTTTTGTACTACTGTTCTTTGTTAATATATTTGTTTAACTCATTTCCTCTCTTGTGCTTTATTCTGGCCCCTAACCAGGCCACAACAGAAACAATAACAAAAAAATTAAATACACTATATACAGAAAAATTACTAACTTGTTGATATTCATGTAAACTTAATATAATTTTTTTCTTTCAAACACAAAGTGTGTAAAAAACTTGTTATTGAGTTTACATAACCTTTTTATAGGGAAAGAAGTTTAATGTGATATTCTGCATCTTTGGGAGGTTGTAAGTGATAATTACTAACCAGATTGATAAAACAAAAAATATCAGGTAATTATCTGACTTTAATAAAGTTTTCAGTGTTGACGAATCAAATTTCTTTAAAATAAATATTACTGTTAGAGTAATCCATACATGCTTTGAGGAAACAATTTATATACCTGATTAATAGATAAAATTCATTTAAAATATGAAACTCCTAATTTTAAGTTTCAAATTTCATGTTTTTACATTCTAAAAACAAATATTTATTCAATAACAAGCCTACTTTAGTATTGTTATCTAATAATAGGCTGCCATCCTTTTAGACAAATATTGATGTATAATTTTTTCATTGATATACAAAACAAAGTAAAAAAAAAAAAAATTAAAAAAATAAAAAATCTCTAAAAAAAATTTTTAATTTAAAAAAATTTTTTTTTTTACATTTAATTTCCAGATTTTCAATACTTATCTTCTACAAGAGTCTCTCCCTTAAAATATTTTTTTCTTCTATTCACACCAGTCTTTTGTCTTTTTATTTATACTGTAATTATTTTCGAAAAGTATATAACCCCACCAATATTTTGCACCCAAAAAATAAGGGGGGTGGGGGTCAAAGTTAAGTGACCTGAAAAAAATCAATAAGTTTTTAAATAAAATAACTGATGCATTATAAAATTCATTTATTCATAGATAAATCACCACTGAAAATTTCATTGAAATCAGATAATTCCCTGATTTTTGGCAAATTTTTTTCAATCAAAAAAATACACCTATGAAGTCAAAATTGGCAAATCCTATTATAAACAAAATTGTTTCATTTAATTATCAATTGTATGAATTCAAAAAATAATTAATGTTAATCTTTACAATAGAAAGAAAATACATCAATTCTATATGACATATTGATGAGAATATCAGCAAACATTTCAGTGTTCGTCTGTTAAGAATTATGGGTGACCAAAAAGAAATTATCATGACGCGTTCATTTGTTTTTAGTTTTTAAAGGATCTACAACTTTAAAAAAATAATCGCGTAATTATTTTTTCAAATCATTTTTCTATACAATTTTGCTTAAATAGAATGATTTTTTTTTTTTTTTTTTTTCAATATTTTTTTAGTCAAATAGGAAAAATAAGAGAGATGTAATTTAATTAAAATCAGATAGATTTCATATTTTTACTTTTTCATGAATAAATTTTATAACCTTTTGTTTTTTAAAAATTCAATAAAAATTGATCCTTTTTTAAAATATCTAACGCTTCTTTAAAATTTTTAAAATAGAATTTTTCAAATTTATTCAAATTACAATAGAAATATTTAAAACCTATTAGTAGGTACTACCAATTTGTTCACTCATTTTCATTTTAAAAATGAATTAAAATCAATTAAATCAATCATTAAGGTAACATTTTTGTTTTAGTTGAAATGTAGTAACAGTAAAAAAAGCAAAATAATATCATATGTGTAATTTATTTTTAGTACATTTTAAACAATTAAATTTTGCTAAAAAATTAGCTAATGAAGATTTATGCCATCACTCTAAACAGTCTCTATTATCAGAAAATTGACTAGATGTTTTATATTAAAGAGTTAAAAAAGAATCTGGCGTTTTTGTTTACAAAAGTCAGCAAAATATGTTAAAAATGCAGAGACCCAGGTGGTATAAAAAGAACCCAAAAAAATCAAGGAATTATTTGATTTTAATAAAATTTTTCAGTGTTGACCTATTAACAATGAATTTTCTTTCTTTTAAATTACTGAATCATTTCATCTCAGATTTTTGGTAATAGTTTGAAAATTTAAAAAAAATTTTTATTACTCCTATTATGAAGAGTGCCCATCCCTAGCCATTATGGATGGACAATGATGTTCATAAAGTACTTGGCATTAAAATCTTTCATTTATGGTACAAATGCAGAATAGCGTGAAAGAGGTAATATAATTAGAATTGCATTTTACATATAAATAGCATTACATTATGGAAACTTCTGAAGTAGCCTAACCCATTTGAATTAGATATTTGAAAGATAGTCTAGCTTATTTTAATGACAGTTAAGTTAAGTAAATGAAAAGTCACAGAGACATGAAAATTATTTTAGTTTCAGTATTGTTCCAATATTTATAAAAAAAACTATTTAAAAATTTTTTTTTTACATAATTTGTTGATTAAGTCAGACTTACAGTGTCTCTTTTTAATGTGAATTCAAGTTAGTTTTGAATTATAGGCCATTAAGTTAATCATTGTAAAAAAAATAATAAATAAATAAATAAAAAAATAGATAAAAAAAACTACGTTATTTTTTTATAATTGAAATTTACGAAGTCTAGCTGAACTTCGTAAGTTTGTAGGTCATATTTATATTAAGCGTGTCAACACCAAAGTTTTAGTTTTGATTGTTTCGTAGACTGTTATTAGTTTTTTTGTTTGTTTTTTACTTAATTTAAATTAAAAAAAAAAAAGATTAATTATTTACAGTTGATAAAACCACATACAGTACAGTACACTATTGTTTTCTAGAAAGCAATGGTATCAGTCATTCAAACGGTCAACGTTTGGCAATGTAAACTAAAAAAACACTTGTAGAAAATCGAAAAATTGCCTTTTATTTAATTTATTAGATAAATAAAATATCTACACTTTTATTTTTTCGTTTAAAAGAAAACTAAGTGTCAATGAATGAGTTGTATTTTATTTTTATTATTATTATTATTGTTGGAACGCACCTTAAAACATTATTTAATTCAAATATCAAAACATAATGTTTTTGCACAAAGAAAGTGTATTATTTTCTTTAAACTATTTTTTTCTCTTTTGTCAATGCAATATTTTTTTGTAAAATGAATTAAAAAATAAATAATTTTGATCAAATCACAGAAAAAAACAAACAAACAAAAAAAAAACGCACGGTTAACAACTTTTAAAAACATTGTATGCAGTTGTCTCCCTTAGACTATTTATTTTTCTTGGAAACTGACTATTTAGCCGTATGTAGGTATGGGCAAAAAGGGAGGATAATTCAACGTTTTTATGAGGTATTTTTTCAAAATATACCAATAAATATTAATGTAGCATAACGATGGTCACTCGTGTAAAATTTTCCTACAAAAAAAATTACATGGCGTAGCCAAAACACGTACATAAGAAAAAAAATAATACAAGGATACACGCACTAAACTAGGAACGTCCCAAGCAGGTGCATACAGTTTTGACCTTAAAATTTAAAACAATTTAAAAATAATTAAATAAATTCTTTGAAAAAACAAAACAACAAAAAAACAAGAAACAGAGCTTCAATCGTTAGATAAAACCATAAAATTAATCACAATTAAAAGAAAGAATGCATTCAAACCAGTTTTAAAAGTTAGGAATTTTTTTTTTTTATTAAAAAAAATCTGCATATTTTGAAATATCTACCATTAAAGACCAGTCAAAAACAAAAAAAAACCTCTGATTCTAAAAATCTCCCAAAAAATCAAATAATCTAAATAGAAACTATTTATAAACTAGGATCTGCCAAAATGTTACCACATTTCATTTTAAAAACGAATTAAAATTAATTAAATTGATTATTTAAGATCAAATTTTGTTTAAGTCAAAAAATAGTTACATAATAAACATCAGTAAAAAAAAAAAAAAAGAAAATGATATTACATTTTAATACAATTTTAACATTAAATTATCCCGAAATTTTACCAAAACTGGCACTTTGTGCGAAGTTATTTACAGACTACATTGTTTAAGATTTAAAAAATTACAGCAGTTTCTTCTTAAAGATTGTTATGGTAGTTTACCACGCATGCATGAACTCTTCCAACTATAAATAGCAGCAGGTTCTGCACTTAAGCGAGAATTAATATTTCAGCGGATAGCCAATAAGACAGCCTCGCATGTAACCGTCTCATTTGTATATTTTTGTACTACTGTTCTTTGTTAATATATTTGTTTAACTCATTTCCTCTCTTGTGCTTTATTCTGGCCCCTAACCAGGCCACAACAGAAACCAATAACAAAAAAATTAAATACACTATATACAGAAAAATTACTAACTTGTTGATATTCATGTAAACTTAATATAATTTTTTTCTTTCCAAACACAAAGTGTGTAAAAACTTGTTATTGAGTTTACATAACCTTTTTATAGGGAAAGAAGTTTAATGTGATATTCTGCATCTTTGGGAGGTTGTAAGTGATAATTTACTAACCCAGATTGATAAACAAAAATATCAGGTAATTATCTGACTTTAATAAAGTTTTCAGTGTTGACGAATCAAATTTCTTTAAAATAAATATTACTGTTAGAGTAATCCATACATGCTTTGAGGAAACAATTTATATACCTGATTAATAGATAAAATTCATTTAAAATATGAAACTCCTAATTTTAAGTTTCAAATTTCATGTTTTTACATTCTAAAAACAAATATTTATTCAATAACAAGCCTACTTTAGTATTGTTATCTAATAATAGGCTGCCATCCTTTTAGACAAATATTGATGTATAATTTTTTCATTGATATACAACAAGTAAAAAAAAAAAAAAATTAAAAAAATAAAAAATCTCTAAAAAAATTTTTTAATTTAAAAAAATTTTTTTTACATTTAATTTCCAGATTTTCAATACTTATCTTCTACAAGAGTCTCTCCCTTAAAATATTTTTTCTTCTATTCACACCAGTCTTTTGTCTTTTTATTTATACTGTAATTATTTTCGAAAAGTATATAACCCCACCAATTTTTTGCACCCAAAAAATAAGGGGGGGGGGGTCAAAGTTAAGTGACCTGAAAAAATCAAAAGTTTTTAAATAAAATAACTGATGCATTATAAAATTCATTTTTCATAGATAAATCACCACTGAAAATTTCATTGAAATCAGATAATTCCCTGATTTTTGGCAAATTTTTTTCAATCAAAAAAAATACACCTATGAAGTCAAAATTGGCAAATCCTATTATAAACAAAATTGTTTCATTTAATTATCAATTGTATGAATTCAAAAAATAATTAATGTTAATCTTTACAATAGAAAGAAAATACATCAATTCTATATGACATATTGATGAGAATATCAGCAAACATTTCAGTGTTCGTCTGTTAAGAATTATGGGTGACCAAAAAGAAATTATCATGACGCGTTCATTTGTTTTTAGTTTTTAAAGGATCTACAACTTTAAAAAAATAATCGCGTAATTATTTTTTCAAATCATTTTCTATACAATTTTTGCTTAAATAGAATGATTTTTTTTTTTTTTTTTTTTCAAATATTTTTTTAGTCAAATAGGAAAAATAAGAGAGATGTAATTTAATTAAAATCAGATAGATTTCATATTTTTACTTTTTCATGAATAAATTTTATAACCTTTTGTTTTTAAAAATTCAATAAAAATTGATCCTTTTTTAAAATATCTAACGCTTCTTTAAAATTTTAAAATAGAATTTTTCAAATTTATTCAAATTACAATAGAAATATTTAAAACCTATTAGTAGGTACTACCAATTTGTTCACTCATTTTCATTTTAAAAATGAATTAAAATCAATTAAATCAATCATTAAGGTAACATTTTTGTTTTAGTTGAAATGTAGTAACAGTAAAAAAAGCAAAATAATATCATATGTGTAATTTATTTTTAGTACATTTTAAACAATTAAATTTTGCTAAAAAATTAGCTAATGAAGATTTATCCATCACTCTAAACAGTCTCTATTATCAGAAAATTGACTAGATGTTTTATATTAAAGAGTTAAAAAAGAATCTGGCGTTTTTGTTTACAAAAGTCAGCAAAAATGTTAAAAATGCAGAGACCCAGGTGGTATAAAAAGAACCCAAAAAAATCAAGGAATTATCTGATTTTAATAAAATTTTCAGTGTTGACCTATTAATCAATGAATTCTTTCTTTTAAATTACTGAATCATTTCAATCTCAGATTTTTGGTAATAGTTTGAAAATTTAAAAAAAATTTTTATTACCTCCTATTATGAAGAGTGCCCATCCCTAGCCATTATGGATGGACAATGATGTTCATAAAGTACTTGGCATTAAAATCTTTCATTTATGGTACAAATGCAGAATAGCGTGAAAGAGGTAATATAATTAGAATTGCATTATGGAAACTTCTGAAGTAGCCTAACCCTATTCCTAACATCTAAAAGGTTTTGGGTATTTCCATGAAATGTAATGCTTTTTATACGCAGTCTAATGATATTATCTCTTGCACATTATTCTGCATTAGTATCCATTTATTTATACATGTCATTTTCAAAATATAATATTTCCGATATTTTCATAAATTCTAGAAATACATATACTAAGGATCATACTGCCTGTAAAAGGTAATAGAATTTTTATTTGTACAGAAAGTAGTTTGGACATTTCTGTTATAGAAAGATAGTGGAATTTAAATGCTTTTTTTTTTTATAAGCATTGCAGTTAAATTTGAACTGTTTTTGATACCATAAAAAAGTATGGATGTACCTAACAGTAATATTCATCTTAAAGAATTCCAATTTATTTCCCTTGTATAACTTGCATTAGTTAAGTTATACTAAAACACTCAGGGTATTTAGAGCTATGTCTTATATATATAGACATAGCCCTAAATAGCCTGAGTGTTTTTATTCCCAAAAAGGTAAGGGTACAAGTAAACTGAAAGAAATCTGCAATTATTTTGATAAAATAACATGCATTATAATATTCATTGATTAATAAGTCAACACTGATGGTTTTTATAAAAATTGAGTATTTCCCTGATTTTTGGTAATTTTTTTTGTTTATCAGAATTAGTGAATTGTTACTGTAAAATATATGTATCCGGGCTACCACAGTTTTAAAATATTTCATGGGAATATATTCTGAACAAATCAACCACAGTAAATTTTTTAAACAGGCATTTTTTTTTTCTGCGTGTTTTGAACAAAAAAAGGATATTGCATTGAAATAAAATATAAACATGAGTAATTTTTCTAGTGTATTTAATGTTTTTTTGTTATTGATTTCATAATTTTTGATGAATTTAATGTTTAAAATGTATTAAAAATTAATTATATATGTAATATTATGGACCTTTTAAAAAATTTTTTTTATTTTTTTGATTGATGCTCATTGTTACTATTTTTCAACTAAAACTAAAATTTAACCATAAATAATTAATCTTTTAAAGTGAAATAGAGCGGGGTTTTTTGTGGTCCCTACATTGAACAGTTACCAAAGAATTCAGATTTTTCACCTGTACCAAATTAGGAATTTGTCTAGATATTTGTTTTTTTATGATTTTCTTCTGACCATCAGAGATTCTAGTCCCTATATAGATATGTATACATGTACACAATGTCATGTGAAATGTGTGGCAAGACACTGCAAGCATCATCCTACATCTGGAATCAATGTTCTGCAAGTAAAGCCCCCCCCCCCCCTCCATTGAACTTCTTGCTGACTACAACACAGCATTCTGCAGCTAGAGTTTTCGGTGGTTCCTGGATGGACAATTGGGGCATCAGGTTGTAACTCTGATGTGCTTACATGTCTGGTGAGAATATGATAGCAGAGAGGTGCCACTGGTACAACACTACACCAAAGGACATTATTTCAACATTGATTGCATCAGCAAATATGGTGTACAGGTATCAGGTTAATCTAAAAGGCATTTGGCATCACTCCCCTGCCTAAATCTGATAAAATACCAGAATGTTATAGAGTGGGAGATCTAGTTTGAGTAAAAACCTAAATTTAAGATGGGTCACATCACTGGAATCGGCAGTCCACTATTAATTTTGGTTAATGGTATACCCTGCCACATGAATGATCTGCACTGCTAACTGAAATCAGATGCAGTGGTGAGGGCATATCATTAGATAGTGAAAGAATGGTTGAGCTGGATTAGAGCATACCTGTTTATTAATCTGAGGTCAACAAGTCAGAGCTTGACATAAGCACCTTCAATGATTCTTTAGATGACTTTAATCAAAGAAGAAGTTTTGGCTGTGCCATTGCAGAGAAGTACAAAAATAAAAAGACCAAGCTCCTGACTGTCAACTTTGTAATCATGAGATCAGGGACAAATGTGACAACTTTCACTTACCTGAAGCACAAAGAATATGCTGCTTCACATGTCATTTGTGGAAACAGCCATTTGTAATGTGAGTCATGCACATAAAAAAGGTTCAAGTCATTATGTTACTATTGCTTATGAAAATGACTTATTATGAGTTCTTGTGTACTTAAGGACTCCAAACTGACAGCAGTCTTCAGTCAATAACTGTTATAACCAAACCAGAATGAGAATGAGATTTCCAATGTCGTGCCATTACCAGGGCTTGATATTAACGTTGTCCCGGGGACGATAAAAATGACATCCGGGACGATCAATACGTCATCCGGGACAGTTTGCCGGGGACGGTAAAAAATTTTCATAACAGTTAGTACTACATTCCAATAATGGCCATCCAGTGATTGCTTGAATGCTGACCTCAAAATGCGGCTACGGCACTGCAAGTCTATTCTCAAAGCCATGTAATGAATAATGGTGGAGGGAGATAGTTTAAAAGGACCGAATTATGTACTACTAACCCTTCATTTCTCTTCCTTCCAAATCCTTAAACACTGTGCAAGGACAAAATTCTCTCATTTACGATTCACAACCCAGTACAATAAATTTACAAGTAAAAAAGTATTTTTTTTTAGCTCAAAACACACTAGGAAATGGATTTTTGTCCAAATATCCAGAATTATCACTGCTTCAGCTTTTCTTAATGTTTTATTACATGTTATTATGCTACTGATGACTGACAAGTATAGATGATACTAATGAATTAAACAAAAATATTTTGATTTTGGGACGGTCCAAACCCCATTCGGGACGGTTGATAATTTTTGTTCGGAACGGTCATGAAAAAAGTTAGTGTTGGGGCCTGGCCACTACCACTGCATTTGATTTCAGTTAGTGTTGTAGATCTTTCATGTGGCATGGTATGCATTTACAAAAATTGCTAGTGGATTACCGATTCCATTAATGTGGCCCATCACAGATTTTGATGTGCATATAGAGCAGACTTTTGTGAAAGAGACTGAAGAAATGAATATTGTTGTCAAAAGTACCTGACTTCATTGTCAAGAAGGAATACAAGTTCTGTCTACCTTTTGTTGGAGGACATAAGAAACAAGTCTCTTGGTATTGTTTAATAGAGAAGGATAATAGTTGCATAGCTGTTGGATGGGGAAACCTTTTTCTAGTTCCAGTCAATAATGTAGCACTCTAGCTCAGTTTTAAAACCTGGGATACTGATAATTTATGTAATTAAATGAAAGACAATTATGATTACCGAATGGGTGAAAGCCAGATGCAAATTCATCATCAAAACATATGGAGTGAAAGACAGACCAATCTGAGTTGGATCTACAAATAGTTTAAAACTTTCTCAAGAATAATTTTCACAATTTCTGAAAGTTTGGTTGAAATTTGTTCAAAAAATAGTGGAGCCTTAGCTGGATGGATAAAAGAACATTTGGTAAATTACAAGAAGATGATTTCATAACTAGTAATTATTAGTATACTTTAAATCTACAGATTATAATATAGACATAATTTAAAGGATTTTAAAGCATTATCATAAGGTAACCTGATCACAGTAAACTAAGACAAAGTAAGTTTCTTTTTTCTTTTCTCTTTTTTGGGTGGGTGGGTTTTTGTTATTAGATTGTAAAATCCATTCATTTCTTGTGGTACATAAACTAAATTGTATTTCATTTAACTTCTTGATCAATTCCAACATTCTTTGAAAAAGAAAATGATTAAAAGAAAAAATCAGATTGGATGGTAATATAAGTATGAAAATATTAAACTTGATTAAATGAATTACATGTAAAATCTAAATTTTCAAGCTTCCACATATGAAAGAGAAAGCCAGATATAATTTTTCATTTAGTCATCACAATAATGAGAAATATAATACTGCTTATGCTTCTATTTTTTCTTTCTATTTTTTCCAGTTTAAATATCAATTATGGAAATGAATTTTATTTATTTTGATTTATTAATACATCAGTTGTTCTTTCACTTCTGCTTTGGATCAGTGCAGTATCAGAACTTGAGTAAACACTACAATTATTTTAAAAACTTTAAGTTATAAAAAATATGCAGATGAAAACAATTATTATTCCAAAGATTAAAATTTAATACTTTCTCAAGAATGAATACAAAATAATTAAAAAAAAGATTTAAATAAGTAGACAGTTATTTTTTTTGTTTATTTTTCATTATTTTTCATTATTTGGTATTTTTTTGTAATGTATTTAATTATATTTTCATAATACATTCTCACTCTACCAGAAGTAAATAAACAAACATAAAAAATCAAAATATTTATTATATAGATAAGTCATATTTGATTATTACTTTTGTAGTGTTAAGCCCTTAATGATATCATTATCTATAAAATTTAAATTAAATATGTGTTTTTATTCTATTAAATTTCTTCTGTGAATAAAATCTTTTTTTCTCATTTTATTTGCAGGACCGTCATTGGGATTCATCTCAAATGAACATAGGTAATAAACAATATCATGATGATAACAATTATGGATCATTCAATTCAGCAAAAAGTTTATCATCCCAGAATTCCCCATCTTATAAATGGTCAAGATCAAAGCCTCAAGAATGTTCCTCCAGATCCTCTTATTATGATTCTGGAAATGAGGGCAAATATTCTAATTCTTACCAGTCTCGCATGGAAGAGTTTATTCATGAAAATATTAATGCTTCTCGGCACAAATCCTCAAAGCATAAGAGTAAAAAGAAAAGTGGCAGGAAAGATTTTGAGCTACTTGAAAAGTTACTCAGAAATAAAGATCCTGATATAGAAAGGGAATTGGAAAAATTAGCCAAAGAGAAACTTGGTAAACATTCAACAAGAAATAGTGATCGACATAACAAAAGTAACTTTTCATGCTCTGATTATGAGCAAAGGGAACATTCACTTGACCGTGAAAGTGAGGATCGGTCTCCTTTGTGGAAATCTCTTCACAGATCTTCATCACCCTCATCATTTAGTAAAGGCAGCATTGAATCTGCGTTGAAACCTTTGAAATCAATCCTAAAAAATAAAAGTGCAATATCATCATCATCTCCGATTTTGATAGGCTTTAGTGAATTGGAGAATGAAGGCAAATTCTTATATGGCAATGATAGCGCTTCTACAGCAAAATCCCAGGGAAAATTCCAAAAAGAATCTTGTGGTTTGCATGAATCTACAAAGTCTCAGATGCATAATAAATATGATTGTGATACTAATATTGTAGATTCTTATTCAAAACCTGGATGGAATACAATTCATCAAGATCCCAATGAAGAAAAAACAAAAATGGGGTTCTGGCAGAGCAGCATTTCAAGAAAGGTTAGAGATCCCATGATCCATGATGAACACAGTCAGCACCAAGATCCCACTATAAACAACATCTTAAGGTCTATTGGTTTTGATGCTGAGATGTCTAAGCGCATGCAGGAACATGCCAAGCAAGTCTTCAGCAAGCCAGAATTTCTCCAAACAGACAAAAGCAGACATTATAGTCAGCAGACTAAGTCTGCAGAAATGGATAAGGTTCTGCAGGAAAGGACCCAACCAGATATTTTCATTCCTGAGAAATCTCTTCCTTGCAAAGATTTATTTACTGATGTATTAAATATTGATACATCTGTACCACCCCCATCCAATACATTTCCTCCTGCTGTGCCTCCACCACCTCCACTTTTTCCAAATCGACCTCCACCAAATGCTGTTATACCGGCACCATTACCAGTAAGATATGGTCAAATTCCTCCACGTCCACCACCCCCTACAGCAATGCCTTCTTTTGCTCCATTTCCCCTTCAACAGCAAGCTCCTTTTCAGGCCCCTAATATTCATATTAATGTACAGCCATCTCAATTTGATTATGGACTCTATAGCCGTAATGTTTATTATAATAGTGCTAATTCTCTTGCCTCTACAAATGCACAACCACCAAACATCTCATCAAACCTAAAATCAGATTCTCCTGTACCTTGTGCCACTGCATCTGCATCATTACCAGGTTCAAGGAAAGATGATCACTCTCCTCACTCTTTCAAAAGACATAGTTCATCAAAAACTGCTAGCTGGTCTCCTGAACCAGAATGGTCACCTAGAAGAAGTCATTCACCTCCTCCAAGAAGAGATCGGTCACCATTCTCTCCCAGAAAGAACCATTCGCAATCCTATCGCTCTAGTAGAAGCAGAGACAGATCTCCAGTCTCCCAAAAAGAACGATTGAAACGAGATAGGTCTCCATTGTACCAAAGTCATTCTCCAGTGTCACAAAGGTCAAGGTCTCCTTCCTGGTTAGAAAGAGAGAAACTATCACCAAAACGTGATCGTTCTCCACCTGTTTTGCAAAGGCACTATGGTTTTGCAACCAGATTTGATTCACCAAACAGAGATGAATATACTAAAAGTGATAAATCCGGTTCCAGCTCAGGTGATTCTGCTAAGGAGATTGATTGTTTAAGTCCACAGCGAATTGAGCAAATAAAGAAGATGCGATTGCAGCATATTGGCAAATTAGAAACTCTTCAAAAGGAGTTAAATATGCTTCACAAACAGCAGAATGAATTGATGCGTAAAAACAGCGTGTGAAGGATGGACACAAGGATCCAATTTTGGTTGAGAATGCTTCTCTTCAAGATGAGGTAAATGATCAAATCTCACTCCTGAAGAATGTTATTAAAGAATGCTCCAACACTCTCGAATCATCTGGCATCAAACTGAAAAAATTTCATCACGTCAAAGAATCTTACCATTCAAAACACTCTTCAAAGAAATCTTCTACTGATGCCCAAAAAAGTAAGAGTCAAAATGATGATTACAATAATAAAAAAAGAATCACTAAATTTCAGGTTGATTCTTTAGACAAATCTCCTCCGTCACTTCGGAGAGAGTTTTCTTGTGAGAATCTCCTGTTGTTAAAAGGTGACCCTCCTTTTCCATTAAAAAGTAAAATGAGTTCAGACAAGAGTAAAAGCCTGAACGATGATTTAATGTCATCTAATGGCAAATGTTTATCTGATAAAAAAATGCCTCCATTTTCTCTGCAAAATTTGCAAGAAAATTCCTTGGATGAGAGAAAAATACCAGAAGTTGAGGTAAGTTATATTTTTAGTTTGAATTTCAATTCTCTTTCCTTCTTTTTTTAATAAAAACTCAATTAAAATCTGCTCAGTGTGTAAGAGCAATATGGTTGGGACAATCATATAGATGCTAGGGCTTGATGTGACAAACTGATTGATCAAAGGGAGCCTCTTCAACCAAATAATGCCCAAAGTGGATTGTTGCATATCATGGACTGCTTAGCCACCAAGATTCCGTCCACACATGGTCAGAAGGTGGCCCTATTAAAAATACTTAAAACAATAAAATAATGAGTGTAAGAAAAACACTAATTCTAATATTAAAATGTTTTATTCTATGATTTTTTTTTAATACTTTTTCATTGATGAGTATTTTTGTAAAAGTTAAAATCTCTTTCTGATAGATTTATACACGTATACAATTTCTCTGCTTTCTCATCAATAATAAATAATAATTGATTCCTAATAAGAGTTATATTTTCTGATAAGCTAATTATTGGTTATCACTGACAAGTCTGTTTCTACACATTTTCTCAATATTTGAAGGTTAGTAGTAGTTTAGATCATCACATGCCCTCTCCATTAACGACTCAAGCTACCCAACTGTCAAGGTTTTAGTTATCAACTTGATAACACATTATGCTTAATTTGAAATCATGGTCAGTGGATATAAGCCAATGTCATTTCAAATCTTAAATCCTTATAAAAAGGGTTTTGAACTGAATTATTATCTTCTTTAGGTGAAGCAGTAGCTACTGGTGTAGTAGATAGAAAATGAAAATGTAATTTTTGTTCCAAAATTGTCACCACCCCTGTTGCAATAAGAATAATTTCTTGTAAGCTTCTTTTGCATATCCCTTTTTTTTTCCTGGTACACATAACTACATGTTGCAGTGAGTACACAAGTGGGCTGTGGCACATACTTTGGGAACTTCTGGATTTGACCCCAATGATGCAATTATTTAGGGGGTCATTTTGAAGCCAGTGGTATAAACATTCTTATACAGACTAGTTTTATTTCTTGATTTACATTATTCTCTACCTGAAGCCATTTATACATTTTCTTTGAATTTTTGAGATGGGGTTTGATAATTTGTATTATTCAGACTATTGTCCTCATCTTTATTGTTATATACACAACGTTTCGGACGATGTGCCCTCCTGATCTTCTTCAGGTGTTTCTAGTTGAACTTGACAACCTTCTCTTTGAACTTGGGAACCTTCTCTTTGAACTTGGGAACCTTCTCTTTGAACTGGGAACCTTCAACCTTCATGGAACTTTGAACTTAACCCTTTATTCAATCTATGGGGGTAGACTGTTATCATTCCATTAACCATGACCATGTACAAGTGTTAAGCTGTGTTAAGTATTCTATGTTATTCTTGCCCTTGGCGAGGATTGAACCTGCAACCTAGATATATAAGGGTTGAGTCAATACAATTCTAAGTGACAATCATCTCTAGGTTCAATCCTGGCCAGTTGAATGGATGTTTGGTTGGAGTTTAATCCATCTAAGAATACAACAAATATATATATATATATATAAGATTTTTGGATGTTTGTTTATTTAGAAACGTTGCTGAATAAAGTATATATTCAATTTTTACTTGAAGGCACTTACAACGCATGTATCGCATAAAATTCGATACTTTTTCTTATAGAAAATGAACTTGACAAGTGTAATCCCAGCAAAGGATGGCTCGATGTGTAGAATACCGTACAAACTGTTTCGACTTTATTAAGTCTCATCAGCGGTATATACTAACGATATATAGTCAGCTTTTTTTCTTCTTTTCTTTTACCAAAGAAAATCTTTTTAAGTCATTCATTGCTGAGTGCCATGTTCTCTAGTGTTACAAAGTTAATTAAATTGGTCTTTTATCACCTTTTATATATACATATATAGTAGATGAATGTGTACAAATATACATCCCATCAGACTAGCTGTAACATGTCAATGATTAAACTATGATTGTTGAGTTAGGTTTGATGAATTTCTTAGTCACAAACAAGTAGAGAGAACAAAATGATAAGTCATAAAATTTAAAATGTAATAAAATTCATTGTTAGTTCTGATTGAATCAAAATGGAAAAATGTTTTCCTTTGTTTGGAATCCATTTTTCTTTTCATTTTTTTTCTTTTAACTTTTCTTCTTGTTTTTAATTGTATCTGGAATGGGACATTAGATATCACAGCTAACAACAGAGCTAAACTTATAAACATAAATTATTTAATATCTCCAAATTCATTTAAATTTCAAGGCAGATAACTTAAGACATATTGAATTATTTCCCTTGAACATATCATTTACAAAAGTAAATTCAGTTCAATATTTTTAAATTACTAATCTTTACAGAGTTCTTTTTTTTTCTTTTCACTGTCACTTTTTTCTCACTTTTCTGATAATTTTCTGATATTTGAAATTTTGAATTTCTTTCTGTATGTGTGTTTTTTGTGTTTAAATTTTTCTTTCTGTTATGTTCCCCAGGATAAAACTAAATTCACTAAGGATCAGACTGACACCCAAAAAGTGAATTTTGAATATTTTGACCCAGGAAATCATTGGTGCCGCCATTGTAATATTGTGGCTGGAAATATTTATGAACTTTTCCAACATCTTCAATCTAAAAAACACAAAGCAGTAAGTAAAAAAAGAAAACTTTTGTTGTTTTTTAATTACTTTATTAAAGTTTAAATTTTAAAAAACAACAACAAAAAAACAATTACTACTGCTGCTTGGCTCTTACTAGTTGTAATTCATTTCATTTTCTCTTTTGTGTAACTATGCAAATGTACACACGCGCACACACACACACATACATACATACATACATACATACATATCATAGAGTTTGTTTTGTCATTCTCTATAGATGGCCAAATAGTTTAATTTGATGTAGCAGTGCCAAATTTGCTGTTTGGACTTGGGAAAGTTTTCATATTAAAAAATGTGTTCTTCATATGGAAAGATGATCTCTCATGAGCTAGCAATACAAATTAATCAACAGGAAACCATGTCGCTGCAAGTCATAACTAATCATAAAAAATACTTAAAGGTTTCACATTTGATTTAATTAACATTTATTGTTTAGGTAAAGCAAAAAATAATAATAATACAGATAATCTGCCATGAAAACAACATTATGTGAAAATAATTTTATAGATATTAGTGCTGAGGCAATACAACATATAATCATCATCTTGTGCTGACAGCACAGATTCCAATGACTCTCTTTCACCACCCTACCCTATCAGTCATTGCTCTTGGCAAGTCCTCTTCATGACATCCAGTATCTGCTCAGAGATTGTCAATGTAAGTCTTTGCTGGTCAGCCTACAGTGGTGTGTCCATGAGTAGATGTACATAGGAGAATGTCACCTATAAGTTCATCCTTGCTTCTCTAGCAGTGTCTTATTTGGCTGGTTTGTGTGATAGGAGCCAACAGACTGTATAGCTGCTTTTTTGTAGGCATCTGCTTCCAGAATTTGTTCAGATTAGCAAGCAGCATCCTTGTATAGTTCTCATCTAGTTTCGTTTTTTTTTTTTTTTTTTTTTCTAAACTGAATTTGACATATTCCGAATATTAAACAAATATTTAAGAATTAAATACAGTAGAACTTATTAACAAAAAAAAAAAAGAAGATTTTTTGTATTGACAATGGTAAATTTTGTAGTTTTCTAATTCCTTTTGTCTTTCTAAAAGACTTTGTGCATTTTCTATTTACTGAAACTTTTAAAAAAAACAAAACAAGAATTAACTTTTCTTTTTTATTTTTTAGAAATTGGATCATTATGATCGTCCTTGGTTACCAGAATCAATTAAAAACCCAAGCAACAAACCTAAATGTGGACAGGTACAAATGGCACCTATCAAAGGTAAATATTAGGAATTTATTTTCTTTTTCAAATTTTTACTTTTAGAAAATTAATTATAAAATCAAATGAATTATTCTTTAATTTAAAACAAATAATCATTTCTCTCTTTTTCTCTACATAAGTAAAAAAGAATTAAAAAAATATATTTCATGATGAAAATAGTTTATAATGACTGATAAACCAACTTTTTAAAAAATATTTTCTTATAAAGTTTTGTATTTTGATAGAAAAAAACTAAAACTTCAAAAAGTGTTATTGAACATCTTAAAATCCGTATCTGAGATGAAAAAAAGAACCTTTTTGGAAAACACAAAGTTTAAAACTATAGGATACACCCAGCTTCTTTCTCACATCAATCAGATAATTCAAGTAATTTGAATAGGAATAAATAAGTGTTTATTAAATCCTTTTTTTTATTTATTTCAAATGATGACTTTTGTATGTTTTTTGTGTTTTAGGTGTGGAATTTCTTATGTCAACCATTGCATTCTATTGCACTTTATGCAAAGAATTTTCTGGAGATGTTCTCAGTGCAGAAGCACATTTGAAAAGTGATGGCCATAATATGACATATCAGGTTGGTATAATATTTAAACTGACTGAACTGTCTGACCACTGGTCAATTGGCCTTTCAACCCTTTCTACTCCTCATCAATGGATACCATCTTCAACAAATAGAAAAAGAAACAACTCCTCAAGAAGAATTGTTTTATTTACAATTTATATTTTATGTACTTCTAAAATATTTTTACCATTGCTTACATGTTTGAAAATAAAGTTTTCCTATTTGTTTTAGATTTTTCATATTCGCCCCTAAAATTAGATATGATATTATGATGCTTTTTTTTATTGTCTTTGGTTTCAGAATTATTTGATGATGATGATTGTTTTTGTTGTATTATTATCATTGAAAACTTTTGTACTTTTTATTTTTTTTATTTAAAAAAGATATTTGTCAATATTGTACAAATTTATTTCTGATGAATCTTATTGTTATTGATTTTATTACTATCTCTTGTTTTCCTCAATTGAAATTACATTTATGAGTCCTTTATCTGAAATATTTGAATATTGATGTATTGTAATTGTCTCTCTTTATATATATATATATATATATATATATATAAAAAATTTCTTACAAACCCTATTGTAACTTGTTACAACAATGTTGTCTTTCATATAAAAAACAAACTTTCTAATGGTTCTCAGATTATCTAAAAAAAAGTTTTTTCTGCATCAGTTTTTGAAAACCTTTTGTATTCTAATGTTTACAAGTCTTAATATAATTCACCAAATTTCTGTTTTTGTCTATCATTACATAACTCAAGTTTGACTCTAGATATATCCATCCAATTTTCTCTGATCACTAAGAAGACTTGTTTTTAGTTTATTAGATTAATCCATTATTTTAAAGACTAGCTATATCCATCCAATTTTCTCTGATCACTAAGAAGACTTGTTTTTAGTTTATTAGATTAATCCATTATTTTAAAGACTAGCTATATCCATCCAATTTTCTCTGATCACTAAGAGGACTTGTTTTTAGTTTATTAGATTAATAAAGACTAGCTATATCCATCCAATTTTCTCTGATCACTAAGAACTTGTTTTTAGTTTATTAGATTAATCCATTATTTTAAAGACTAGCTATATCCATCCAATTTTCTCTGATCACTAAGAGGACTTGTTTTTAGTTTATTAGATTAATCCATTATTTTAAAGACTAGCTATATCCATCCAATTTTCTCTGATCACTAAGAGACTTGTTTTTAGTTTATTAGATTAATCCATTATTTTAAAGACTAGCTATATCCATCCAATTTTCTCTGATCACTAAGAGGACTTGTTTTTAGTTTATTAGATTAATCCATTATTTTAAAGACTAGCTATATCCATCCAATTTTCTCTGATCACTAAGAGGACTTGTTTTTAGTTTATTAGATTAATCCATTATTTTAAAGACTAGCTATATCCATCCAATTTTCTCTGATCACTAAGACTTGTTTTTAGTTTATTAGATTAATCCATTATTTTAAAGACTAGCTATATCCATCCAATTTTCTCTGATCACTAAGAGGACTTGTTTTAGTTTATTAGATTAATCCATTATTTTAAAGACTAGCTATATCCATCCAATTTTCTCTGATCACTAAGAGGACTTGTTTTTAGTTTATTAGATTAATCCATTATTTTAAAGACTAGCTATATCCATCCAATTTTCTCTGATCACTAAGAGGACTTGTTTTTAGTTTATTAGATTAATCCATTATTTTAAAGACTAGCTATATCCATCCAATTTTCTCTGATCACTAAGAGGACTTGTTTTTAGTTTATTAGATTAATCCATTATTTTAAAGACTAGCTATATCCATCCAATTTTCTCTGATCACTAAGAAGACTTGTTTTTAGTTTATTAGATTAATCCATTATTTTAAAGACTAGCTATATCCATCCAATTTTCTCTGATCACTAAGAGACTTGTTTTTAGTTTATTAGATTAATCCATTATTTTAAAGACTAGCTATATCCATCCAATTTTCTCTGATCACTAAGAAGACTTGTTTTTAGTTTATTAGATTAATCCATTATTTTAAAGACTAGCTATATCCATCCAATTTTCTCTGATCACTAAGAGGACTTGTTTTTAGTTTATTAGATTAATCCATTATTTTAAAGACTAGCTATATCCATCCAATTTTCTCTGATCACTAAGAAGACTTGTTTTTAGTTTATTAGATTAATCCATTATTTTAAAGACTAGCTATATCCATCCAATTTTCTCTGATCACTAAGAGGACTTGTTTTTAGTTTATTAGATTAATCCATTATTTTAAAGACTAGCTATATCCATCCAATTTTCTCTGATCACTAAGAAGACTTGTTTTTAGTTTATTAGATTAATCCATTATTTTAAAGACTAGCTATATCCATCCAATTTTCTCTGATCACTAAGAAGACTTGTTTTTAGTTTATTAGATTAATCCATTATTTTAAAGACTAGCTATATCCATCCAATTTTCTCTGATCACTAAGAGGACTTGTTTTTAGTTTATTAGATTAATCCATTATTTTAAAGACTAGCTATATCCATCCAATTTTCTCTGATCACTAAGAGGACTTGTTTTTAGTTTATTAGATTAATCCATTATTTTAAAGACTAGCTATATCCATCCAATTTTCTCTGATCACTAAGAAGACTTGTTTTTAGTTTATTAGATTAATCCATTATTTTAAAGACTAGCTATATCCATCCAATTTTCTCTGATCACTAAGAAGACTTGTTTTTAGTTTATTAGATTAATCCATTATTTTAAAGACTAGCTATATCCATCCAATTTTCTCTGATCACTAAGAAGACTTGTTTTTAGTTTATTAGATTAATCCATTATTTTAAAGACTAGCTATATCCATCCAATTTTCTCTGATCACTAAGAGACTTGTTTTTAGTTTATTAGATTAATCCATTATTTTAAAGACTAGCTATATCCATCCAATTTTCTCTGATCACTAAGAAGACTTGTTTTTAGTTTATTAGATTAATCCATTATTTTAAAGACTAGCTATATCCATCCAATTTTCTCTGATCACTAAGAGGACTTGTTTTTAGTTTATTAGATTAATCCATTATTTTAAAGACTAGCTATATCCATCCAATTTTCTCTGATCACTAAGAGGACTTGTTTTTAGTTTATTAGATTAATCCATTATTTTAAAGACTAGCTATATCCATCCAATTTTCTCTGATCACTAAGAGGACTTGTTTTTAGTTTATTAGATTAATCCATCCATCAATTTTCTCTGATCACTAAGAGGACTTGTTTTTAGTTTATTAAATTAATCCATTATTTTAAAGACTTTTACAATGTAAGGATAATGCCAAATGATCAGGTTAGCTAAACTGAATATTGATATTTCAAGCTGTGTTCTATTTTACTATGCAACTGATATTTTTGCTTTTTCCTAAAGAATTATAAAATGTTATTTTATTTATCACATCTCTATCAGTTTTATAAACAATATTAGTTGTACTGGTAAATATTTAACTGTGATATAATCTAAGAAATTACATTTACTATTCTTTTCATTTAGAATAATTAAAGGAAACCCTTAAAACTCTTCTTTTTTTTTTTTTCTTTTAATTGAAAATAGTTTCAGTAATCACTACATTTTTTTGCATTAAAAACAGGTCAGGACTAAATAACTTCATTTTAAATGAATGTATTGTTACAGTTCTTACATATATAGAGATTTTGATGATACAACCTGATTTCATTACACTTTGGCAAATTCCACATTAAGTTTTCATATCAGTTTTTCAAAACACACACATGTATAAAAAGCCTTTTTCAATGAATTACTAATTTCATATCTTACAATGAAAAATTCCATTGTTATGGCAAAATGATTTTTGTATTTGTTGTATTAGTCTTTGATACAATTTTTCACAATTTGAAGATATATGTTGAAATTATTACAACATAGGTGTGATGGGTAAAAAGTCGCCATTTTAAATTATTTATTTCATACGTGCACTTTAGTTATTTCAGGTTTTGTCTACTGTGCAGCAAACTAGTCAGTTGAATGTTGTGAGTATAGCTGACACAATTTATTTCTCAGTGGGAGTATCTGAGTTTCTTATAAGGCATGAAGACATTTGCTATTTCTCATAGAAGATGAGAAAGAGCCAATTTTTATCATAGGCCATGAAAGAAAGATGGTGTTGCAAAGCTTTTCAACAAAATCAAGCATTTTCTCCACCTGCTTTGCCTTTTTTTATTTTCCAAATGAGAAAAATTTCTGCCCAGCTCAGATAGTAAACTCACAGACCAACTGTTGCTTCCCACAAGATGTACTGATAGTAATGAAAAGCAAACACATACTGTATTAGTGTGGTCACTAGCTATAGTAACATTATGCCTCCATTCATCTTCTCACATGACCTTTGACTCAACTCCCTGAAGAAGGTAGTGCTAACCTGGATTGAAATTGCTGGAAATGTCTACATCTGACAACAAAACTCTGTGCCATGCCACATAAGCAGGAGAAGCCAGTATTTGGCTGTAAGAAAATTTTAAAGATTACATCACCCCAACATCTGACCACCTAACTCTCCAGATTGCAATCCTCTTGATTATTACCTGTTGAGTGTGGTTGAGTGAGAGATCAACAAAACTCTGTGCAGCATCAAAGATGACCTGAAGGCTGCAAGGATAATGGCAGTATTTACTAATTTAAATAAGGAGACCATTAGAAAGTCTTGCAGGAGGCTGTGGTTGAAGACAATGATCACCATTCAATTTGAATAAATTTAATCTATAATATTTCAAGATATTTTCATGTAATTTTTGGTAAATATATCTGATAAAGTGAAATATCAGTGTTTAGTTTTGTGTAATTTAGATGACATTTTACCCATGGCACACTGTTAGTTTTGGAATTTAAAAAAAATTATATATTTATATTTTGTAATGTTGAGAAATGAATTTGTTTTCTATTGCTAATGTGTCTTTTAAAATCTTTTTGTAATATGAAATTTTTATTGAGCCTTTTTTTATGTTTTTCAACTTGGATAAGTGTTTCTTATATATTTATCAACAATTAAACATTCCTCTTTTTTTTTTTTGCCTTTCAGAAATATATCGAAGATAACCAATACTATGAAAAGCGCCTAAATCTTGATAAAGCTGCTGGTCTTCAGTTCTTCACTTCGGAGAAAAATGAAAGGAGAAAAAATATTGATGATAATGACAATGAAGAAGGGCGAGAATCTCCAAAAAGGAGTCGGCAAGAAATCAAAGAAGAAACGGTTAAGGAGGAACCCATTCCTGAAGTGTCTTTCAAAGAAGAAATCAAAATGGTGGAAATGGTTGAGAAAGAGGAAAACATAGAAAGATCTGAAGAATCTGTTGAAGAAAATAATAACGATTGTGAAATTATATTACCAAATCTGGATAAGGATGATTCCAGTAAATCTCTTTCTGATGATTTGCCTCTAAAAGAGAAAACAGTCAGTCAATCTGTGCAAGGTTCCCAAAAGAGCAAAATTGCCATCAAGCTTACTGGAAAAACAGGAATCAAACCAATTCAGTATCCAGTGTTGCCACCTTGCATCTCTGTTGGCAAGATGCCTGGTCGAGGGAAAGGTCGTAATCTTAAATCAAGTTGTATCAAAAGATTATCCTCTAAAGAAATCAAGAAACCCTTATCATTAGATGATTTCTTAACATCCAGTAATGAGGGAAATATCCCAGTTGTATCCGAGTCAGGAACGGAAGCTAGTGAAAATTCCGAAGAAGCTGTTGGCAGTAGCACAAAGCAAGAATTAGAAAACAGTAAAAAGCTTATTGAAGAAGATGCTGATGTTCCAGTGCTTGTATATGGGCCAGATGTAGAAAGAAAAGACATTGAAAATAAATCATCTTTAGGGCTTCATCGAATCCCATTGCCAGAAGGACCAGCACCACCATCCTCTAATTCAATACCATCAAAAACATCTAAAGAATTCATATGTAAAGATCTTGAAGACAAGTGTCCAGATCAAAATGAACCCCCTACTTTAGTTCCAATTATTGGTCCTCATCCATTGCCTTGCCCAAACACATCTTCTTTGGTCAATAAACATCCTGGTACCAAGTCCCAAGGTTGGACACAAGAGGATCTAGATGACATGAAACTACTAGGGATTGATCCTGCCTCCCAAGTACCTATGGCAGAGATCCGACCACCACCACTACTTTCAACCATACTAAATGTGCAAAACAATGAAACAGAAATGAAAAAAAGGAATGAAAAATCTGCTAAAGTTGTTCAAAATCCAAGCAAATTGCATAAGAATTGTTCAAATGATTTTTCTACTGATGATAAAGTTGTGATTGATGAAGAAGAGGTTTCACTTGAAAAGGCCAAAACCTCAACATTTTCATCTGTTTTGTCTCAGCCTAAAATATCTGCTGAGGAAAATAATGAAAAAACTCACTTTTCAACTGAAAATCAAGACTCGGTAGAAAACATTAAATCTGATTTGAATGTTTCATTACTGAAAACTGGAAAAGTAATTTCATCTAAGAGTCTGGAAGAAAAAGTTACCATTTTAAATGAGACTGATGTGAGAAATGAGGCCATTACAAAAACCTCATCAAAATCCTCTGATATTACTAAAGAGACTGAATCAATGCCAATTAAGAAAAAATGTTACTCAAATGATAAAGTAACAGAATCAAAAGAAAAGAAACAAAACTCAGTTTCAATTGCCAAAAGTGTTTCTACAAGTGCCACCTTGTCACGAATACCTGATGTCTCTAGTCTAAACTTGCAACCAACCATTTCATTAGTTCCACTTCCTGCATCACTTGATATGGCTCTCTCCAGTAACCGGGAAGTCTCACCATCCAGTAGGTCAGATGTTTTGATCAGGGAATCAGAACATAATTATGCTCTTCGATTTATGGAGAATTCAGATCTAGTGAGACCCCGCAAAAATCCCATCCAATTACACAATAATAATGATGATGATGACGAGAATGGGATGATGATGTTGATGCTTCCGATTGGAATGATCGCCGTCTAAAAGTCAAGCGAACCATCTTGAAGAGCAAGTCATCCCATGTTGATGAATCAAACTCATCTTCAGACAGTGATTCTGAAGCTTCATCTGTATCACATGATCAATGTTTGGACAGTGACAATTCCACATCTCCTCCTGTTCTAACTCAAGAGCAAGAACAATTCAACCTGATCTCCAAACATAATCATAATAGCAACAATTCTACTCCATCTCTGTCAGCTGAGTCACCTTGTCATGTTGCTCTCTCCTGTCCTTCTACCATAATGCCAGTTACATTGATTTGTTCATCTAAATGTGACAGTAGGGATCTTTTCACCACTACTGAACCCATATGTGTTGATTCGCCACCCATATTGGATGACAGCATGTCCATCTTGAACTTTGATTCGGTTGTCAGGAACCGTGCTGCGAAAAGCACAACACGAAGACGACCTGCTAAAAAGCAGGCTGCCGGCAACAAATCAAATAATCGAGGAACTAAGAAAGCAGCAGCAGCAGCAATGAAAAAGAAATGTTCAGTTGAAGCAAAAGCTGATTCTCTTGTTCAAAAATCCAACCAAGCTGATGTCAAGTTGGTAGCTGAAAACAAACATGAACAAGAGAAAATTATTGTGAAAGTTACTTCTCATACTTCTGAAGGTGTCCCTGTGATAAGCCTCACTGCTGCTTCTGTAGGAAATAGTTCTGTAACAGGCAGCAGCCTACCAATCTCTACCTCATCTTCTACATCAATGTTCCCTACAACATTGGAGACAGAAACTGGTGATAGTTCCCTAGTAGAAGCTGCTGCCAAGAAGGCAGAGACACTACCGAAAATGTTTATGCCTACTGTTGTACTTCATGACATCAAGTATACAATGGGCCGGGATTTGTCCCAGATGACCGCCATTCCAGCATCAATTGAGAACATTCCAATTTTTGAATCTGAGAATGAATCTGACAGTGATGTCAAGTCAGATTTGCCTAAAAAGTCAGAAGACAATTCACAGCGTTCTCTGGAAATTGAATCCCCCTCAAAATCTTCTGAGACATTTGACCCTTATATGTTTTTGAACAGACCAACAAAACCATCATCTATACCGTCCACAAGTAGTAGTAGTAGTAGTAGTAGTACAAACAACAGTAGTAGCACAAACCACAGTAGTATCATAACGACTTGCAGTAGCTCCCACTTAGTAGGTGAGAGTTCTTCTTTTACCAGTCTTGCACCTGGTGGAACATATTCAGGTGGACAATTGACAGTAAACTCTTTACCACCAATTGATCATAGCTCAATGGTTAGCAATATGTTTGATGTGTCTGATTCCAAATATGCATTTCCAGAGGTTTTCTTAGAGAATGGTGAACCAGAGACATCAATGAAATTATCAACCATTGATGTATTGAGACCTGAATTACCATTTGAAACCTCTGGTAAGAGTAGTATCTCCATTGGTCTGGACCTACTCACTGATTTTTACCCCAACACTAGTAATGAAGAAACTGGTTAGTTATTATTTGCTGCAATTTTAAAAACAGATGTAAATAAAGGACAGATTTCTGAAAGAGACAAAAATTCTATAAGAAAATCCTAGTTTTCAATCATAAAAATTTCAATTTTTAAAAAATTTTATTTTATTTTTTGCTATTGTCATTTTTAAGTATAAGCATTTTTTTTAATGGTTTCATTGGGGTTTTAAACAATTGCACAATATCCTCAGTTAATTTTTTTTTTTTTAAATAACAGCGTCACAATTGTTATATAACCTTCAGGTATCATGTTTCTTATTTGTTTTAAAAATAATGAAAGTAAACTCTTCCTTTCAACTCACTAACCTGTAATGGTGACAATGTATCAAATTTTAAAGATTTCAAATATTGCATTTTTCCAGCACAAAACTCCCGACTAGTTTAAAACTTTTGTTAAAAATCTGGACAAGAAAATAAAAAACTTGACACTGAAAAGTATAAATATATATACACAGAAGATTAATAATCTTTTACATATTCTTAATAATGTTTGCAGGAGAGTCCCCATGGCATAGTGGCTCTTGTACTGGACTGTGTTATCTTTGTGAGTTTGAACTCCAGTCACTATTATGTTCACTTTCGGCATAATGCCATTGGGAAATGTATTGTCAGTAAAACATTAAAGCTTGTCCCGACACATCTAGGGAAGGGGCCAAAAGTGAGTGCAGTGGATAAGACCACCTGGCTAGGTAAAATAAGTAGTTGCAAAATTTAGTGGGCTTCGCCGCTAAGTATTACGTGACTCTCTCTTGTACTGGTTACTTAGATTATTGGGAAAGAACAATTTGGCATCTCCCTGAGTTGAATGTAGTAAAACCAAAAGCATTGTGTGGAGGAAAAAAAAAGCTACAAGAAAGAGAAAGGGAAATGGTACTATCCAGCTGATGACCCCCCCCCCCAACTACCCTCGCTGCCATGAAATAAATTAGGAATCGGTAAGTGAGAAATAATTCTCACAGTATGAACCCCCTCATCCCCCCAGCTATGGGTTAGTTAGATAGTACTAACACTGTTCTCCTACAAAGATGACTTTGACCTTAAATAACTCATGATGGTTGATATGCCATTAAACCAAAAAAAACAAATAATGTTTGCTGCCTACTCAATTATGAGGATGGTCATCTCTGAACTAAAACTATGTATTTATTACTGTTCTTCATTGATGGGTTCTGGAATAGCTCTTTAAACCAGAAATGCTTTTAAAAGCTCTGTTAACCATAACATTCATTCAAACTCTGCACACAATTTCTAATATGACTTAAGCCACATTAATGCCTTTCTCAAGGTATAAGTGAACTCTGATGGACCTATCTGAATTGCAAACTCTTTTCTTTTCGTTTTTAAATTCTGCTTTCCTGGTTAATCACCATAATGCCACTATACACCTCTCAGTTACTTGGTAAGGATTTCTAATATTAAAATATTATGGTCAACTTGCACTTAAAGCACCTGCTAGATCACCGAAGATAAGCAGTGATGAACCTATTTAATACTTAATTGGGTGACCACTTAAGCAACCTCAGTCTTTTGTCAAAATAACTTGATTCAGCATTAAATGACCCTAAAAAGGTTGATATGCTGTAAAACAAAACAAGTACCCAACCAACCTAATAGTAAAATGGGTAAGCAGTTCATTTTTAAGACAATAAAAGAGAAAAGAATTCTATTAATCTGGTTACTGTCAGATCCAAAGTAATGGAGCACAACACTTGCTAATATTCTTCAAGTTATTAAAAAGATTACAGAAGAGTAATCATTTGTTTTGATTTACATTTTAAGACGTGTGTGTGTGTGTGTGTAAATATCTACATATGTGATTATTTTGACTACAAATAAATAATTCTATTTTGATCATGCCTGTTATAAGCAATTGTTTATTGGAACATTGCTGAATTCAATATTACATTAATATTAATCAATATGAAATATTGTGCTATGGTATTGGTTGTTCAGGATCAAGCTAATATTGTGCAATATTTTGGATTGAATATTGTGCAATAATAATAGTGTGTTGGAACTATTTTAATATTAACAGAAACAATATGAAATATTGTACTATGAAATTGTGAAAACAATTTTGGAATTAAGTAAATTTATCACTAGCTTAGGTACCTGTCTATGTCAGGTACAAGGTCAGACTTAGATTGTAGCTGGTTTTACAATCTTTGTTATTAATTAAAAAATTTTGCCAAATGTTTACAAACGTTAATTGTTACTAACACAACATTTTTTTCCAAATGGCAGGACTACTGGCCTCTGATGGTCAGAAATAAATAGAAATATGCATTTTGCTCTTCAATATGCATATACAATGAGTGATTATTTTATAAGAGGACTCTTTTTTTTTTTTTTATTTATTTATTTTTTTTTTTTTATTCATTATTGATATTCTAGTGCTATTCTGGTTATTGCCCCCCCCCCAAACACACACATACACCTTTTTTTTTAAAATGAAATTAATGAGGAATAATTAAAAAAAGATCATTTTGAAAAATATTTTTTGATTAATGGATTTATAAGTTTTAATGTTGTTCTAAGCTGCTCACATATCACTCCAAATCTCAGTTCCAAGGAGAATCTATTATTTGAATAAGAAGGAAAGATTTGGAATATTCCTATGTAGAACAGGAATAAATAAGCCCATAAAATATTAACTGCTTAACTCCTAATTGACTATCATTTTATTTCCAACTGATAAACAAGGATTAAACATTGATTTCTTCCTGGATGGTTTTCATGCTAGAATAGTGGTGATGTTCGAACTAAATTTTTGTCCCTTTCAATTCTCTTCATAATTAAAAAAAAATTACTTAGATGTATTTATTTTAAGGAAAAATGAATAATAATTCTTGAAATTTTGTAATGACTGTTTTGTCAATCACTTGGTTCTTAATCAATTTTTGATTTCTTTGCTTGTGTACCTGTACTGTCAGAAATGACGGCATATATGAAATTGATATTTTGTTAACACCTTGTTATTATTAAAAGGTGTGTGTGTGTGTGTGTGTGTGTGTGTGACCTCATGTAATGAAAGTTTGGTCAGCCAAAGTAAATTACTAGCCATTACTCAACAACAAATGAACCTGTATTTACTCTTGTCAATGATGTGTTCAAGGAGAAGTGAGCTATTACCCATGAAAGTTTGATTAATTTGCAGGTGTATTACAGACAAAAAATAGATATACATATGTGTATATTGGCATATATATATATATATATATATATATATATATATATATATATATATATATATAGTATATTACATCTATTCTTCATGTACAATTATATGAAGATGCAAGAAATCTTTTCTTACTAAATCTATTTGTATGTTTTGTATTTTAATTTCAGTAGGTAACCTAAATTTAGCAATCAGTAACCATCTTCTTTTGATTGTACAGAAATCATTGGTCACTGGTTACCACATTTATTTGTAAATAGCAATATGTACCAACCAGGATACCAGTCATGAAGAGGTGTGGGTTTCTAGGAATGAAAACTAAAAGCTTATTTCATTATTATCATTATTTTCATTTGTTTTTGTATGCATGTCATTTGTAGCTGATTCTAATCACAAACGTGAAAATTATGTCTTTCATTAAAGAAAAATTCTTATTAAAAAAAAAAAATGAAGAGATGACAAATCAAAATTTAATCATTGTAAAAAAAAATTTTTTTTTAAATGTAAAAGTAAAATAATCCATTCAACCAGAATGTACATACGTATGTATATATGTAAAAAAGAACAAAAAAAAAACACAATCTTAAAGAAATAGACATTTTATGTCTACAAAGATCAGAAATTAACAGAAAATAAAATTATCAAAAAATCTATAAAAAAAAAAGGTTTTCTAATTTTTGTGTAAATGCTGAAAAATAGTTGACTGGAAGAATTGTGTATAAGGGAGGCTCTGAAAGTAAAGCCTCCATTTTATTCCTTGAGAAACTAAATCAGATGCAGGGAGCACAATAACACCATTGGTTGTAGCAAATTTTCAGCTACAAAACACTATTTTTTCTACAGTCACCATAATTGGTTATACCTTTTTTAACAGTGGTAAACAAAAACCTACATGCCACTCTCATAAGTAGGTTGCTCTGAATTTAATGCTCCCTATTATGTTATTTTACAATATCAAGGTGGATGTTGGTGGTATGACAATAGGGGTATATTTTTTTCCCTGATAGAAGCTGAGCAGCAGTCTGACAAAATTGCATCTCAGAAGGAAGTGGTGGTTTATCACTGATTGAAATTTATGAACACTTACTGAACCTACATGGAAAGCAAATGGTGAATGTGGAAAAAAATGGTGGAATTAAAAATTAATTAAATTAATTATTTAAGGTCAAATTTTTGTTTTAGTCAAAAAGTAGTTACATAATGAGCATCTGTAAAGAAAGCAAAATAATATTATGTATGTAATTTATTTTTAATACATTTTAAACAATTAAATTTGCTCCAAAAATTGCTGAGTGAAGATTTATGAAGCACTCAAAACAAACCATCTTATCAACATTTTAAAACACTTTAAAAAGTTTCTTAGAAATCAATAACAAAAAACATTAAATACACTATGTACAGAAAAATTACTCACATGTTGATATTTTATTTAAATGTAATTTTTTTTCTCCCAAACACACAGAAAAATAAAACACCACTAAACAATTCTTGTGTTTTCTTGTTTAGGAAAAAATGACCAGGAAATATCTTAATACTATGGTAGCTGAGATGTAACAATTCACTAACAAACACGGATTGATAAATAAAAATTACAAAAAATCAGGGAGTCATCCAATTTTAAAGTTTTCAAGGGTGACTTATTAATTAATGAATTTTATAATGCATCAGTTATTTTATTAATAGTATTGTAGATTTCTTTCAGGTTACTTGCACCCCCACTTTTGGGGGATTAAAAACACTCAGGAGGATAGGGCTATGTCTCTATATCAAAATTAAATTTAACAGATACTAAAGTGAATTTATTTTGAATGTTTTAATTAAAAATAGTAATAAAGAAATGAACTTACCTTTCTTTTAAATTTCTGAATCGTTTCAAACTAATTCTTATACGAGTCAAGGCAAACAAATTGAAATTCTTTAAAATAAATATTACTATTAGCTCCATCCATAGGAGCTTCTAGAGCAACAATTTTTATACCTAATTAATAGATAAAATTCATTCAAAATATAATGCCCATAATTTTAAGCTTTAAAATTCATATTTTTAGGGTATAAAATCAAATATCTATTTAATAACAAACTCACTTTATAGTAGGCTGATGTAATAAATAATGGAGAAATCTCACTTTAAAACTTTAGCCTCCACCTTTTTAAACAGAACAAATATCGATGTATAATTATTTCACTGATAATTTAAAAGAAAATTATATTTCATATGTAACAGAGTAATTAAAAAGTCTCAAAAATGTTAAAAAATTTTTACTTTTAATTTTCAGATTTTCAGTATTTATTTTCTTCTAAAATCTTCCTTTAAATTTTTTTTCTGTTCACACTTTCGGTCTTTTTATTTATGCAGAAATTAGTTTCAATTATATATAACTCCACAAATATTTTGCACCCCCAAAATAGGGGGGGGGGGGTCAAAGTTAAGTGACCTGAAAAAAATCAGAAAGTTTTAAAATGAAATAACTGATGCATTATAAAATTCATTCATTGATAAATCAACACGGAAAATTTCATTATTTATTATTATTCCCTAATGTTTGTTTTTTGTTTTTTTCAATCAGGGGTAGTGATTTGATTTTGTAAAATACGTCTATGACATCACAATTGTTGGTACCTAAACAAATAGGAAAGTTTTAAATTAAAACTAAAACTAAAACACTTGTTCTTCATGGAAATTTCTTCATTTTTCTAGTTCGAGGTTTAATGCACCATAGCATAGTTTTACTAATTTAGTACGGGATGAATTATGTCTAGATAGGCACTATTGTCAAGAATTAGACCCAGTAACAAATGCTATTAATTCAAAATTGAAACTTTTACGACAGTCGTAAACTGTTCTGTTTAGTTGTTACGTGAGTGTATCCCTGTGTATTTTCTTTTTCTATTTTATGTATGTGTTTATGTGCAACGAACGAAAAGTCTGATTACGACAGTCGTGTGTGATTGTTGATACTGAATCGTGTGGAAAGAAGAAATGTTTATGTATCGTGATCATACGAAACCTAACCTATTCTTTTATACCATAAACTCACTATACGTTTGCAACGATCGCTACAACAAAATATATTATTTAGGTAAGTATTTAAAGAAAAAAAGCATCTGGTTTTTGGACGACCATGTCGTATAGAAACGGCGTGAGTCCAGAATCTGCAGGGACGGGTCGTCAACCGCGGCATTATAGCCATAATAATAATAATAATAATAATAATAATAATCGAGGCGAACCATCTTGTAAGTCCTCTTCAGCTTTGAGAAATTCTAACCCCACGAATTGGGGTCCAAGATCGTCTTTTTCTTCTAGGAAATCGTCGTCAACAGAAAGTAATGAGATTGAATATCGAGCCATAAGGGATAGAGAATATGAAGAACAGGACTTTAATGACAAAAACAGATCGTCAAGAAGTTCTCGGTCGTCTTCTGTTTTAAATAATAATAATCGGACAATATCAACATTATCATCAAATGTGGATATTCCTCGTAAACCAGAAGATAAATCAATACACGTAAGTAAATTGTTTTAATTCTTTCTTTTTTTTTCTTTTTCTTCTTTTTTCTTCCTACTTACGATTTGCCCTGTTTTATCATTAAAGGAAATACTTCAACTTTCTTTTTGGTCTTATGCAAAAATTTATCATTTTTTAAGATGTTGTTAGTGGTATTGTTGTTCGCATAACATATTGGGTAATTTTCTAACTCTGGCAGTGTCTATAAGAATGTCCGTGTAAGAATTTTAGAAGTTATAATGGCAGGAAAACAGAAATTTGGATATATGAAATTATTTTTAATTTAATTACTGAATCATATAAAATGTACATTATTTTTCGATATCTAACAAACATTGAGATAACCTTTTGTATTCATATTTGTCAAATATGAATACAAAAAGTTATATCAGTGTTTGTTAGATATTGAAAAATAATGTACATTATTTGTGAAATAAATTTAAATTTGGGTCTTTTGTTTAAATTGATAGAAGCGCCCGGCTATGAATCGTAAGTTTTCTAGTTTGATACCGGTCCTCGTTAACTCAGCGCATGAGTAGCACAAATTGGGTAATCTAATCTGCGGTAAAGTTGGGAGCTAACGGTAGATGTGGCCCTCCGTCTCAACAAAAACAATCTTCCTGGTCTAGCGCTAGCGAAAAGGGGGATAGACTCCCTCACTGTCCGGTTGATACCGGCAATAGGCCACTCCACCAACTTTAATTTTTATTTTCAATTAAAAATTATAACAATCTTTACCTTTTCGTATTTATTGCCTAAAATGCATACACTGTTTTGGGTTCCATTCTACCAGAAGCAAAAACATTGTTTTGATTCGGTTGTATTTCCTCGTGTGGGGTAATTCTTGTTTTTACTTAGATGGCTAGGGATAGGGATGTCTAATCTCCCCCCCCCTATATTTAACACAATGAAACTTGAATAAAGGTTAATATTATCTTCAAATTTTTGGACCATTCAAAAAGAAGAAACATTTAAAAAAAAAAAAAAAAAAAACCCTGATGATTTAAAAAAAAAAAAAAAAAAAAAAAAAATTCAGCTTAGGGAAATAATGAAAATTATGAACGAAAACAATGTTTACATTTTTGCACCATTAAATCAATTGAAATTTAACGTAGACAAAAAAATTTTATGACTACCGGCTTTTTTAAAATAGGGTTTTCCTAAAATATATTTGGGGAATAGGTACCACCAGACCGTTTAGGTCATCTTGAATAAAACGGAAATAGATATTTCCGAACTTTTTTAATAAAAAATCTCGTAAAAAAAAGATCGTACAGGATTGTTACAAAGAAAAATAGTTAATTCAAAGATCAAATTATCCGATTGGGAAAAATTACATCGTTATCTTAAAAAATAAACAAACCTATCCATATTACGTGCGAAAGGGTAATTTTCAGGCCGCGATTTAGAGAGAAAGAAATACATATTTTACCCTCTTACAGTTATGCATCTAAGTACGGATGGGTGTAACGGACAAACTTTTTTAGCCAAATTTTTTCTATTAAAATGAATAAAATCTTTAAAAACTTTAATATTACAATTTAAAATGAATAAAATCTTTAAAAACTTTAATATTACAATTTACTATGAATAAAAACTTGAAAAACTTTAATCTTAAAATTTCGCAGTGAAATTGACGTTAAAAAATGTCTTCGGTTTTAGTATTAATTCTTAAAATCGAAAATAAAATGAAAATTTGAATATTTTTTCTAAGAGAAAAACTGATAAAACAATCATTCAATATATTATTTTTATTCTAATTGGTCGTAAAAGTTAAATAAAATATTTTTTTACGCTCAGAAAACAAACTTTAGTTACCGAGAAGCGTCTCGTCGTATGTCAGTTTTGCTCTTCCGTACATTCTAAGAATCACACATTACTATTCAACAATAAAAATTACAAATTCTTTTAAAAATATTAATCGAGCACGGATCGGACCAACTTTTAGTTCACCTGAATTCTAAAATTCATGTTTTTAAATATCCGTGAAAATTTTGATTTTTTTCCACAGGAAAAAAAAATATTTAATTTATTTCACGCAGAAAATAAAAATGTTTAATCACACAAAAGATTGAAAATCTCGTAAAAATTAATTTCTTTAAAAAAAAATTTTTTTTTGACAATTTAATAGAATATAGTACATACCAATTACATAAGAAAAAAAAAGTTTTCAAATATTAATATTATGACATTTTTTTTGCACTTTTTATTTCCGATTTCATTATTTTTTTCTAAAAAAACTATAATTCGGTACGTTATACAATTTCATTGATATAGTTATTCAGCCTCTTATCTTTATAGAAAAAAATTACCAAATTTTTTTTCCACATCATTTTTTTTTATCTCATAAAATAAAATAGGGGGGGTGATAGACATCGTAAAAAAACATTTCCCCTAATATATTTTAGAAAAAACTATTTCAGATGTATTTACATCCAATGGTAAACATTTATGGAAATTTTCGTGAAAATCGGACCATTAATTGATTTTTCATAGAATTTTTAAAAAATCCTCTTATCGTAACTTGTTTTTAGCTACGTTAAATTTCAGTTGATTTAACAGTGCAAAAATGAAAACATTGTTTTTCAATCATAATTTTCATTATTTTCCTATGCTGATAAAAAATTAAAAAAATCATCAGGAGTTTATTTAATGTTGTTTCTTTCGAATGGAAAAAAATTTTCAAGAAAATATTAATTTTTCTGCAAGTTTCATTGTGTTAAATGTAGTGGGGGTAAATTGCACAGGGTCAAATTGGTGGTACCTATTGGGGAAATATTTTTTTACGGGTCTCCCCCCTCCATTTTATTTTATGAAATCTGGAAAAAAAAATAACCGTTTTATCGGTTCATAATTATCAGATTTTTATAAGTTTCTATACGGGATTTTAAAAAAATTTTATTATTAGTAAAAAGTAGGTACCACCAAAATACGTCACGTGATCAGTTTAGGCCATATTGAAGGCAGAAACGTAAATAGTTTTTAACTTTTTTTTTTAAATCTCGCAAAAAAGAAATAACGAACATAAAGAATTGTTACAAAGAAAAACAGTTAATTCAAAGATCAAAATAAACCGAGCGGGGAAAAATTACTCACTGTTATCTTGAAAAACAAGTAAAACAGTCTTCTTTTTTTTTACCAACAGGGTCAATTTTATTATTGATATTTTTTAGCAGAATTCTGTATTCATGGATCTTTTACTAAAAAGCTCTCACATCAAAACTTATAAAAAATATTCTGATCTAATTATTCAGACTCTTATCTTTATAGAAAAAAAATTAAAAATCGTTTTTTTGTCCGCGTTCATTTTTTCATATTTCATAAAATAAAATCGGGGGGGGGGGGTTAGACCTCGTAAAGAATATTTCCCCTAATATATTTTAGGAAAAAACTATTTCAGACCTATTTACATCAAAAGGTAAGTAATTATGGAAATTTTCGTGAAAATCAGACTATTAATTGATTTTTCATAGAATTTTTTTTTTTAAATTAAAAAAAAAAAAGCCTCTAGTCATAACTTGTTTTCGGCTACGTTGAATTTCAATTGATTTAACGATTCAAAAATGTAAACATTGTTTTTCGTTCATAATTTTCATTATTTCCGTAACCTGAAAAAATTATTAAAAAATCATCAGGTTTTTTAAAAATGTTTCTTCTTTAGAATGGACAAAAAAATGTCAAGATAATATTAACCTTTATGCAAGTTTCATTGTGTTAAGGGGGCGGGGGATTTCTCAGGGAAAATTGGTGGTACCTAGAAAACCATGAATTCTGAATTCTGCTAAAAATGTCATAAATATTATTCTTTTTCAAACTTTTATTTGCTTTTTTAATTGAATTGCCAAGAAGAAAAAAAAAATCAAAGAAATCTTAAAAGGTTAAATTTGACACTGCAGATTGGACATCCCTACAAAACCAATATATTTTTTTAAAAAGTCGCTTAAGTAAAATAAACCTTTTCCGAGAATTTAGTAACACAAAAACACGGATTATTACGCTTTGATCACTGTATTTTTACAAGAAAAGTAGTGTCGAAATTTTATCCCAAAACAACTCAAAATAAAACGAACGCTCTGTAGTAGTTACAGAGTGCCGACAATAAAAACAAATAAACAAAAAGAAACAAATAAATAATAAATAGACAGCAGTGTAAGCCTGAAAATTATTTAATTAAAAAAAATTGTTGCAAGTTAGTCCACCTTGCAGGAAAGTTGGGAGACTTCCAAGTTAACAGTAAACCAATGTACATCAAGAAATAAATGTTTAAAAAGTGGGTTTTTCTACTTACAAATGTAGAATAAATTGTTTAAAGATACAAATATTTTTTATAGGATTGTAAACTAGCAGTCTACGAAACAAAAAAGAGTTCATAAGAATCTTGTGAGTGTTCCCAGGTCCTCTTTTATCTTCTCCTTTTTATTTTATTTTCCGCGGCCGAAAGCGGAAGACAAATCTAATTTTCGATGGTTTCTTTCTCCAATGGAGGTCAAGGATTTAGGTCTTACTGTCTTGAAATGTCCACTTGATTTGCTTGAATTCGACGCTCAAATTTTGGACCTTGAAATCAATCACAATTTAAATCGAAAATTCGACAATTCTGAACATCGTTTCCGGGGAAATATGTAACTTTTACAATAAAATAAGTTCATATGTACTCACCGGTAAAAACGCTATTCATAACTGTCAAACTATAAATAAATTTTAACTTTTAAGATTTAACTTTTACAAAATTTAAGTATAAACAGTCTTCACCGGCAAAACGCTATTTACAATTTTTGAAAAATATAAACATTAAAAATGTTGGGAAAAACAAAAGGGCTTAACTTTTATTTTCCCTTTAGATTTTTCTTTTTAAAATTCTTAAAGTAGTAAATCATAACATTGCCGATAAAAAGTGCGTGATTTTTTAATTTTAATTTTTTTGTACATATCTAGTTCTAAGACTCTTCCTTTGAGGAGAAGAGCGCAAAAGTTTAATTTAATTTTTTTCTCATCATTTTTTAAATTTTTATTTATTTTAATTTTTATTTTTTTCCGAAAGGTATTTTAGATGTAGACATTGCTTTGGCAATGCTATCATCTGATGATCATTAGCAAAAATTCTTTAAATGCAAAAATGGTAAAAGATAGGGATACCCAAAATGAGTAAAATTGCATTTTTGACAAAATGACTTTAGTCCCCCCTAGAGAAAATAATTTACCAAAAATCAGGGAATTATCGGTTTTTAATGAAATTTTCAGTGTTTATGTATCAATGAATGATTTTTATAATGCATTACTTATTTTATTTCAAAACTTTCTCATTTTTTTTCAGGTCACTTATTTTTTAACCCCCTATGTTGGGGGCGTAACTTTTATTTTCAAGTTGGTCTTTCCGTTTTCTAATTACAGTAAATAAAGAGATAAAAGACCGAAGTTATGAATAAAAACAACAAAAAATTTTTACGGTGGCTTTTCTATGAGAAAATAAGTACCGAAAATTGAAAAATAAAATGTAAAAAAATTAATTTTTTGGAGATTTCTTTTTTACTCATTTCGATAATTATTTAATTGGCTATTATTTTATAAAATAAAAAATTATACATCGATATTTTTTCTGCTTAAAAAAGGGAGGGGGGTACATTTTCAATCGAGTTTTTCTTCAAAACGTATACTTTGTTTGACTAAAATAAGGTTTGCATTAAATAGATATTTATTTTTAGAATCTAAAAAAATAACATTTTAAACTTAACATCAGGCTTTTCATATTTTAAATGAATTTTATATATTAATTTTTCATAGCAAAAATACTAAATTAAAGTTTTGAAATAAAATAGATTTAATTAATTTTAATTTGTTTTTAAAAAGCTAGCAGCCGACAAATTTGAGTATGGCTAGTAAAAGCGCCGAGTGAAAATAAGTGTACTGAGCAATTATTTACCTTGTTTCGTACTCTTAATTTGCAACGAGATATCTAAACTATATGAAAAATACATTTCACTACGAAAGATAAGAGATGTCAAAATCACTATCAGGTTGTGTATGTGAAAAAGTTTTCAAACAAACAAATTCCTGTCGAGTAAAAATAACCAACAAAGAAAATCGTAAAAAGTACTTATTTACCTTTTTGTTTGGTACATCAGTTCAAATTTTTCTCTTGCCAGAATTGATCTTTTTTCCTTTGAATTTTTGGTCTGGTAATTGAAAATTTTGACAAAATAAAACTAAACTTAATATTAGGGCCCGCAAACGCGAACTGCAACTAACGAAACAATTATTTTTCAAAAACTGACGCTGGAAAATTTGTTACATTGCAGACGACAAATTCCAGCAATTTGATTGGATAATTTGAAAAAAAAAAAAAAAAAAAACTGAATTCTGCTAAAAAAATGTCAAACTTTGAAAAACATTAATTATTAATGTTTTTTTAAAAAATGTTATAATATTAATGATTAATATTATGACATTTTTTTTTTTTAGCAGAATTCAGAATTTCTTATATAATTATTTAGACTTAACTTTATAGAAAAAATTTTAAAATCGTTTTTTATAGCTTCAATTTTTCAGATTTCATAAATAGCGTGGACCTCGTAAAATTATTTCCCTTAATATATTTTAGGAAAAAATTATTTTAGATATAATTTCATCAACAGGTGGATAAATACCGAAATTTTCGTAAAAACTTGACTCTTAATTGATTTTTCAAAGAAGTTTTTTAAAAAGCCGGTAGTCATAACTTAATTGGTAAAAAAGAACAGTTTTCTCGTTTATACCTACTATAAAATAAACTGAACACTCATTTTATGTCCGTGTTTTTGCAATAAATGTTTTATTTTTCTTGCACCCGTTATGTTACAATACTAAATATATTTCCTTTATTTATTTTAATATTCACTTCAATGTGTATATTCTAAAAGTTTTTATTTTGTGAGAATGCTTAGTTTTAAAGTGGGGGTTTGTTTTTACACTTCAACTTTTTACTCGTAAATCCCTACCATAAAATGCCCAAGCCTAATTTTATGGCAAGAATTTACGAGTAAAAAGTTGAATATTACTTTTTGTTGTTCTTATTTCTTTTCTTTATGGCTTTGCTACTCTAAAATAAAAACGTCAGATTTTAATCATCGTCGACGAAAAAACAAAATTACGGTCATAAAAGGTCAAAGGAGGATCCAATTTTTTGCCTAAATTGTAAAACGAGCCCCCACTTTAAAACTAAACATTCTCACAAAATAAAAACTTTTAGAATATACACATTGAAGTGAATATTAAAATAAAGAAAATATATTTAGTGCTGTAAAATAACAGGTGCAAGAAAAATAAAACATTTATTGCAAAAACACGGACATAAAATGAGGGTTCATTTTATTTTATGGTAGGAATAAACGAGAAAACTGTTCTTCTTTACCACTTGTTTTTGGCTACGTTGAATTTTAATTGATTTAATGGTTCGAAAACGTAAACAATGTTTTCGCTCATAATTTTCATTATTTCTGTAAGCTGACATTTAAAAAAAAATCATCTGGAGTTTTATATTTTTATTTAATGTTTCTTCTTTTGAATGGTCCAAAAAAATTGAAGATAATATTAACCTTTATTCAAGTTTCATTGTGTTAAATATAGGGGGTAAGGTAAATTTGACACGGCAGATTAGACATCCCTAATGAATGCCATTATGGCCTAAATTACACATTTGAATATAGTTTAGCTTGTTTTTATGCATGGCATTTGAATGAGAAAATCACAAGAGTCCCGAAAATTATTTTTATTACTAATTAATTATTCCTATTTGTAAAAACTTTTTTTTTTTAATTTTGTATTTTTATTTTTGTAATTGTTTAGTAAACAATGTTTACTTACAATCTGTAAGTAACAGGTGACATAGTGTCTGTTGTGGTTGAATTGAATTGATACTTGAAAGATTATTTCTTTTATTATATTGAAATTATGTGAAGAAAGCATATTAGTTTCCTTAAACTGTTTCTTTTCCTTTGTTAATATGATTTTCTTCAAATTGTTAAATCAATGACAAAATTGAACTTTATCAAAAGAAAACCATTTGGACGCACATTTTACAAATGTTGACATTCAGTTGTCTCCCTTGGATTTTTCTTTTATTATTCAATAATGATTGTTATAATTTAATTAATAATTATTAATTAACTTTAAATCAAAAGGTTAATAATAGATATGGTTTAAAGGCTCGTTAAACATACTTGTAAGGTAACCTGATCACAATACACTGCAAGAAAGGGGTTTTACTTTGTTTTATTTTACAAACAACCTTTTTATTTTATTTAAAAAAAAATTTTTTTGTCTTGTTCTGTTTTGTTTTTCATCGTGTGCGTTCGACTTAAGATATCGTTAACTATATTTATCACGGTTGTCAATTTGATTAGAAAAAAATTATCCAATCAAATTGCTGGAATTTGTCGTCTGCAATGTGACAGATTTTCCAGCGTCAGTTTTTGAAAAATAATTGTTTCGTTAGTTGCAGTGTGAGTTCGGGGATCCTAATATTAAGTTTAATTTTATTTTGTCAAAATTTTCAATTACCAGACCAAAAATTCAAAGGGAAAAAAAAGATCAATTCTGACGAGAGAAAAATTTGAACTGATGTACCAAACATCAAGGTAAATAAGTAATTTTCTTTGTTGGTTATTTTTACTCGGCGATAAGGTGTTTGTCAAACTTTTTCACACAGTAACACACACACACATACACAACCTGATAACGATTTTGACTTATCTTTTGTAGTGAAATGTATTTTCATATAGTTTAGATATCTCGTTGCAAATTTAGAGTACGAAGCAAAAGCAATGTCTATTTCTAAGACAAATTTCAGTAAAAAAAGAATGAAGAGAAAAAAAAAATGAAATTAAACTTTTGCGCTCTGTTTATTTAATATAAATTAAATTTATATTAATATTTAAAAAAATAGGCATGCTCAATTCTCGGACTTTTTTAAAAACATTTTGCGTTCGTCTAAAAATATTTTAAAACGTCAATAAAAAATGGAAAATTAACTTTTTAATGTTTTCTTTTACGTTTAATATAAAGAACAATTCCAAGTTTATATGTTTAAAAAAAAAAAAAAAGAAAAAAAAAATTTCTGTTACATAACCTAAATTTTTGCATTTTAAATTAAATTCTTAATCTTTGTTGACATAGTTATCACATCTTGACGCGAACAATTAGTCCCAACTATGATACTATGGAGTATCATATATGGATTTTTAAAAAATTCCTTTTATTGTTGATTTCAAAAATAATTAATTTCTTCAAACAAACACTGTTTGAGTTCTACAGGTGTCACGGATTTGAACTTATTTGAAATTATTCACAGCAGCAGCAGAAACAACTAATTCCTTAGAAAATAATCTAACAATTTAGAGAAAAAAACGAAAAAAAAAAAAAAACTTTTTTCTTATTTACGCACATTTAAGTTTCAAATGTTTAAATAAGTAAAGTCGTCAGGGCGGCCTAAGGTCGGTATCAGCCAATCAGCGAGGGAGTCTATCCCCTTTTCACTAGCGCTAGACCAAGGAGATTGTTTTGGCGTCTGAGGTGGAGCGCCACACCTACCATCAGCTCCTTACTTTATCGCACAGATCCCTGTGCTACTCATACGCTGAGTTGGCGAGGGCCGGTATCGAACTAGGAACCTTGTAGTTTCTAGCCGAACGCTCTACCGACTGAGCTAACCGGCCCCTTTAAGACGCCCTATTACTAAACCTGGTCGAGTATCGATTTATTTATTTATTTATTTTTTTTTTTTTTTACATATGTTCGGTCATTGAATTACTTTCCAAAAATGTAAAATTTATTTTCATACAGAAAAAAAATTACAAAGATATTTGTACGGTAGATCAATGCGCGAAACAAAAACTAACGAAAAAAATTATTAGCCTTTTCAATTTAGTAAACATTTATTTACAATAAAAGTTTGTCTTTTATTACTTCATATACCGAAAGTTTTATCAAAATCGGATAGTTAGTTTATTTTATATGATTTTTAGAAGAATTTCCTGTGATCACCCTTAGTAGAAACCGCGAGAAATTGAGCATACCTAATATTAAAGAAGAGCGCAAAAGTTTAATTTAATTTTTTTTCTCTCCATTCTTTTTCTAAATTTTTATTTTTTTTATTTTATACCGAAAGGTGTCGTAGAAGTAGACATGTACATAAAAAAAAAAAAATTTTAACTTAGATTTTTTGAATGAAAAATTCAGGGCTATCTTTTTGTTAAATTTTCAAGGTAGTCACGGATGTAGACATTAACCATCACATTTTTGAGGTAGTAAAAAAACTCAATTTAACTTAGATAAAATAATTTTTTGCATTAATTTAAAGAAAAATATTTATTTTATTACTACGAAAAAACAAACAAACATGCTACATTATTTATTTTTTGAGTTTTAAGAAAATCACTTTTTTAGGTATTGATTTTATATTTTTAAAATTCTTTATATATATTCTTCAGGATATGATCTTTCAAAAATGTAAAAATTAGGGACCGGGATTTTTTTTTTTTCACACACACACACACACATTCTGAATTGATAAAAAAAATTTTAAGTTCCTTTAATAAAATAAGCTAATTGTTATAAAATGAAGTCATTGGAAATTATTTGAAAATTTCATTAAAATTGGACAATTTCCTGATTTTTGATAATTGTTTTAAAATTAAGAAATTTAAAAAAAATTATGATCTCCCTTGTCAATCTTGAACTTCACTATACTTAAGCAACTTTTTTTTTTTTTATCAAATATCTTGCGGGCTTTCATAGAAAAAATATCACCCAATGAAAAATCACACTCAAAAACAGACTTATTATTCTGATAAAATACTTTTTAAAAAAATCTAATCAGTGTGTCACCAATTTAATCTTCAGAGAAAATGTTACTATATTCCAAATAAAAACTTGTTGTCTCAGAATGGAAAAAAAAGTTATACCACTCGGTCTTTTGTTATCTCTTCAATCCAATTCACCTGGCTCTAGTTATAAGTTGCATTCAAACCCCACTCAATAGTATAAAAGGTCAAATGCCAAGGGAAACAACTGATGTTCAAATGACAAGGCAGTGAGTATAGTCTGAATCATCCACTACAGACCCTCAATGGCACTCATGTATTTGGTGCAATTTAAAGACAGTCATTATCCAACTGGGGGTAATAAACAAACAAACATTTAAAAAAAGTCACAATATTTATTATATAGATAGATAAGTCATGTTTGCTTATTACTTTTGTAGAATTAAGTCTCCAATGATATCTCTATATTTTTAAGAAATGAACTAAAAAGCAGAAATTTAAATAAAAAGTGTGTTTTTATTCTATTAAATTTCTTCTGTGAATAAAATTTTTTTTCTCATTTTATTTGCAGGACCGTCACTGGGATTCATCTCAAATGAACATAGGTAATAAACAATATCATGATGATAACAATTATGGATCATTCAATTCAGCAAAAAGTTTATCATCCCAGAATTCCCCATCTTATAAATGGTCAAGATCAAAGCCTCAAGAATGTTCCTCCAGATCCTCTTATTATGATTCTGGAAATGAGGGCAAATATTCTAAATCTTACCAGTCTCGCATGGAAGAGTTTATTCATGAAAATATTAATTCTTCTCGGCACAAATCCTCAAAGCATAAGAGTAAAAAGAAAAGTGTCAGGAAAGATTTTGAGCTACTTGAAAAGTTACTCAGAAATAAAGATCCTGATATAGAAAGGGAATTGGAAAAATTAGCCAAAGAGAAACTTGGTAAACATTCAACAAGAAATAGTGATCGACATAACAAAAGTAACTTTTCATGCTCTGATTATGAGCAAAGGGAACATTCACTTGATCGTGAAAGTGAGGATCGGTCTCCTTTGTGGAAATCTCTTCACAGATCTTCATCACCCTCATCATTTAGTAAAGGCAGCATTGAATCTGCGTTGAAACCTTTGAAATCAATCCTAAAAAATAAAAGTGCAATATCATCATCATCTCCGATTTTGATAGGCTTTGGTGAATTGGAGAATGAAGGCAAATTCTTATATGGCAATGATAGCGCTTCTACAGCAAAATCCCAGGGAAAATTCCAAAAAGAATCTTGTGGTTTGCATGAATCTACAAAGTCTCAGATGCATAATAAATATGATTGTGATACTAATATTGTAGATTCTTATTCAAAACCTGGATTGAATACAATTCATCAAGATCCCAATGAAGAAAAAACAAAAATGGGGTTCTGGCAGAGCAGCATTTCAAGAAAGGTTAGAGATCCCATGATCCATGATGAACACAGTCAGCACCAAGATCCCACTATAAACAACATCTTAAGGTCTATTGGTTTTGATGCTGAGATGTCTAAGCGCATGCAGGAACATGCCAAGCAAGTCTTCAGCAAGCCAGAATTTCTCCAAACAGACAAAAGCAGACATTATAGTCAGCAGACTAAGTCTGCAGAAATGGATAAGGTTCTGCAGGAAAGGACCCAACCAGATATTTTCATTCCTGAGAAATCTCTTCCTTGCAAAGATTTATTTACTGATGTATTAAATATTGATACATCTGTACCACCCCCATCCAATACATTTCCTCCTGCTGTGCCTCCACCACCTCCACTTTTTCCAAATCAACCTCCACCAAATGCTGTTATACCGGCACCATTACCAGTAAGATATGGTCAAATTCCTCCACGTCCACCACCCCCTACAGCAATGCCTTCTTTTGCTCCATTTCCTTCAACAGCAAGCTCCTTTTCAGGCCCCTAATATTCATATTAATGTACAGCCATCTCAATTTGATTATGGACTCTATAGCCGAATGTTTATTATAATAGTGCTAATTCTCTTGCCTCTACAAATGCACAACCACCAAACATTTCATCAAACCTAAAATCAGATTCTCCTGTACCTTGTGCCACTGCATCTGCATCATTACCAGGTTCAAGGAAAGATGATCACTCTCCTCACTCTTTCAAAAGACATAGTTCATCAAAAACTGCTAGCTGGTCTCCCGAACCAGAATGGTCACCTAGAAGGAGTCATTCACCTCCTCCAAGAAGAGATCGGTCACCATTCTCTCCCAGAAAGAACCATTCGCAATCCTATCGCTCTAGTAGAAGCAGAGACAGATCTCCAGTCTCCCAAAAAGAACGATTGAAACGAGATAGGTCTCCATTGTACCAAAGTCATTCTCCAGTGTCACAAAGGTCAAGGTCTCCTTCCTGGTTAGAAAGAGAGAAACTATCACCAAAACGTGATCGTTCTCCACCTGTTTTGCAAAGGCACTATGGTTTTGCAACCAGATTTGATTCACCAAACAGAGATGAATATACTAAAAGTGATAAATCCGGTTCCAGCTCAGGTGATTCTGCTAAGGAGATTGATTGTTTAAGTCCACAGCGAATTGAGCAAATAAAGAAGATGCGATTGCAGCATATTGGCAAATTAGAAACTCTTCAAAAGGAGTTAAATATGCTTCACAAACAGCAGAATGAATTGATGCGTAAGAAACAGCGTGTGAAGGATGGACACAAGGATCCAATTTTGGTTGAGAATGCTTCTCTTCAAGATGAGGTAAATGATCAAATCTCACTCCTGAAGAATGTTATCAAAGAATGCTCCAACACTCTTGAATCATCTGGCATCAAACTGAAAAAATTTAATCACGTCAAAGAATCTTACCATTCAAAACACTCTTCAAAGAAATCTTCTACTGATGCCCAAAAAAGTAAGAGTCAAAATGATGATTACAATAATAAAAAAAGAATCCTAAATTTCAGGTTGATTCTTTAGACAAATCTCCTCCGTCACTTCGGAGAGAGTTTTCTTGTGAGAATCTCCTGTTGTTAAAAGGTGACCCTCCTTTTCCATTAAAAAGTAAAATGAGTTCAGACAAGAGTAAAAGCCGAACGATGATTTAATGTCATCTAATGGCAAATGTTTATCTGATAAAAAAATGCCTCCATTTTCTCTGCAAAATTTGCAAGAAAATTCCTTGGATGAGAGAAAAATACCAGAAGTTGAGGTAAGTTATATTTTTAGTTTGAATTTCAATTTCTTTCCTTCTTTTTTAATAAAAACTCAATTAAAATCTGCTCAGTGTGAAGTCACATCCTATTTCTAAAATTTATATTTTGATTGCAAAAATAAAGAGAATTACTCTATAAGTAGGTTTTAATAGAAATTATAGTGATCGAGGTGAGCGCAAACACTGACCATAAACTTTTATAATTATTATTATTAAGCTGGAAATTGGATGAGAAATTGCTTTATTCTCATAGAACTTTTTTTCTTTAATGTTAAAGAAAAACTTTTCTATGATGTATCATTTTTACTGTGTAACAAAAATCAGATCATTATAATAGCAATGATTCTTGTATTTTTTTAGCAAGTAATACAAAATATGTGAATTAGATCAATATTATGGTATGCTATATTAAATAGTCTACTCATTGTGCAGGCAAAGTCAACAGCTGAAGGCCAAAAATGACTTCAGAAATATAAAGAATGTTTTACTCTTATACTTGGAATAATTTTTACCATTATTCAATTGACGTAAGTGTAAGATCTATTTATTTTAATCCTTTGGACTTAACTATGTAATTTTACGTTTATTAAAAAAACTTTTGTTCTGAATTTTACTCTTAAAAAAAATGTCATTTAGGAATCTCCTTGGTCTTAGAAGCTTATTTAAAATATGTAACTTTTTTTTCACACAGAGAGAATATCAGTAGAATAATAAAAGAAATAGACATGTTCAAACAGAATATAAGTAGAATAATAAAAGATATAGACATTTTCAGAGAGAATATAAATATAATGAAGAATAAGTTACATTTTCAATATCTAAAAATTTTAAAATGTTGAATTATTAAATTCATTTATAACATCTTTATGTAACAACATTCTTAAATGACCTTTTCATTAATTTTGTAATATAGAAATATCATATTTACTTTTATTTTATGTTTTTTAATGGTAAACTTAAAAAATAAGATTCAATATTTGTTTTTAAATACCTTAAAGAAAACTGTAAATACAAATTAGATTTTATCAACATATTTGTTTTTATAAATAACAATATCATAGAGAAAACTATTAAAATAATTGATAAAATAATGATATTTTTAGATAAATTTTGTTATGTAAAAACAGACTCATGGAAAAAAAAGTCTTCTAAAAATTAAGTTTAACAAAATATTGATGTTAAATTTTTTACATGATAAAATTCTTAATGACATTTTTCTTTAATTTTAAAGTGTAAAACATTTTTCTTTAATTTTAAAGTGTAAAACATTACATTATGGTATGATTAATAAGAACAGTGGTGAAAAATCAACATATACCCTTTACAGTTAATGATAAATTAATTTTTTTCCCATCACTGACTATGCAAAAAAAAAAGTGTGTATTTATTTGCTTTTAGACAATATTAATCAACTTTAAGTGAAAAGGGTAAAATAAAGTTTATTTTACATTTTTCACTTAAACTTTAAATGAAAAAAGTTAAATTAACTTTAAATTTCAAATTTTGAATAAACTTCTAGGACCAAGAAGATTCCTAAATGAATTTTTTTTAATCGTGAATTTCAGATAAAAACGTTTATTTTTACAATAAATGTAAAAATACATACTTAGGTTCAAAGGATATAAATAAATAAATCTTATTCTTACTTCAATAAATGATAGTAAAAGTTATTCCAAGTGTAAAAGCCAAACCTTCTTTGAATTTCTACACAAGTGAAATAGTGAAATCTCAAACCAGAAGTAAATTTTTGGCCCCTAGTTATTGATTTGTCCTGCATGATGAGTAAATCATTTAATATAGAATGCCATGATCAATACATAATTCTAAGTAGGTTTTATAGGGTTTTTTTTTTATTATTAAATTTTGATGGGAAATTTTATTTTGTTAAATTATTGGTAATTTATGAGGAAGTGCATCCTGGTCCCCTACCTCCGAAATCGCTGCCCGGTGAATTTTAAAATAACGACCCCTATCTATCTATCTATCTATCTATTTACTTGTCGAAAATATCTATCTATCTCAGTCTGTTCAAAACTATCTAAACAAGAAATATGACAAATTTCTATAAATAAACAAGAATTACGACAAATTACGATAATAAGAATTACAACAAAAAAAGAAAAATAAGAATTACGACAAAAAAATAAAAATAAAAATTACTACAAAAAAAGGTTTACTGTTTTTTTTCTTTCGAATGGAAAAAATAAATAAACAAGAATTAAGACAAAAAAGAGCACCCCCCCCCCCTCAAATACATTTAATGCCCTAAGTTGGTTGTTTTCTTTCAAGTAACACCGCTGTGGTGCCGATAGTTGGGGTCGTTATTTTAAAATTCACCGGGCAGCAATTTCGGAGGCAGGGGACCAGGACGCACTTCCTCATAAATTACCAAATTATCTTTAAAATGCATTGAATTTTGGAATAGAAAAGAATTGAAAGGAAAAATAAAGTAAAGGAAATGTGTTAGAATGGTATTTATTTTAAGGGTTAAGAATAATAAGGTGACAGTCTTCATCATATTATAAACAGTTTCTGTGAACTCAGATGATCTTTTTAGCAGTGTAGATAAATGTAAATCAAATCTTTGCTATAGTTTATTAAGATTATGAAGATTTTATTACAATCATACCATGATTTCATCATATAATAAATGTAAGAATGATTTCAACCTAAAAAAAAAGTAAATTTAGATAACTTATGAATCTGCCTAGTACTTCCCAAACTTTTCTTGTTTAGGGTGCACTTTACAAGCAAAAAAAAAAAAATTAGTACACTTTATATGTAAAGTCAAAACTTTATTTTTAAAGAAGAAAAAAGTATTTATACATTTCAGCTTATAGAAATAATCTAAACTGCTGAACATTAGTAGTAATTACTTTTTATTCAGTTAATTAATAATAGTTATCAATAAAAATACAGGCTGAATATTTCTTAAGGATGTTATTTTTGTTAGGATGTACATAAGACAAATTTATTTTCTCTTCAACACACAGAAGACTTTCTCTTTTTGCATTTTTAATTTGGTAAAAATTTCAATTCAAATGAAAAAGAAAGCTGGATTAAAATAATTACATCTTTTTAGCTAGTGAGGGATACTTTTATCATTTGATAATCCTTTGTGCTTGATTTTAAGCTCATGATCACTGGATATATTAGCCAATTCTTCTTCCTATAATTTCAAACAACTATTAGATAAAATTATTAGAATTACAAGGTTCTAGGTTTGATATTGGTCCCGACCAACTTAGTGCATGAGTAGCATAGATTGGGTGTTGTAAAGTGGGAAGCTGACAGTAGGATTGGTGCTCCACCTCTGAAAAAAAAAAAAAAAAAAAAAAAACAATCTCCCTGGTCTAGCTCTAGCAGAAAGGGTATAGACTCCCTTGCTGTCCGGCTGATACCAGCAAAAGGCCACTCTGCCAACTTTATTCATTCATTTATTTTTTTTATAAAAAATCTTATTTTTTTCTTACAATATAAAATGTCTTTGTCACTTTCACTTCAGAATATATACATTTAAATTGATCATTAAATTGAGTCAGTTGAATGGATATTTGGTTTAGGTTTAATCCACCTAGGAATGCAAAAGAAAATATATATAGTTAGTATTTTTTTTTTCTTTTAGAAAAAAAAATCATGTCTTCTTATGTTAAGAAGTTAGAAAAATGTTCCTTTATAACCTCATATAATATATAGTACAAATATAAATCCATAGACCAGCTGTAACATGTCAATGATTAAACTATGATTGTTGAGTTAGGTTTGATGAATTTCTTAGTCACAAACAAGTAGAGAGAACAAAATGATAAGTCATAAAATTTAAAATGTAATAAAATTCATTGTTAGTTCTGATTGAATCAAAATGGAAAAATGTTTTCCTTTGTTTGGAATCCATTTTTCTTTCATTTTTTTAAAACTTTTTCTTTTTCTTTTTAATTGTATCTGGAATGGGACATTAGATATCACAGCTAACAACAGAGCTAAACTTATAAACATAAATTATTTAATATCTCCAAATTCATTTAAATTTCAAGGCAGATAACTTAAGACATATTGAATTATTTCCCTTGAACATATCATTTACAAAAGTAAATTCAGTTCAATATTTTTAAATTACTAATCTTCACAGAGTTCTTTTTTTTTTTCTTTTCACTGTCACTTTTTTCTCACTTTTCTGATAATTTTCTGATATTTGAAATTTTGAATTTCTTTCTGTATGTGTGTTTTTTGTGTTTAAATTTTTCTTTCTGTTATGTTCCCCAGGATAAAACTAAATTCACTAAGGATCAGACTGACACCCAAAAAGTGAATTTTGAATATTTTGACCCAGGAAATCATTGGTGCCGCCATTGTAATATTGTGGCTGGAAATATTTATGAACTTTTCCAACATCTTCAATCTAAAAAACACAAAGCAGTAAGTAAAACATGAAAAAAAAACTTTTTTTCTTTTGGTTTTAACAGAAAGAAAGGGAAGTTTTAATTTGTAAATTTAAAAAATTTCTAATTTGTAAATTTAAAAAGATAATATTGCTGCTGCTTCTTGTCAGTTACTGCTTGAAATTGATTTTCTTTTCTTCTTTATCTTCTTTGGTTTGTAAAAATTACAAAAAATAAATAATGCACATTCACACAGTTTGACATAAAATATTCTAACCTTCTATGACCAGTCAGATCCTAAACAAAGCAATAAATATACACTAAGTGACATATTAATATAGCTGATGAACATGTGGAAATAACAAAAGTCCACACTATTTCATAAGGTAGCAGTTTGGATTAAGAAGAATCAACATGGCAATTTAGATGTTTTCATGGGGAGCTATGTTTGTGTAGAGAATATGTTTGTGTTATCAATAATTATTTTTCTCATGTTTGGAATAGGATGGCCTTGCAATATAATTGGTGAATTCATTTTCTCTTATATGGATTTATCTTTCATTGTAGTGATTATCATTTGTAGCTGGTCAGTGTGAATTTTAATTGACAAAAAAAGTTTGATGACCTGACATAGACATAGTGGAAATAGAACAATTTAATGAAGATAAAAATGAATTATCAAACACATCTCAGCAAAACAATAAATATGCTGCATTTTTTAAATAGAAGAGTTGAAGGAAAATTAGTAGATAAAGTTATGAAAAGTTATTTGATATATGTGAATGGTTGGTTAAACAAATGAACAAGAAACAAAAAAAAAAGTAATGGTATAAAGATGTAGACAAAAAAGCATATAATTCATCAGAAATAGTTGGTTGATGTCACACTAGTATAATACAGATAACATAGGAAAACAATATTACTGATGATGTAATTCAACAGAGTGAATGTAAATAGGAATATAACTGATTTTTACACGCAATTTGATATAACATTGTCCAACAAAAATATGTATGCAATTAAACAATTAAGACTTATGTCGGATCAAACTGAATTTGACATATATTCTAAATATTAAACAAATGTTATAAAATTAAATACAGTAAAACATTGGAAATAAATGATTTTTTGTATTGACAATAGTAAATTTTGTAATTTTGTAATTCCTTTTGTCTTTCTAAAAGACTTTGTGCATTTTCTATTTACTGAAACTTTAAAAAAAAAAACAAGAATTAACTTTTCTTTTTTATTTTTTAGAAATTGGATCATTATGATCGTCCTTGGTTACCAGAATCAATTAAAAACCCAAGCAACAAACCTAAATGTGGACAGGTACAAATGGCACCTATCAAAGGTAAATATTAGGAATTTATTTTCTTTTTCAAATTTTTACTTTTAGAAAATTAATTATAAAATCAAATGAATTATTCTTTAATTTAAAACAAATAATCATTTCTCTCTTTTTCTCTACATGAGTAAAAAACAATTTTTTAAAAATATATTTCATGATGAAAATAGTTTATAATGACTGATAAACCAACTTTTTAAAAAATATTTTCTTATAAAGTTTTGTATTTTGATAGAAAAAAACTAAAACTTCAAAAATGTTATTGAATATCTTAAAATCCGTATCTGAGATGAAAAAAAAACCTTTTGGAAAACACAAAGTTTAAAACTATAGGATACACACAGCTTCTTTCTCACATCAATCAGATAATTCAAGTAATTTGAATAGGAATAAATAAGTGTTTATTAAATCCTTTTTTTTATTTATTTCAAATGATGACTTTTGTATGTTTTTTGTGTTTTAGGTGTGGAATTTCTTATGTCAACCATTGCATTCTATTGCACTTTATGCAAAGAATTTTCTGGAGATGTTCTCAGTGCAGAAGCACATTTGAAAAGTGATGGCCATAATATGACATATCAGGTTGGTATAATATTTAAACTGACTGAACTGTCTGACCACTGGTCAATTGGCCTTTCAACCCTTTCTACTCCTCATCAATGGATACCATCTTCAACAAATAGAAAAAGAAACAACTCCTCAAGAAGAATTGTTTTATTTACAATTTATATTTTATGTACTTCTAAAATATTTTTACCATTGCTTACATGTTTGAAAATAAAGTTTTCCTATTTGTTTTAGATTTTTCATATTCGCCCCTAAAATTAGATATGATATTATGATGCTTTTTTTTATTGTCTTTGGTTTCAGAATTATTTGATGATGATGGTATTTTTTTGTATCATCATCATTGAAAACTTATTTACTTGTTGTTTTCTTTTGTCCATGTATTTATTTATTTTTTTAAATATTAGTCTATTAATTGTAACAGTTTATTTCTGGTGAATCTTCTTGTTCTTGATCTTATTAGTCTCTTGATTTTCTCTTAATAGAAATTCATATGATAGCAACTTTGAGGAAAATAACAGGTAACTTTAAATGAAAAGGCCATTTAGTCATTTTTTGATAAATCTTTCTCTGGACTTGGAAAATTCTCAACAGGATGTTAAGAGTTAATAGAAATTTCATATACATACAGTGACACTTGAAAGTTTGTGAGCCCCTCAGACATGGTTATTGTTATTGTGAGCAAATTTAAAATAAGCCTATTAAATGTGCATTAAAACACCAATTTATAAAGTAGACTTTCCAAATAGTGAACACAAACAAACAAAAGGATGTATTATAATTCTATCTTTAATTCATTATGAGTTATTATAATTCTATCTTGGATTAATCTGTCCAGAAAATGGACTTCCAGAATGTCTCTGGTTTGTTGGCAGTTGTTGTATGGACAGTTATCTTCTTGCAGCCTTCCAATGAATACCATGTCCATTCAGTTTTTGTTTGATTGTAGACACATGCACATTTACTCTAGATGCTACCAGAGAAGCCTGCAACTTTCTCGAGTTGACGTGTGCATTGGCTTTTACCTCAGTTATATTTCTAGTGTTTCTTGGTGATAGTTTTGATGGGCGTCTAATTCTAGGAAGGGTTGTAGTTGCGTTAAATACCCACTATTTATAAATTATTTATTATACAGTGGATTAATTGGGCTGTAATTTTTGGCAATGGTCTCATAGCTTTCTCCAGACTAATGAAAAGTCAATACCTTCTTCCTGATGTCCTCAGATATATCGTTTCCTTTCGGAATATTGATCTGTGAGGCATGACAGTAACTTAGGTGGTTTCTCTCTCTTTTAATCTCTGTTGCCCAACCAATTTACTAAGGATGTCTCATTTGATTCATCAGTTTAAATTGAATAATTAAACACTCCAATGTGTTTCAGCTAAATTTATTACCTATTTGACTTCACCAATACAGACAGGGTTCACAAATTTTTGCACATGTCACATTTTTGGTTTTGGAGAAATAAATCACATTTTTTAAATAAGTAAAGTAAAGTCGTCTGGGTGGCCTAAAGTCAGTATCAGCCAATCAGCGAGGGAGTCTATCCCCTTTTCACTAGTGCTAGACCAAGGAGATTGTTTCTGTGTTTGAGGTGGAGCGCCACACTTATCATCAGCTCCTCACTTTACTGCACAGATCCCTATGCTACTCATGTGCTGAGTTGGCGAGGCCGGTATCGACTAGGAACCTTTTGGTTTCTAGCCGAACGTTCTACTGACTGAGCTAACCCTGCCCTATTCATCCTTTCTCTACTTTACAAATTGGTGTTTTAATGCACATTTAATAGGCTTATTTTAAATTTTTTCACAATAACAATGACCATGTTTGAAGCAGCACTGTATATAGATTTTGATCATGCAGCCTGATTTCACTACAGTTTATTGTGAATATTATGATAGTACGACACATTATTAGCTGTTTTCACATCAGTTTTTCAAAACACTCACATGTATAAAAAGCTTTTTTTTTTCAAAGAAGTAGTAATTTCATATCATCCTACAATAAGAAATTCCATTATTATGGCAAAATGGCTTTTATATTTCTTGTATTAGTCTTTAATACAATTTTTCAAGCTGTATGTTAAAAATATTAAAAGATATGTAATTTGTTAGTTTGGGAATTTAGAAAAATTATATATATATTTTATAATGTCAAGAAATGACATCATGAGTTTTAAAACTTAAAGGATTTAATTGTTTTCTATTAATGTTTTCTATTGTGTCTTTCAAAATTTTTAACATTATTATGTCTTTTAAAATTCTAGTAAAGGAATATACTAAAAATTTATAAGAATGGAAATTAGGGTTTCATCATTGTTAAAAAAAAAAAAAGCTCAATATTTAATATGGATTAAATGGCATTTGATTAGACATTTTGATTTGTTGAATTTTTAAACTTTTTTGCTCACATATTGTTTTGATTTTCAAATATTAATTTCTTAACATTCAAATTTTAAAGTATATTTCTAATATGAAATGGTATAAAAAATGGCCTAAATTTTTATTGGCCTTTCTTTAGTTTTTCAACTTGGACAAGTTTTCTTATATATTTATCAACAATTAAACATTCCTCTTTTTTTCCTTTCAGAAATATATCGAAGATAACCAATACTATGAAAAGCGCCTAAATCTTGATAAAGCTGCTGGTCTTCAGTTCTTCACTTCGGAGAAAAATGAAAGGAGAAAAAATATTGATGATAATGACAATGAAGAAGGGCGAGAATCTCCAAAAAGGAGTCGGCAAGAAATCAAAGAAGAAACGGTTAAGAGGAACCCATTCCTGAAGTGTCTTTCAAAGAAGAAATCAAAATGGTGGAAATGGTTGAGAAAGAGGAAAACATAGAAAGATCTGAAGAATCTGTTGAAGAAAATAATAATAACGATTGTGAAATTATATTACCAAATCTGGATAAGGATGATTCCAGTAAATCTCTTTCTGATGATTTGCCTCTAAAAGAGAAAACGGTCGGTCAATCCGTACAAGGTTCCCAAAAGAGCAAAATTGCCATCAAGCTTACTGGAAAAACAGGAATCAAGCCAGTTCAGTATCCAGTGTTGCCACCTTGCATCTCTGTTGGCAAGATGCCTGGTCGAGGGAAAGGTCGTAATCTTAAATCAAGTTGTATCAAAAGATTATCCTCTAAAGAAATCAAGAAACCCTTATCATTAGATGATTTCTTAACATCCAGTAATGAGGGAAATATCCCAGTTGTATCCGAGTCAGGAACGGAAGCTAGTGAAAATTCCGAAGAAGCTGTTGGCAGTAGCACAAAGCAAGAATTAGAAAACAGTAAAAAGCTTATTGAAGAAGATGCTGATGTTCCAGTGCTTGTATATGGGCCAGATGTAGAAAGAAAAGACATTGAAAATAAATCATCTTTAGGGCTTCATCGAATCCCATTGCCAGAAGGACCAGCACCACCATCCTCTAATTCAATACCATCAAAAACATCTAAAGAATTCATATGTAAAGATCTTGAAGACAAGTGTCCAGATCAAAATGAACCCCCTACTTTAGTTCCAATTATTGGTCCTCATCCATTGTCTTGCCCAAACACATCTTCTTTGGTCAATAAACATCCTGATACCAAGTCCCAAGGTTGGACACAAGAGGATCTAGATGACATGAAACTCCTAGGGATTGATCCTGCCTCCCAAGTACCTATGGCAGAGATCCGACCACCACCACTACTTTCAACCATACTAAATGTGCAAAACAATGAAACAGAAATGAAAAAAAGGAATGAAAAATCTGCTAAAGTTGTTCAAAATCCAAGCAAATTGCATAAGAATTGTTCAAATGATTTTTCTACTGATGATAAAGTTGTGATTGATGAAGAAGAGGTTTCACTTGAAAAGGCCAAAACCTCAACATTTTCATCTGTTTTGTCTCAGCCTAAAATATCTGCTGAGGAAAATAATGAAAAAACTCACTTTTCAACTGAAAATCAAGACTCGGTAGAAAGCATTAAATCTGATTTGAATGTTTCATTACTGAAAACTGGAAAAGTAATTTCATCTAAGAGTCTGGAAGAAAAAGTTACCATTTTAAATGAGACTGATGTGAGAAATGAGGCCATTACAAAAACCTCATCAAAATCCTCTGATATTACTAAAGAGACTGAATCAATGCCAATTAAGAAAAAATGTTACTCAAATGATAAAGTAACAGAATCAAAAGAAAAGAAACAAAGTTCAGTTTTAATTGCCAAAAGTGTTTCTACAAGTGCCACCCTGTCACGAATACCTGATGTCTCTAGTCTAAACTTGCAACCAACCATTTCATTAGTTCCACTTCCTGCATCACTTGATATGGCTCTCTCCAGTAACCGGGAAGTCTCACCATCCAGTAGGTCAGATGTTTTGATCAGGGAATCAGAACATAATTATGCTCTTCGATTTATGGAGAATTCAGATCTAGTGAGACCCCGCAAAAATCCCATCCAATTACACAATAATAATAATAATGATGATGAATCAAACTCATCTTCAGACAGTGATTCTGAAGCTTCATCTGTATCACATGATCAATGTTTGGACAGTGACAATTCCACATCTCCTCCTGTTCTAACTCAAGAGCAAGAACAATTCAACCTGATCTCCAAACATAATCATAATAGCAACAATTCTACTCCATCTCTGTCAGCTGAGTCACCTTGTCATGTTGCTCTCTCCTGTCCTTCTACCATAATGCCAGTTACATTGATTTGTTCATCTAAATGTGACAGTAGGGATCTTTTCACCACTACTGAACCCATATGTGTTGATTCGCCACCCATATTGGATGACAGCATGTCCATCTTGAACTTTGATTCGGTTGTCAGGAACCGTGCTGCGAAAAGCACAACACGAAGACGACCTGCTAAAAAGCAGGCTGCCGGCAACAAATCAAATAATCGAGGAACTAAGAAAGCAGCAGCAGCAGCAGCAATGAAAAAGAAATGTTCAGTTGAAGCAAAAGCTGATTCTCTTGTTCAAAAATCCAACCAAGCTGATGTCAAGTTGGTAGCTGAAAACAAACATGAACAAGAGAAAATTATTGTGAAAGTTACTTCTCATACTTCTGAAGGTGTCCCTGTGATAAGCCTCACTGCTGCTTCTGTAGGAAATAGTTCTGTAACAGGCAGCAGCCTACCAATCTCTACCTCATCTTCTACATCAATGTTCCCTACAACATTGGAGACAGAAACTGGTGATAGTTCCCTAGTAGAAGCTGCTGCCAAGAAGGCAGAGACACTACCAAAATGTTTATGCCTACTGTTGTACTTCATGACATCAAGTATACAATGGGCCGGGATTTGTCCCAGATGACCGCCATTCCAGCATCAATTGAGAACATTCCAATTTTTGAATCTGAGAATGAATCTGACAGTGATGTCAAGTCAGATTTGCCTAAAAAGTCAGAAGACAATTCACAGCGTTCTCTGGAAATTGAATCCCCCTCAAAATCTTCTGAGACATTTGACCCTTATATGTTTTTGAACAGACCAACAAAACCATCATCTATACCGTCCACAAGTAGTAGTAGTAGTAGTAGTACAAACAACAGTAGTAGCACAAACCACAGTAGTATCATAACGACTTGCAGTAGCTCCCACTTAGTAGGTGAGAGTTCTTCTTTTACCAGTCTTGCACCTGGTGGAACATATTCAGGTGGACAATTGACAGTAAACTCTTTACCACCAATTGATCATAGCTCAATGGTTAGCAATATGTTTGATGTGTCTGATTCCAAATATGCATTTCCAGAGGTTTTCTTAGAGAATGGTGAACCAGAGACATCAATGAAATTATCAACCATTGATGTATTGAGACCTGAATTACCATTTGAAACCTCTGGTAAGAGTAGTATCTCCATTGGTCTGGACCTACTCACTGATTTTTACCCCAACACTAGTAATGAAGAAACTGGTTAGTTATTATTTGCTGCAATTTTAAAAACAGATGTAAATAAAGGACAAATTTCTGAGAGAGACAAAAATTCTATAAGAAGGATTTAAATTTTTTATTTTTTTTATTTTTTGCTATTGTCATTTTTAAGTATAAGCATTTTTTTTAATGGTTTCATTGGGGTTTTAAAAAATTGCACAATATCCTCAATTAATTTTTTTTTAAATCACAGCGTCACAATTGTTATATAACCTTCAGGTATCATATTTCTTATTTGTTTTAAAAAATAATGAAAGTAAACTCTTCCTTTCAACTCACTAACCTGTGATGGTGACAATGTATCAAATTTTAAAGATTTCAAATATTGCATTTTTCCAGCACAAAACTCCCGACTAGTTTAAAACTTTTGTTAAAAATCTGGACAAGAAAATAAAAAACTTGACACTGAAAGGTATAAATATTTATACACAGAAGATTAATAATCTTTTATGACTTACATATTCTTAATGTTTGCAGAAGAGTCCCCATGGCATAGTGGCTCTCATACTGGACTGCGATATCTTAAAAATAATAATCTATGTTCAGTCAGTTTTGTATGTCTACATGAATATTGTTAACATTAATATTTCACTTATTTCTTTCATAGTTCATCTGTTATTTTATTTATGACTTGTTTCATGGAAATTGTACCAAAAATGTTTCAGCATTTTATATGATTTTACAAACTGCATTTTTTTATTATCTTAAATTTTTTTTTTTTTTTTTTTTTTTTTAAGAAAAAAAAATCAATCCCTCCAGTGAAAAATTTGTGTATGATATGGAACATAAATACTGGGAAAGATGTTGATACCAATTGAAGATTTGTTTGGATTTTTATCACACTTATATTGCACTTTATTTTCTATTTTTAATGATTTATAAAGATTATTTTTTAAGGTTTATAAACTTTTCATCATCATCAGATAGTAATACAATATCAGCTTATCCATTAATCCTTTGAACCCCCCTCCCTCCAGGTACCCTATGTAGTTATTTATAAAAGTTAGCTGAGTTTGGAGTTTTAATTATGGTGTCTGCCCAGTGAGAATCAAACTCACTGTGCAGGTACCCAAAGATCAGATGTAACAAAATTGTTTCTTGGCTGAACATTTTTTCTATCAGTCAATTTGTAAATAACAATATGTATCACCCAGTAAAACAGTCATGATTATTTGGAAAAATATTTTAAAATAATGGATTTAGAATTTTAATTAAAACATTAAGCCAAAACACCACAAAACTGATTTCACCCTTAACCCTAACCCTTTAATTCTTCTAGGGGTTAAAACTAAAAGCTCACTTCTTATTTTCTTATTATTAATGTTATTATTTTCTTTTTCATCTGTTTTTGTTTGGTGGTCAGTTGTTGCTGATTCTAATCATGGAGGTGAAAATTCTGTCTTTCATTAAAGAAAAATTGTTATAAAAAAAAAAAATGAAGAGATAACAAATCAAAATTTAATCATTGTAAAAAAAAAATAATCCATTCAACCAGAATATGTGTATGTAAATATATAAAGATTTTAAAGAAATAGACATTTTATGTCAACAAAAATCTGAAATTAACAGAAAATAAAATTATATAGAAATTTTTAAAAACTTTCTTCTTTTTATTTTTTGTGTGAATGTAGTGAATGCTGAAAAATTGAAAATAGTTGACTGGAAGAATTGTGTATAAGGGAGGCTCTGAAAGTAAAGCCTCCATTTTATTCCTTGAGAAACTAAATCAGATGCAGGGAGCACAATAACACCATTGGTTGTAGCAAATTTTCAGCTACAAAACACTATTTTTTCTACAGTCACCATAATTGGTTATACCTTTTTTAACAGTGGTAAACAAAAACCTACATGCCACTCTCATAAGTAGATTGCTCTGAATTTAATGCTCCCTATTATGTTATTTTACAATATCAAGGTGGATGTTGGTGGTATGACAATAGGGGTATTTTTTTTCCCTGATAGAAGCTGAGCAGCAGTCTGATAAGGAAGTGGTGGTTTATCACTATTTTCCTTCATGTGGAAAACATTGCACATATACAAATGTACGAACATTCACATATCTGGTAAAGCTACCATAGCTGATCCCTTGAGATGGCAGCCAATTGATGATGCTGACCAAGCTAAAGAAAAAGAAACAACAGATTACATTCATAGTATCATCAAGGATTCTGTACCACAAACATCATCCCCTTGAGAAGTGGAAGAAACTTCAAAGGATGATCCTACTCTCTCCAAAGTCCGTCAAGCAGTATCAACAAATTAGCGGACCTGTTTCAAAGGTACTGTATTTTAAACAGCCAAAGATGAATTTTAGACATCCAGACAGATGGCTATGCATGGAATAGAATCATCATTCCAGAACTTCTAAAGCGATGGGTAATTGAATTAGCCCATGAAGAACATCGAAGCATAGTGTGAATTAAAAACGCCTAAGATCCAAGGTATGGTGGCCTGAGATAGACACAATGATTAAAAATAAATCAAGAATGCTACCCATGTCAGATAGTAAGAAACAATACCACCCCAGAGGAGTTACGTACATCAATACAAGATAAACCATGGAACTATGTCATAGTGGATTTACTGTCTCTGAAGGAAATCATCTCGTTGTCATTGACTACTACTCCCGATGGCTAGAACTAGAATATATGGAAAGCACAAATGCCAAATATGTCATAAATGCCCTAGAATTTCTATTCAAAACATGTTTTATCCCTAATATCTGAGAAGTGACAATTGACAACCCTTTTCATCCAATGAACTTCAGTAATATCTAATTCTTCACGGTATCGTCCAAGTTAAAGGCATACCATGATACTGTATTGGTCTCACTCCAACAGAAAAATGAAATGGTTCAATTGAACAATCCTTAGCACAATTAAAAGTAAAAGCAAAGAACTGGAAAACTGAAATAAGGAACTTTTTGTTTCAGTGCCATACTACTCTCCATACAGTAAGAGTAGTGTCTCCAGACAAACTGCTAATGAACCACAAACTCCAAGGAAAATTGCTGCATGTTGCAGAAGCATCCAAAAGAACATAGAGATACATGGCAAAGATGCTCTTCACAAACTAAAGTGTAATATAATTTCCAATTGAAGAAGAAGACCCTGAGATCAAGAGATGGAAGCAGAAGATATGATACTGTTTAAGAACCGGCACAAGACTAATAAACTGGAACTCACCATTGAGATGCAACCTTATGAAATTGTAGAAAAATGAGGTAACTAAACAACCTAGAGTTAGGCAAGTGCCAGCATGGCTGAAGGATTTTGTCAGGTCTGAAAAAAACAAAAACTTATAAAAAGGGGAAAACGAAAAAGTAACAAGGGAAGATGTATACTCAAACTGTCAAAGTAATGGGATTATGGAAATCTTTGTCAAACGAGATATAGCCAATAACGAGGGAACAAAGATGGCATATTGAACTGCACACATCATTCATTGTATATTACTAGCAAATTTATGCACCCTCCGGGTGCAAGTTTTTAAGTTTTAATATAATAAAATATCATGTAAAATTAGAAAGGCTAATAAAATTGAATAATAATGCAGATAAAAAGATTTGGAACAGAAGGGGTATGATTGAAAAATAGAACAACTTTGAAACTAACTCTTCCATCATTTTCCATTACTCCCGTCTTTCATTGGTAAATTTAACTATTTAGTTAAAATAGGAAGTAAAGGATAATATTACAGTTATTTCTTCTTGTTAATGGATTTCTTTTAAGATGTATCCCCGAGATTTTTGCTCATATTCAATAAGATAAAACCAAACATTTAGAAGTCAATAATACTAAGCATATATTTATTAAAATCAATTTTTTAAGATTAATATGCAAATTAGCTTTCCCATTCACACTGTAATCCGCTATTTTGTTGTATATATAAATACAATTGCGTGTTATTAGTATGTAGATATGGTCAACAGTCTTAATAATGCAAAACAATTTTATTATTCATTGAGGTTTAAATAAAAATAAAATCATGGAGAATGTGATGTAAATAACAAAGGGATTTGTAACATTTATAGTGATATAGTTTCGGTTATAGACAGATAAACCCACAATCTCCATTATAATAAGATGGTAAATAAAGCCTTTGTTAACCTTTTAAGTTGGTGTTGTTCATTGCAGAGTGCACAATTGAGCATTTCAGAATCAGGTTTTTTCTTCTATTGCAATTTCCACAATAAATAATGAAAATCAATTGAAAGAATTAGCCAGTTTAGCTCAGTCAGAAGAGTGTCTGGCTAGGAACCACAAGGTTCCTGGTTCAATACCGGCCCTTGCCAACTCAGTGTATGAGTAGCACAGGGTCTTTGTGGTAAAGTGAGGAGCTGATGGTAGGTGTGGTGCACCACCTCAGACACCAAAAACAATCTCCTTGGTCTAGCACTAGTGAAAAGGGGATAGACTCCCTGGCTGTCACCGACATTAGGCTGCCCTGCTGATATTACTTTTTTTTTAATATTACAATACAAGCGTTGCTTGACAACTACAATGGTGTGTCATTTTCATATGTGCCAGTCTGCGGTATGTATATCACATGACTGAAGCAGTTCAAGCCATTGTAGGTATCTATTGTGGTTAGTAGTATTGGTTTGATTGGTGTGCTTCACTCTCTCTGTGTTTTGAAAGCTGCACGGATGAATATGCTTTAGGAAACTGCTTCCTTCAGGTTATCAGTGGTGCCGAAACCCGGGAATGAACCAGGGACCTTCAGATCATCAGACAGTCGTAGTCGTCGTACTTGCTTTGCTCTCCCAGCAGTTCTAGTCTTCTCACTAGCACAATCCAACTATATCCTCTCTTCCACTTGTTTCGACAGCCAAAATGCTACTGCAGACTTTCTCCCCGATCTCGGAGGGCAGGTCCCTAAATATCCCATTGCTGTGTTTCATCCGGGCTCCTCACTCTGAATTGCATGTTCAACATTCATCAGCACGTGTCAATCCTCACGACGAGATTTTACATACGGTTTACTCTGCACTGCTCGTGCGGAATTTCACCAGCATTTCAGCAACGAAGAGGTGACGAGTTCAATTTCCATGGTCACTCGCCACACTCTTCCCCCTTGCACAGGCCACACATATCCAGACTCGTTTCGTTCGCAGAGGTTGGGAATCTGCTCGAACTGGGCCATAATACTGTGGAAGCAATTTAAAAACATTAGTTGCATGAAAGGTGAAGGTACAGTTAATCACAGTACGGTAACCAAATAGTTCAAGAAATTTTGTTTGGTTTGCAAGAACCTCAACAATCAAGCCAGGTCAGATAGGACTAAAAGTGTGGATTCTTAGACCATGCTCTATTGTTATATACTGACGTTTTCACATTACCAAATCGACATAATGTTATATACCTTTCTTTACTTCTTTACTTCTTCTATATATTGGTCATCTATTCTTCTGGCCGGCTTTGGTTTTATCTTCTAACATCTTGGTCTGGTCTCTTCTATGGGGATTTCGGGTCTGGTTTCTGTTGGGGATCATTCCTTATCAGAAGCCCTGTGTCATTGTTAGTTTTTAGGTAATAAACACAAGACTTCGATTTACGTTGATGTTACTTTATTTGTAAATCCCCAAACCAGACAATCTGCGCAGATGAGACTTACATCTTACAAGCTCGGCTTCTAACTTCTAACTGACTGACTGAGTTGCTCACTCCTTAAACCGGAACAGGGTCTTCTATATCTTCTGGTTCTCACGATTCATCCCCAGAAGGCAAGGTGAGAGTGGGGTCAAGCGTTGTCACTCACTCTCAAGGCCATCAGCTGCACTAATCGCCATTATGATTTCTACAATACCTTAAAAAAGTATTAGGGATCTAATAACTATGTAACACTATGCCATAGAGGCAAATCTGGCAAGTTTAGCATCTGACAGTTCAGTGTAGTTTATCATCTTCACGACTTCAACAAAAGCATCTGGAGTTACCAAATTATGCCTTACATTACCAAGATATTGCAAAACTTTTGACTCACACTTATATATGAAGCCAGCTGACAGTGTGCCTTCATGTTATAATTTCAAATGGAAATATTAAATCTTAATTAGAATAAAAACAAGTTTGTGATGAAATTTTAATGTTCTCTTTATGTATTCTATTTATATTAAGAAATTTATTTTTATATCATTTATTCTCCAATTCTTTTTTTTAATTATATTTGGTGTGCTCCCTCAAGCACAGGATGACCTACCCTAGGTTATAGAAAATAAAATGCTAAGACAGGTAAAGATAACAGGTAATGAACACAACAAGGCTTATAAAACGAAATGCATTTATCTGACAACAAGAAATGTGACATACAATATACAATATGATATCTAACTTGTGATACAAATGTGTATGTTTACAAATGTGTTACAATTGAATAGTGTAGTGTGTAATGGTATGGTTTGTGTTACAAGATAATGCTCGCGTGACTTATCTGTCCAGGTAGGAATGTCTTGCTAGCTTTGTTTGTTTGACGATACGTGGCGACGGCCTGTCAGTGAGCTGTTTCAAAGTCCCATCGTTCCTCGACGTCTTTGCTGTGGAAAAAGCACATGTCGTCCCTCGACGGGAGTCTTAGTGGAAGAGAGCGATTTCAAGGTATCAACCCTCGAAATTGGCAGCTGAAACAGCTCTGATTGGTCGCTGACAAAGGCCCTTAGCCAATCGCATGAGGTTTCTCATCAGGTGATGGCTAAGACACCCATGGACTGTGTTTGGCAATGGTCAAAGGGAGGTAACTGTTTAGGTAATATTATTTTCTACAAGGTTTTTTTCATTTTTTAAGAATTCTTTCCTGAATAAATTATACATTCTAAAAATAAGTTTTCCGGATTAAGTTAGAATTCTGTACAAGTGGATGCCAATTTTATTTAATTTCTGTACAAATGAGACATTTCTGATTATTTCTACTTGAAAAAAAAAAAACCCATACCCCCCCCCCCTGGAAAGGAGGGAATTCCTATAGGTGGAGGGGGCACTCCTGTGGATGCCGATTTTGTTTGCTTTCTGAGGGAATTAGACTTTCCAGATCCATTTTAAGCCAAAATATTCAAGGTACCCCCAGGGGTTTGGGTAATCTGCCCCTTCTCCACAGATACCATTAAAACACTTCTTTAGGTCAAAGGAGTTCACATGCCAAATTTCATTAAAATTGGCCGATTAGCCTAGAGTCCATAGGTAACATACTATACATATATACGGGGATAGCGTTGGGGAATATCTGATAAAAACTGGGTAACAACCAATGCCCGCATTCCATTTAGTTTTCCTATTTCTTGTATAACTTCGGTTTAATTTTTGAGTAGTTTAATAATGCTAATGTGAGGGAACGGTAGCATAGATTATGTAATTTAGTATGGAATTAACTGCGTCTAGATCGGCACTATTTTGTCAAGAATTAGACCCAGAATTGGTTATCTTGAAGTATCAGTAACAGATGCTATTAATTAATATTTCAAAATTGAAACTTTTACGACAGTCGTAAACTGTTCTGTTTAGTTGTTACGTGCGTGTATCCCTGTGTGTTCTCTTTTTCTATTTTATGTATGTGTTTATGTGCAACGAACGAAAAGTCTGATTACGACAATCGTATGTGATTGTTGATACTGTTTCGTGTAGAAAGAAGAAATGTTTATGTATCGTGATCATACGAAACCTAACCTATTCTTTTATACTATAAACTCACTATACGTTTGCAACGATCGCTACAAAAAAAGTCTTTATTATTTAGGTAAGTATTGAAAAAAAAAGCATCTGGTTTTTGGACGACCATGTCGTATAGATACGGCGTGAGTCCAGAATTTGCAGGGACGGGTCGTCAATCGAGGCATTATAGCCATAATAATCGAAGCGAACCATCTTGTAAGTTCTCTTCTACATTGAGAAATGCTACCCCCACGAATTGGGGTCCAAGATCGTCTTTTTCTTCTAGGAAATCGTCGTCAACAGAAAGTAATGAGATTGAATATCGAGCCATAAGGGATAGAGAATATGAAGAACAGGACTTTAATGACAATAACAGATCGTCAAGAAGAAATTCTCGGTCTTCTGTTTTAAATAATAATAATCGGACAATATCAACATTATCATCAAATGTGGATATTCCTCGTAAACTAGAAGATAAATCAATGCACGTAAGTAAATTGTTTTAATTCTTCTTTTTTTTCTCTCTCTCTCTCTCTCTTTTCGTCACCAAAGGAAGCACTTCAATTCATTTTCTTCCCTTTTTGTGTTGCTAAAGAAATTTATGAATATTATATAACTTATCTTAATTTTAGTGTTTTTAGAAAATTGTGTGTTTGTGTGTGAAAAAGAGAGAGAACAGGACCGGTGCTAGGGTTTCATAGACATCTTCCGAATCTATGTTAAGAGACACCCAATCTACTACATGTTGATTTTTATAAAGTAGTATTCATATAACATAAAATGAAACCTGTCCTTCTGGGGCCCCCTCCAATCGGGGGATTTTGAGGATGAATCACGAAAAACAAATCTGTATGTTTCCCGAAAGTTGAATATGTCATCACAACCAGTGAACCGGAACCACACACACACATATTATATAAAATAAAAATATACCTCTTCCCCATAATTAACGATGATGATAGTATATCATTATCAAAGAATATGTTCTAAACTGCCTTAAAAACTATGGTTGAAAATTTATTTACTTAAAAAACGTTTTTGAATTACAAAAATAGCAACAATTCCTAATTGTTAATCCTAATTCAATTTTCTATTTTCTCTGCCCTCATATTTGGTGAAATTAACCTAATTCTATGTTTTGTGTTTACAATTAGAACATTTAGGTTATTTTTAATTCAATATTAATATAAATCTCGCCATTTATAAACAAAACATCTATTGCCCCAAATGTACACGCACAATGTTGATTTTTCCAGAAACAGTAAGATTTTTGTTTTTTATTCAGTTGTATTTTCCCATGTAAGGGTACATTATACTTGTACTTAGATGACCTTTTAAGTTATTACGTATTAAATTGATTGATTTTGACGATGTGTCAACCATTTTAGGGTTATTTTATACTTAGATGTTAGGGAATTGCATTAATTGTACGTTCGTATTTACATTTTTATGTAATTGTTCCTTAGGATATTTTTTTTTTTTTGCACACGTTCCTATCAAATATGAATAACTTTTAAAATGAGGCTCTATAGATGGGACCCTAACAGGTACTGCCATTTCAGGTTAGAATGGATCTGGCAGTAATGGCAATGATGGGTTATTCCACACTCCCCCAAATCTCCAGAACAGGAGTCTCACCATCAGATGCAGTTTAATTTCATATCCAACACACCGTTGGTGGGGGTACGCAGGTGATACAAAGTGTATTCTATACCTCACCAATGGGGCTATATTATATATTATGTATTTGAAGATAGCCCAGTTTGTTTTAATGACATATGAGAAAGTTACGAGAGACTTGAAAATTATTTTTATTACTTGTTTTTTTTTTTTTTTGTTTGTTTTTTTTGGGGGGGGTTTGTTTATAGTAGTAATATTTTTTCTCGCTATTTTGCACTATTATTAGTGATTTAAACTAAATAAATTACACCAGTTAACACTTTTCTTTTTTCTTGAAAGCATCAATGTCAGTTCTTAAAAAGTTACACTTGTATTAAATAACAATTGAAAAATATTTTTAATGATTCTATTATCTTGAAATTATGTGAATAGACCTGTTATTTTCTTTAGACAAACCATTCTTTTTTCCTTCGTCATTATTACATCACTGTAATAATTCTTTCTAGAATTTTGTGTGTACACGGTGTAAAACTTTTACTAACATTGAAATACAGTTATCTCCCTTAGATTTTTGTTTTAATTTTTATCATTTCATAACTAAACAATTAACTTAAAACTGGAAAGGCTCGTTAAGTAAGCTGACATGATCACAGTGAACTCTAAGCCTTAGTACCAATGATAATGAAAAGATTTATATAAGTCTAATCTTGAAAGAAAATGGTGGGAAGATCACTTTTCCTCGCCTTAGTTACTAGGGCGAGGCAAAGTGACCCCTCCCTCATTTTCTTCCAAGATTAGACTTATAAAATCAATTAATTCCACGTGTTACTGTTTGTATTAATTGTTCATTTTTTTTTTTTTTTTCATTTTTCTTGTTTTGTCTTTCATCAAGTGCGTTGATCAGAAGGAATCGTTAATTGTATTTATCACGGTTGTCAATTTGACTAGAAAAAATTATCCAAACAAATTGATGAAATTTGTCGTCTGCAATGTAACAAATATTCCAGCGTCTGGTTATTTTTTTTTTTTTTTTCATTATTATTTTTCGTCCCGTTAGTTGGATTTTGTCAAACAACTCAATTTGAATTACCAAACCAAAATGTCGATTCCTGCTAGAGAAAAATTTTCAGTTTTGATTTATCAATGAATGAACTTTATAATGCATTATTTATTTTATTTCAAAATTTTCTGATTTTTTTCAAGTCACTTAATTTTGACCCCCCTCCCCTTATTTGGGGGGCGTAAAATCTCGGCGAGTTGGTCAGCGTTTGATACTAATTACAGTAGAAATAAAAAGATAAAAGTTGTGAACAGAAAAAAAAATTTAAGGGGGATTTTCTATGAGAAAATAAGTACCAAAAATCGGAAAATAAAATGTAAAAAAAAAATGTAAAAATTTTTGGGGGGAGATTCCTTTTTTATACATTTCGATAATTATTTAATTGGCTATTATCTTATAAAAGAAAAAATATATACATCGATATTTTTTCTGCTTAAAAGGGCTAAATTTTCAATAGAGTTTTTCTTCAAAACTTATACTTTGTTTGACTAAAATAAGGTTTGCATTAAATAGATATTTATTTCTAGAATCTAAAAATATAACATTTTAAACTTAACATCAGAATATTTATATTTTAAATGAATTTTATATATTAATTGTTGATATCAAAAATACCTAATTAAAGTTTTGAAATAAAATAACTGATGCATTATAAAATTCATTAATTGATAAATCAATACTGAAAATTTCATTAAAATTGGATAATTCCCTGATGTTTGGTAATTTTTTAAAAATCGCTAATGTTACATTAAATTTGTAAACACGCCATTTAAAGACCGTTTATGCCTGAACGCGATCGAAATTGACTGAAAAAATCGTTTTAAATGTATTAAAAATAAATTGTATATGTAATAATATTTTTCTTTTTTTAATGATGGTCATTATGTTACTACTTATCGTTTTAGACAAAAGTTTGACCTTAAATAATAGATTTAATTAATTTTAATTCGTTTTAAAAAAAATGTAGCAGACGAATTTTGAGTAGACCTATTTTACACCCATACACACACGGAAAAATCTTAATAAGTTCTGCAAGACCTGATAGCGATTTTATTTTACTAAGCCTTTTGACATTTCTTTCTTGAGAAAATGTATTTTTTCGGAAGAGGCTCCCCTGCGTGTTCTGGTCGAGTAGACAAACCTGCTTTTTGGCTTATTATACTGGTACACTTAAATTTCAAAGGTAAAAGAACCAAGAGCAAGTTTTAGATTTGCAGAGACTGTTATGCCTTGAATATTCTGAGATTGCTACATTTCTTTTAATATTTGATTCTGAAAAAAATTATGATAATCAAATTTACCTTGATCATTTCTTTTGTTATTTCTTTTTATTTATTTATTTTTTCTTGCATTCATAATAAAAAATAACGGTATCTATATTTTTCATTAAATCAGTGTTATTATTTTTAGCATTACTTTAGGTACCACCAATTTTTCCTGTGAAATTTACCCCTCCCCCTATATTTAACACCATGAAACTTGCATAAAAATTAATATTATCTTGAAAAAAATTTTCCATTCGAAAGAAGAAACATTAAACAAACTCCTGATGATTTAAAAACAAAATTTTCACAAAAATTTCCATAACTATTTACCTTTGGATGTAAATATGTCTGAAATAGTTTTTTCCTAAAAATATATTAGGGGAAATATTTTTTTTTTTTTTACGAGATCTATTTTATTTTATGAGATATTTAAAAAATGAACCGTCAAAAAACGATTTTTTTTTTTTTTCTATAAAGATAAGAGTCTTGAATAACTATATCAAAAAATTTCTATAATACTCAAGGCAGTAGTTTTTGTAGAAAAAAATATCATGAATTCTGAAATAAAAAGTGCCAAAAAAATTTCATAATATTATAATAATATTATGACATTTTTTTTGCATTTTTTATTTCAGAATTCATGATTTTTTTGAAAACTTTTTTTTTTCTTTTTTAATTGATATGTACTATATTCTATTAAATTGTCAAGAAAATTTTTTTTTTAAAGAAATTAATTTCTAAGAGATTTTAAATCTTTTGTGTGCTTAAATAATTTTTCTTGTAATGTTTAAAAATCTTTTTTTGTGTGAACAAATCAAATTTTTCACTGATATTTAAAATGATATAACACTGAATTTTAGAATTCAGGTGAACTAAAAATTTGTCCAATCCACGATATATTAATATTTTTAAGAGTATTTAAGAGTTTTTTTTATTTTTGAATAGTAATGTTTGATTCTTATAATATACGGAAGAGCAAAACTGACAATATTTGTAATACTTATTGTCTTTTCTTTGCTTTAGTTACACTATAAGTTCAACTAATATTCCGGAGTTATTCTGAAACTACCGCCAAAAAAAAAAAAAAAAAATCTTTCAAAAATCTTTGAAAACCAATAATCAGTTATTGAATATGCACAAGAAAACAATTATGTTGAATACAGCCACCCATACATTTAAATGTATAATTGTCAAAGAGAGATAATATGTAAAAATACAGTCCCCATTTCTACATGAACATCACCCTTTTTGCATGTAAAACGGACTATTTTATTTAGTTTTTTTTTATTGAATTAATTGTTTTTCTTTGTAACAACTCTGTATGATAGTTACTTTTTTTTTGTGAGATTTTTAAAAAACAAAGTTCAAAAATATTCACTTTGGTTTATTCAATATCGCCTATTATCACATGACCTGATTATGGTCATCCTTACATTACTTAGATTCATAATAAAAAAAACAAACATTTACCACGACAGTAAAATAAGCATAACAGTAGTTTTGTCTATTTTACGAGGACATAGTCATTAATGGTATCTATATTTTTCACTTAGAAGAATTTTTGTATCTTTATCCTTCACAAAATGTTTTTGACATTACTTGCATTAGGTACCACCAATTTTCCCTGTGAAATTTACACATTTAACAATGAAATTTGCATAAAGGTTAATATTATCTTGAAAATTTTTTGTCCATTCAAAAGAAGAAACATTTTTAAAAAACTGATAATTTAAAAAGAAAAATTTTTCAGATTACGGAAATAATGAAAATTATGAAGGAAAAACAATGTTTACATTTTTGCACCGTAAATTTCCATAATTACTTACCTTCTGAATACAGAATTCTGCTAAAAAATATCAATAAAGAAATTGACCCTGTTATAAAAAAAACGGATTGTTTTACTTATTTTTCAAGATAACGGTGAGTAATTTTTCCCCAATCGAATAATTTGATCTTTGAATTAACTGTTTTTCTTTATGTTCGTTATTTCTTCTTTGTAAGATTTTTTTTTAAAAAGTTAAAAAATATTTACGTTTCTTCCTTCAATATGGCCTAAACTGATCACGTAACATATTTTGGTGGTACCTAACTGGCATTCATAATAAAAAAGATATTTGCAGCAACAGTTAAATAAGCATAAAAGTAGGTTTGTTTATTTTACGAGTACCGGCATAAGTAGTAAAGTCGATGGGGGTGGCCTAAAGTCGGTATTAGCCAGACAGCAAGGGAATCTATCCCCCTTTCACTAGTGCTAGACCAAGGAGATTATTTTAGCGTCTGAGGTGGAGCACCACCTCTACCATCAGCTCCTTACATTACTGCACAGATCCCTGTACTACTCATACGCTGAGTTGGCGAGGGCCAGTATCGAGCCCAGAACCTTGTGGTTCCTAGTCAAACACTCTACCAACTAAAGTAGCCTATTCGTATTTTTCCGTGTAGAATCTGCTGATGGTTATCCCGTTACAAATTAAAAGGATGAAATAGAAATCACAAAGTGGAGAGACTATAAATCAAGAATCGGATTCTTCATTTATAGTCATCAATATGTATATATTTACCAACCCCTCCGCCTGAGCAGGATGTAACACGGTCAATTTCTTAAGCGGAGTTTAAAGGGTTTGAATTCAGAGTTTTCCTTCTCCTAGACTGGTTACCTAGTCCTGGTTAAAGAGTCCAGTCTGCCCTGCTATTTACCCATAGCTGGAGGGAGAATCGGATTCATACCTTTCCCAAGGGTATTAGTGCTATGTGAAATTCCAACAGCTTCGTCCAGGAATTGAACTCGCATTGACGAGTCCATTTCCTACTACTCTAACCATTAGACCGCGCGCCTCCATTGTAAACGTCCAATCGATTTTGCGCGATAGATGTACATATGAGAGAAAAAGTTACAAAACGTTTCTAAAAGATATTTTATTGTAAAAAATCTTTGTATCATTTGAAAGAAATAAGATCAAAGAAAACTCCAATATTCTTTTTTTTTTTTTTTTTTTTTTCTTTTTCATATCATAAAATTCCTGAAATCATGTTTTAAATTAATGCTTATGTTGAATTTTGACCATTCAAAAAGAATCAAATTTTCGTCTAAAGAATATAATTTAAAAAAAAAAAAAATCTATCTAAATCAGATCCAATTTTAATTAAATTTCCACTATTTCTCTGAATTTTTTAGATGAGGCTTGATAATTTGGATTATTTGGATTATTCAGACTATTGTCCTCATCTTTATTGTTATCTCCACTATTTCTCTGAATTTTTTAGATGAGGCTTGATAATTTGGATTATTTGGATTATTCAGACTATTGTCCTCATCTTTATTGTTATCTCCACTATTTCTCTGAATTTTTTAGATGAGGCTTGATAATTTGGATTATTTGGATTATTCGGACTATTGTCCTCATTTTTATTGTTAACTTCACAATGCTTCGACCGATGTGCCCTCCTGCCTTCTTCAGATGTTTCTTGTTGAATTCATATAAAGAAATGAACACTAGCGGCAGTACTCCGAGGTTGTACTGGAGTTAACCGCGAGTGTGGCAGACAGGTTAAGAGTCTAAGAAGTAAAACGAACAACAAGAATATGAATAAAAGACTGTATTACATAAAGAACTCGCAAACTTTAGTTTCGTTCGCGCAAATAATATATTCGTCACTTAACTGGTTTATTCTGGGATAGGGTATTATCGAAGCCCTTGCTACAGCCTTCTGTTCCGTTCGGATATGATGGACTTCTGTTGGCATCCGACTCCGATTCTGGTTGTCTGTTGAAGAATAGTAGGAGCGACTTTTTGTTTGGTCCGTTCCCTTTCGTTGCTGATTCAGAAGAGGATGAGTTTCACACTTTGGGTTTGCCGCCAAAGTATGCTGGCTCATGATTGGTTGGTTTGAAACAGAGGTTCGCAGATAAGGGACGATAACCCCATACCCCAGAATTCTTAATACTCAGGAACCTTCTCTTCGAATAACATAGAATACTTAATATAGCTTAACAGTTGTACCCAGTCATGGTTAACGGAACAGTCTTCTACCCCCGTGGATTGAATAGAGAGTTCGTTTCGAAGTTCTGTGAAAGCTCCTGATTACTACATGAAGGCTCCCAAGTTCGAGAAGAAGGTTCCAAAGTTTGACAAGAAACACCTGAAGAAGGTCAGAGAGCACATTGGCTGAAATGTTGTGTAGATAACAATAAAGATGTGGACAATAGTCCAAATAATCCAAATTATTTCTATTAATAATGGAAATTCGCTTCCGGTTTTTGTCTGTAACAAAAATTACGTCACTGATTACGTCACATTACCCAAAATCATCATAACATAGAATAAAATTTATTCTACGATTTTTGGCATGTTCAAATTTTGAGTGTATTTATTCAATAAATACACTCAAAATTTGAACATGCAACATTAGACAGTCCTCATTGTTTTTTTAAAACAAGTTTTAATAAATACATGACTGGTATTATATATCTATATATAGTTTGTTTTATTTTAATACATATTTAAAGTTTACATTTCAAATTGTTTTATTTTTTAATCCTTTAATGAATTTGATGATTTTACTTCCTTAGGGTACAAACTCGCTGACATTGAATTTTTAACTCCCACTCCTCAGGCAATATGTTTCAAAAATCTATTTTTACATCGCCCGGAGGGTGTTTTTTTTTATTTTGTACTAGTATTTATGAATAAATTAGTTTTTGAAATAGGTTTTGTGTGAGAAATATTTATTAGAATTATTTCTTATTTTTGTCAATAGACAATTTTTTTTTTTTTTTTAAAATTTGCTCTTCTTTTTAACAAATAATTTTGATTCCTTTAAAGATAGTTCCCGAAGTTATTTAATGGCCCATATACAGATTTAAAAAAAAAATCGACCTAAAGTCGAAAATTAAAATTTGAAACAAAATATATCAGAAAAAGGTAGACTGTGAATTCAGAGTCATACATTTTTACTTTATGTTTGTGGAATATCAGTGTATTTATCGTAGTTACTTCCTTGAATTTTTCATCAATCCTTTTTTGTTTATATCTCAATTTCAAGTCAATTTTTTGTGAAATATTTGATGCCTGCCAATTCATGTAGAATTGTTTCAACATTTAGGAATGTGGTATGAATAAAAGCAAATTTTATGGTAAACTCCAACTTTGAAGTTCCCACAATTTCTCAGATCTCCATAAGGCTTTCGTACCACAGTGATTGGTGATGCCCAGTCACTACCTCTCTTAGAGGAGGCTCTTTCCAAATTTCCTTGCTCTATCCGCCCTGTCGGCTGGGGCGTTAGAATGCACCGACTGCACCTCTGCAGAGGGATAAGACTCCCCCAATGGGGCCTCCTGTTGGCCATGGGTGGCGACCCGTAATGCTTAAGGATAGAGCCCAGGTGGATGAGAAATTCATGACCTGCAATACTCCACTTTGGCCCTATCTTGGGCTAGACGGGCGGTTGGAGAGGCCCCCTCCGATCAATCGGCTGGTCACGTCAAGCCCTAGCACCTATATGATTTTCCAAACCCTATTGCCCTTATGGCAAGCCCCAACCCCTTTTTATCATATGGGTGCTAGAAGGCGGTGGCTGCAGGTCTATATGTCCTGGGAATGACGTTAAACTCTATCTGATGGTGAGGTTCCAGTTTTGGAGGTTTGGGGAATATGGAGCACCCCTTCATCACCATTGCTCCCTGGTCCACTCTGACCCGGAGTGGTATTACCTGTTAGGGTCCCATCTATGGGTTAAATAGAAAAATGTATTTCTAAAAAAATTGTATTATCCATTAAGAATTGATTTATTTCAAAACTTTATCGGCATTAAATGACCCACTGAGGTTGATATGCCGTAAAACAAAACAAAAACAAACAAACAATCCTTGCTCTATTATTTATAAAACATTTTTATGACCATAGGTAGCATATGAATTGGTATCTTCCTAAATTCATAATAATGGGGGGGGGGCTATTTTCTTTCAATTTAACAGTAGTTTTGTAACTTTTTAAAGTGCTGATATCCTGGTCTTTTACTGATTGATCAATATTTGTGTATCTTCAACACATCTGTTCCGATCAATCCATGATACTTTTTTACAATCCACTACAACTATTGAAACTTCTAAAACTTTTCTGTTGATTCAAAAGAGGCGTCAAATCTTCCCAGAGTTTTGATGTGCGTCCCATAAAACTGTCTAAGTTTAAAATGTGTCTTTTTATCTCGGTTGACCCAATTGTTCTCAGAAAGTTCTGGGTATCAGAATAAGGTCACTTCCCGTATCAACTTACATTTCAAATACAATACCATTTATTTTAATTTCTCTGAAGGTGTGTGTTTTTTGTTTTTTTTGTTTTTTTGTTTTTTTTTTTACTGAAATAAAAACCGTTTATCCCACTTTTTAAGCCATCAGCTATTATTTCAATAGTTTTGACATTAGCTTTCCATTTACATATAGTTCAAAATTTTTTTACACTTATTACATGTTTTTCATGTGCTGAACATTTCTCTCGATTTGATTCATAATTTGTATTTAAATTTTGATTTGTTTATTGCATTTGTTTATCTATCCATAATTTCTGGTTGGTTTTCTTTTTTGTTTGAAGTTTTCAATTAACTCCTGATTTCAATAAAAAAAAATTTTGTCCCAGTAAAAATTGTCTGGTCTAAAAAGAAGCCATAGCAATTGTTTGGAGCACTGAAAGGACCAGACAATTGCCAAGGCTTCTTTTTCTGTGTGAGTAATTAGCTTAACCCAACATTTTTTAATTCTTTTAAAACTCTTTCAGTTTTTTTGCTTTAGCAGTTCTTTGCTAGATGCACTCAGACATATATCTTCCTGATATATGATCATAGTTTCTATTTTTGTAGCAAAATGTTCTCCAGTGCCTTTTGAAAAATAGCTGATGCTGTTTTTATCCTGTACGGCCTATGAGTTAATTGTAGCAAACCTATCGGTGTATTTATGGTAGTGTAAGATTCAAAGTGAATATTTGAAGAACATACAACTCCGACAAGTGTTGAGGGACAATACATTTAATAGATAACAGCACATGAATACAAAGGATACATAATAGATACAAATACAAAGTAGGTAAACCTACATATATAAAAGGACTGGAGTGTCCATAGATAGAAATGACTTACAAGGAGGGGGGCCGGAGCCCCACCGAGAAAGGGCTAGACCGTGTCTAGGCCATGTGGTCTCGTAGCGAGGAAAGAGAAAGAGAAATTCGAATCAGCCGCTTAAATATCATACGTCCCCTGGTGGGAACAAACAACAACAAGCCGGGCAGATAACTCCTCCAGGCCAAGGAAAGATAATCCCGTACAGTAGTTACTTCCTTGAATTTTTCATCAATCATTATATCAATACACGCTTCTAACACCATTTGGCTTATTTTATATGTTAGATTTTCTTATTACTTTTGTAGAGTTAAGTCTCTAATGATATTATAAGGATGGTTTAAAGTTCAACATACTTTGGATACAAATAACTCCGACAAAGGTTAATAGACAAATATTTAATAACACAGCACATGGATAACAGTTGATACAACGTTCATAATAAAGAGTACACATAAAAAGGGGTACACAAATCAAGATAGACACATTCATGAATGATACAGATATACAATAAAATGCACAGGCATGAGACTAGGAATAGTCCATGCTGTAAAGAACTTACAGTAATGTAAGGGGGGCGGAGCCCCACGAGAGGGTTTAGATAGAATCTACCCCATGTGGCTCGTAGTTGCTGAAACTATAAAGAGAGAGCGAAAGGCTTTGAAACCAGCGCTTAAATACTGGTGCCCTAGTGAGCATCATCAAACTAAAAGGGGCAGACAACTCCACCAGGCGAATACAAACTAACGCTACAATATCATCTATATTTTTAAGAAATGAACTAAAAAGTAGAAATTTAAATAAAAATGTGTTTTTGTTCTATTAAATTTCTTCTGTGAATAAAATTTTATTTTTTTCTCATTTTATTTGCAGGACCGTCATTGGGATTCATCTCAAATGAACATAGGTAATAAACAATATCATGATGATAACAATTATGGATCATTCAATTCAGCAAAAAGTTTATCATCCCAGAATTCCCCATCTTATAAATGGTCAAGATCAAAGCCTCAAGAATGTTCCTCCAGATCCTCTTATTATGATTCTGGAAATGAGGGCAAATATTCTAAATCTTACCAGTCTCGCATGGAAGAGTTTATTCATGAAAATATTAATGCTTCTCGTACAAATCCTCAAAGCATAAGAGAAATGGCAGCCCAACTAGGATGGATTTTGAGCTACTTGAAAAGTTATTCAGAGATAAAGATCCTGATATAGAAAGGGAATTGGAAAAATTAGCCCAAGAGAAACTTGGTAAACATTCAACAAGAAATAGTGATCGACATAACAAAAGTAACTTTTCATGCTACGATTATGAGCAAAGGGAATATACAATTGATCGTGAAAGTGAGGATCGATCTCCTATGTGGAAATCTCTTCACAGATCTTCATCACCTTCATCATTTAGTAAAAGTGATCCAGAGTGGCATAGAGGCGGCAATGAATGGCAAAGCAGGATTTCAAGAACGGTTAGAGATCCCATCATCCATGATGAACCCATTCCTGAGAAATCTCTTCCTTGCAAAGATTTATTTACTGATGTAGTAAACATCGATATGTCTGTACTAGCCCCATCCAACACCTTTTCTTCCGCTGTGCCTCCACCACCTCCACTTTTTCCAAATAGACCTCCACCAAATGCTGTTATACCTCCACCAAATGCCGTTATGCCATCTCTGCCACAATCATTACCAGTAAGATATGGCCAAATTCCTCCAAGCTCATCCACACCTTCAGTAATGACTTCTTTTTCTGCATTTTTTCCTCAACAGCAAACTCCTTTTCAGGCCCCTAATATTCATATTAATGTACAGTCAGCCCAATTTGATTATGGACTCTATAGCCGAAATGTTTATTATAATAGTACAAACTCTCTTGCCTCTGCAAGTGCACAACCACTAAACATCTCATCAAACCTACAATCAGATTCTCCTGTACCATGTGCCACTGCATGTGCATCTTTTCCAGCTTCAGGGAAAGACGATCGCTCCCTTCACTTTTTCATGAGACACAGTTCATCAAAAACTGCTAGCTGGTCTCCCGAAGAAGAATGGTCACCTAGAAGAAGTCATTCACCTCCTCCAAGAAGAGATCGGTCACCATTCTCTCCCAGAAAGAACCATTCGCAATCCTATTGCTCTAGTAGAAGCAGAGACAGATCTCCAATCTCCCAAAAAGAACGATTGAAACGAGATAGGTCTCCATTGTACCAAAGTCATTCTCCAGTGTCACAAAGGTCAAGGTCTCCTTCCTGGTTAGAAAGAGAGAAACTATCACCAAAACGTGATCGTTCTCCACCTGTTTTGCAAAGGCACTATGGTTTTGCAACCAGATTTGATTCACCAAACAGAGATGAATATTCAGGTGATTCTGCTAAAGATATTGGTTGTTTAAGTCCACAGCAAATTGAACAGATAAAGAAGATGCGATTGGAGCACATTAGCAAACTAGAAACTCTTCAAAATGCATTGAGTATGCTTCACAAACAGCAGAATGAATTGATGCGTAAGAAACAGCGTGTGAAGGATGGACACAAGGATCCAATTTTGGTTGAGAATGCTTCTCTTCAAGATGAGTTAAATGATCAAATCTCACTTCTGAAGAATGTTATCAAAGAATGCTCCAACACTCTCGAATCATCTGGCATCAAACTGAAAAAATTTCATCACGTCAAAGAATCTTACCATTCAAAACACTCTTCAAAGAAATCTTCTACTGATGCCCAAAAAAGTAAGAGTCAAAATGATGATTACAATAATAAAAAAAGAATCCCTAAATTTCAGGTTGATTCTTTAGACAAATCTCCTCCGTCACTTCGGAGAGAGTTTTCTTGTGAGAATCTCCTGTTGTTAAAAGGTGACCCTCCTTTTCCATTAAAAAGTAAAATGAGTTCAGACAAGAGTAAAAGCCTGAACGATGATTTAATGTCATCTAATGGCAAATGTTTATCTGATAAAAAAATGCCTCCATTTTCTCTGCAAAATTTGCAAGAAAATTCCTTGGATGAGAGAAAAATACCACAAGTTGAGGTAAGTTATATTTTTAGTTTGAATTTCAATTCTCTTTCCTTCTTTTTTTTAAATAAAAACTCAATTAAAATCTGCTCAGTGTGTAAGAGCAATATGGTTGGGACAATCATATAGATGCTAGGGCTTGATGTGACAAACTGATTGATCAAAGGGAGTCCTCTTCAACCAAATAATGCCCAAAGTGGATTGTTGCATATCATGGACTGCTTAGCCACCATTAAAATCTGCTCACTGCTTAGAAGTTATCCCAAGACCCTTCCATTTCCAGTGAAAATGTAGAAAAACTCAAACAATGGCTGTTAGACCGATTCGCCACAACAGTGTTCAACAATAGCGGAGAGTTTCCTTAGCCTGCTTAAGGATAGACAGGGCTTCTCCCATTGCCGTGATTCCCAACTCTTTAAGCAAAACCACTTCGCAAAGGTTTGCCAGTCAAAGGGTGAAAATGGAATTGTCTTGGGATAACTTCTACAAGTGTGAAGTCACATCCTATTTCTAAAATTTATATTTTGATTGCAAAAATAAATAGAATTGCTCTATAAGTAGGTTTTAATAGAAATTATAGTGATCAAGGTGAGCACAAACACTGACTATAAACCTTTATTATTACTAGCAAATATATGCACCCTCCGGGTGCAAGTATTTTAGTTAAATTTTATAATAAAATATCATATTAAATTAGAAAGGCTAATGAAACTGAATAAGAATGTGGATAAAAAGATTTTGAACAGAAGGAGTATGATTGAAAAATAGAACAACTTTGAAACTAACTCTTCCATCATTTTCCGTTACTCCCATCTTTCATTGGTAAATTTTTCTAATTAAACTGTTTAGTTAAAATAGGAAGTAAAGAATAATATTACAGTTATTTCTTCTTGTTAAGGGATTTCATTTAAGATTTATTGAAGAGACTTTTGCTCATATTCAATAAGATAAAACCAAACAATTAGAAATCAATAATACTAAGCATATATTTATTAAAATCAATTTTTTAAGATCAATATGCAAATTAGCCTTCCCATTCATACTGTAAACCTCTATTTTGTTGTATATATAAATACAATTGCATGTTATTAGTATGTAGATATGGTCAACAGTGTAAGTAATGTAAAACAATTTTATTAATAATTGAGATTTAAATAAAAATAAAATCATGGAGAATATGATGTAAATAACTAAAGGAATTGTGACTTGTATAGTAATATAGTTTCGGTTACAGACAGACAAACCCACAATCTCCATTATAATAAGATTAAGCTGCAAATTGGATGAGAAATTGCTTTATTCTCATAGAACTTTTTTTCTTTAATGTTATTGCACTAAAACACTGATGTGTCGTTTTTTATTATAAAATTATAAAACCTGAAAATCAAAAGTTCTTATTTATCTATCTATCTATCTATCTATCTATCTGTATGTATGTCTTATTATAATGGAGATTCGGTATCTGTCTGTAACCAAAACTATTTCACTGCCTACATCACAATACCCTCAGGAATTGTGTAAGTTTATCAATGAATATTTGTTTTATAATCAAAATCATTAATACATAGAATAAATCTTATTTATTAACAATGTCTCTATGAAAACTTAAATTTGCCTTAAAACAGCTAATGTTATTAGTGTGTTTAAAATCCTGAAATATGTTGTATATCTTATTATAATGGAGATTGTGTTTTTCTGTCTGTAACCGAAACTATATTCCTACTCAAGTCACAATTCTCTTAGTTATTGACATCACATTCTCCATGATTTTATTTTTATCTAAACCTCAGTTATTAATAAAATTGTCTACATTATTAATACTGTTAACTATGTGCAATGCCGTTTACAGTGTGAACGGGAAGGCTGCATATTAATATTAAAAATCGAATTTAAAAATATGTGCTTAGTATGATTTCTAACTGTTTGGTTTTATTTTAATGAATATAAGCAAAAAATGAATCTTAAATGGATAAAATAACTGTCATTTTATTCTTTAAACTAAATACTTAAATTAGAAAAATAACAATTGGAAGAGTAAGTTTCAGTTTTCCATTTTTTATTATACTCCTCTGTTTCAAATCTATGTTTCATAAGCCTTTCTAATTTAATACAATATTTATTATATTAAAACTTAAATACTTGCACCCGGAGGGTGCATATATTTGCTAGTATAACTAAGAAACAAAGATTTACATAATAAATGGTGTGGTTAATTTGCATACTGGTTTTAACAAAACTGGGTTTAATAAATAATTACTTGGTGTTAAATCATTATAATTGCAATGATTCCTGTATTTCTTAGAAATTAATGGAAAATATGTATTTTTTAGCAAAGAAAATTATTTTTTATGCCATTCATTGCTGGATGCCATATACTCTTGTAGCAAAATTGTTCTTTTATCCCCTTATATAGACATATATGATAATTGTATATATGTTCAAATGTACATCCATCAAAACTTCTGCAGCAGAGGAACAGGTAGACATGACCAGATGCTCTGAATTTGGTGTGAGGTATACACTCTTGCAATTAGTACTGTTGTATACCCTTCATTACTTCTTCACTCCTTACTTGCTTCTATATCTTGGACATCTATTCTTCTGGCCGGCTTTACTGTTCTGATCGTCTTTGGTATTTCTATCATCTATCTTGGTCTGGTCTAGCATCTCTCGGATCTCCTAAGGTCTGGACTTTCTTGGGGACTACGGGTCTGGTTTCTGTTAGGGCTTCTGATAAGGAGAAATCCCTGTGTCAGTGTTAGTTTTTAGTAAACACAAGACTTCGATTTTCTTTTAATGTTACTTTATTTGGTAAATCCCCAACCCAGACATAACATAGCGCGCATATGCAGAGTTACAGTTTAGACAGAGCATCATGGCCGACTGCTCTGTCTGACGTCCACTGCAAAACTAACTAAAGCTCCTTACTATTCTTAAACCGGAACAGGTTCTTCTATGCCTTCCGGTTCCCACGATTTATCCCCGGAAGGCAAGGTGAGAGTGAGGTCAAACGCCGTCACTCACTTTCAGGGCCATCAACTGCACTGATCGCCACCATATCTCTATACTACCTTACATAAGTATGAAAAGGGTCATCCCCTCAGAATTACAGGGAATTGACAATAATCTTATGTAAATGAGAAAAGTATCCCCACGAGTCGAAATCGCAAAAGAGGTGCCTAAAGGTCATATGGTCCAGCTTATTTATAAACAATTTTTTGACCAAAACATGTTTCTACAAAAACACACTACATATTCTTCTGTAAATATCACATGGTTTGCACTTCTCAGCTACTAAAAACTTGATGACAGACCTCTATTCAAGCCTGGAGCACTTTTTTTTAGTTTGCCACCATTTTGAATAGCCTCAAAACAAACAATTCTGCAAGATTTAAATAATTTTTGCTAGATTGCAGACAATGCAGATTTTACATCAATGCAGATTTTACATCAATTTAAAAACATTCTAAAAAAAAAATCTATTTTGCTTTAAAAAAAAAAATCCTTTAACATAATTTTGAATGGATATGTAAGGAATAATCCAAATCATTTAGCCCTTGTTTCTCATTGCTGTGCGTCCCAAGATGGACACACAGCACCGAGCATTTGACTTCATTGTCAACTCATAGATTATGTAACAGTACCATGACAATGCAAGAATGTTTGGAGATGAGTGTCTGCTACGGTAGATGGAGCTGACAAAATCTGCATTGTAGTCATTGGTACTGATTTGCATAGCAGTTGTACTGGTCAGATGTTGGCCAATTGTCATGGTGGAGTTTGGCAAAAGAACCATAAAACACCTGTATTTGAAGCACTCGTGACATGTGGACAAGTTTCAAGTGAGGTGAATTTGAGGATTGGCTGTGTATTGTTAGCATTACATCCATTTTGCAACAACTAGCTGCAATGTATTTTGATGAAAATGTACGTTATCGATTTTATTGTTTTTTCTCATGGATTCTAATGCCTTGAATTTAATGATGGTGAAAAAAAGTGCTCAATTTGGAGTTTTAGGTGACTTTTGAGGCCTGATAATCCCCCTGAGAGTGGGCAAAAATGTCCAATTTTGTGTACAAATAAAGTGCTAAACTAATATGATTTTCTGATGATAGAGTTTGATGAGGAGTATCACAAAGTAAAAGATGGTTGAGTTCACTTGAGAATTGGGGGAGATATGGGGCTTCAAAGGTGCCCCCAAAATGCCATTTTTCAGCCATTATAAGTCTACGTATTTTGATGAAAATGTACGTTATCGATTTTATTGTTTTTTCTCATGGATTCTAATGCCTTGAATTTACTGATGGTGAAAAAAGTGCTCAATTCAGAGTTTTAGGTGACTTTTGCGGCCTGATAATCCCTCTGAGAGTGGGCAAAAATGGCCAATTTCGTGTACAAATAAAGTGCCAAACTAATGTGATTTTCTGATAGAGTTAGGTTTGATGAATTTCTTAGTCACAAACAAGTAGAGAACAAAATGATAAGTCATAAAATTTAAAATGTAATAAAATTCATTGTTAGTTCTGATTGAATCAAAATGGAAAAATGTTTTCCTTTGTTTGGAATCCATTTTTCTTTTCATTTTTTTTCTTTTAACTTTTTCTTCTTGTTTTTAATTGTATCTGGAATGGGACATTAGATATCACAGCTAACAACAGGGCTAAACTTATAAACATGAATTATTTAATATCTCCAAATTCATTTAAATTTCAAGGCAGATAACTTAAGAAATATTGAATTATTTCCCTTAAACATATCATTTACAAAAGTAAATTCAGTTCAATATTTTTAAATTACTAATCTTTACAGAGTTCTTTTTTTTTCTTTTCACTGTCACTTTTTTCTCACTTTTCTGATAATTTTCTGATATTTGAAATTTTGAATTTCTTTCTGTGTGTGTGTTTTTTGTGTTTAAATTTTTCTTTCTGTTATGTTCCCCAGGATAAAACTAAAGTCACTAAGGATCAGACTGACACCCAAAAAGTGAATTTTGAATATTTTGACCCAGGAAATCATTGGTGCCGCCATTGTAATATTGTGGCTGGAAATATTTATGAATTTTTCCAACATCTTCAATCTAAAAAACACAAAGCAGTAAGTAAAAGATGAAAAAGAACAACTTTTTTATCATTTTTTTAATTACTTTATTTATTAAATTTTTAAATCATAAATTAAAGAAAAAATACTACTGCTGCTTGTCTGTTACTAATACACACACACACACACACACACACACATATATATATATATATATATATATATATATATATATATATATATGGACTCTCCCATCGATTTTCGACGTATGAGGATTCATACACACAATGAACTCCCACACAGGGATTTGTTTATAGTGGTGAAGGCTTGTGTTGGACCATCCACACTTTTTTGGCACAGTCAATAGGAAAGAATTGGTGCATCAAGGGTTGCCACAAACCCAATCAACGACCGACCTCAGGAATTTTGAATTCAGAGTTATCCCTCTCCTAGACTGGTTACCTACCCAAGGCTGAAGAGCCCAGTCTGCCCTACTATTTAACCCATAGCTGGAGGGAGAATATATGGATTCATACCTTTCCCAAGGGTATTAGCGCTATGTAAAATGCCAACATTCATCTAGGAATTGAACACGAATCGACGAGTCCATTTTCCACGACTCTAACCACTAGCCCACGCGCCTCCCATAAAAATTTTATGAACTTAAAATATTAAACAAACCCTTATTAACAATTTGTTTATCAACTATGTAGTTAGGAAATTCATTGTTAATAAGGGTTTGTTTAATATTTTTAAGTTCATAAAATTTTTTTTTAAGTTTTAAGTTCTATATAGCCTGGAGAAGGCAGCACGGAACATCGGCTTCGATGTGAACTCCGATAAAACTGAGTTTATGTGTCTTAAAAAGGAAAGAGGCATTTCTACACCTGACAGTAAGCCTCTAAAGCCGGTATAACAATTCACATACCTAAGTAGTAATATCTCATCTACAGAAAGTGATGTTAATACACGTATAAGGAAGGCATGGTCTGCTATAAACAGATTATCATTCATATGGAAATCTGATCTCACTGACAAGTTATTGCGACAATTCTTCCAAGCCTTAGCTGTATTAGTGCTATTGTATGGCTGCACCAGTTGGACCCCAAACAAAACACCTAGAGAATTAGCTAGATGGTAGCTGCACAAGTGTTGTATACTCTCTTTCCTTTCTTTCTTACTTCTATTATTCTTCTTCCAGCGTCTGGACTTCGTCTTGGGGACTTTGTGTCTGGTCTTCCATTGGGGATTTCTCGTTATCAGAAGCCCTGTGTCATTGGTAGTTTTTAGATAATAACAGACTACCTGCGCAGATTGAGTCGGCAGCGTGCATAACACGACTTACCACCGTCGTGGTTTTTGGCCAATCTGACTAAAACTCTTTCTAATCTAAACCGGAAGAGGGTCTTCCTCCACCGATTCTCATGGTATCCACTGGAAGGAGGATCAGGACTGAGGTCAAGCCTTGTCATTCAATTCTTCAAGGCCGCCGGCTGAACTTATAACAGCCATTTTGGTTTCTACACTACTGTACATAAATATTAGGAATCTAATAATTATGTAACACAAGAATGCTACATGCAATCTTAAACAAATCGTAGAAACAACACCCTACAAGAAAGCAGCTGTATGGCCACTTACCCCCTATCACACAAACCATCTGAATGAGACAAACAAGACATGCTGGGCACTGCTGGAGAAGCAAGGATGAACTTATAAGTGACGTTCTCCTATGGAAACCAGCACATAGGCATGCCAGTTTGGGCTACCCAGCAAAGACTCATATTGACCAGCTTTGTATGGAATCTGGATGTTATGCAGAGGACCTCACAAGAGCAATGAATGATTGAGATGGTTGGTGAGTGATTGTCATGGATATCTGAGCTAATAGTGTAACATGATGATGTTGATGATGATGATGATGATCTTTTAAAAACTATTTTTCATGTTCCAGTCAATATCGTGGAGGAGGAGGGAGGAAGAGGAGGAGGAAGAGTTCTTAAAGTAGTTTTGACTAATATAGAAGAGAGCCCCTTTGGTTTGAATTCAGAATTTTCCTTCTCCTAGATGGATTACCATACCAAGGTTAAAGAGCACAGTCTCAGTAGAACCATTTAAGTACCTAGGCAGTAATATCTCATCCACAAAAAGCGATGTTAATGCACACATAGGAAAGGCATGGACTGCTATAAATAAATTATTAGTGATATGGAAATCCAAACTCACAGACAAGTTAAAGAGACAATTCTTCCAAGCCGTTGTCATGTCAGTTCTGCCGTATGGCTGCACAACTTGGACCCTAACAAAGCGCCTAGAGAATAAACTAGATGGGAGCGGCACAAGAATGCTGCATGCAGTCTTAAACAAATCGTGGAAACAACACCCCTCGAGAAAACAGCTGCCCCATATTACATAAACCATCTGAGTGAGAGAAACAAGACATGCTGAACACTGCTGGAGAAGCAAGGATGAACTCATAAGCAACATTCTCCTGTGGAAACTAGTACATGGGAATACCAGTGCAGGCTGTCCAGCAAAGACTTACATTAACCAGCTCTGCATGGATACTAGATGCTGCGAAGAGGACCTGCTGGGGGCAATGAATGAAAGAGAAGGTTGTCATGGATATCCGAGCTGCTAGCACAACATAATGAATGATGATATATATATATATATATATATATATATATATATATAGTGTAGATAAAAGGATATGAAAACAACACAATATGCTGTTAAAGTGAAAACATTTTATAACATATTCATAGCTAATATTGAACAATATTTCGATTTTATAAGAATCATCTTCAGAGCTTGTTTATACTCCGTACTATCAAGAGCGGAGACGAAAGTCATATGAATTCAAAGCAAAAACCTTGATGTTGCAAAAAATATATATAGTGAACACAATTTTCATCAAACAATGAAACTATTGGTTGGGATATAAAGTAGAGATTTTCAAGTTTTATTAGTCTCATTATAAATGTGTTTTCCCTAAATGAGCCTTGCCTATGATAAGAATTTTAATTTCAATTTATTTTCCTTGTCATTATCATTATCATTGTCAGATAAAAGAATATATTTGACAAGTTCTTTTGTTTTAATCTTTTTATTATTTATTACCCCTCAAGGTAAATTTTGTAATTTTCTAATTCACTTTAAATTCACTCTAATTCACTTTTCTTTTTTCTAAAAGACTTTGTGCATTTTCTATTTACTGAAACTTAAAAAAACTTAAAAAAAACAAGAATTAACTTGTATTTTTTCTTTTTTAGAAATTGGATCCTTATGATCGTCCTTGGTTACCAGAATCAATTAAAAACCCAAGCAACAAACCTAAATGTGGACAGGTACAAATGGCACCTATCAAAGGTAAATATTAGGAATTTATTTTCTTTTTCAAATTTTTACTTTTAGAAAATTAATTACAAAAGCAAATGAATTATTCTTTAATTTAAAACAAATAATCATTTCTCTCTTTTTCTCTACATAAGTAAAAAAGAATTTAAAAAAAATATATTTCATGATGAAAATAGTTTATAATGACTGATAAACCAACTTTTTAAAAAATATTTTCTTATAAAGTTTTGTATTTTGATAGAAAAAAACTAAAACTTCAAAAAGTGTTATTGAATATCTTAAAATCCGTATCTGAGATGAAAAAAAAAAACCTTTTGGAAAACACAAAGTTTAAAACAATAGGATACACCCAGCTTCTTTCTCACATCAATCAGATAATTTAATTAATTTGAATAGGAATAAATAAGTGTTTATTAAATCCTTTTATTTATTTATTTCAAATGATGACTTTTGTATGTTTTTTGTGTTTTAGGTGTGGAATTTCTTATGTCAACCATTGCATTCTATTGCACTTTATGCAAAGAATTTTCTGGAGATGTTCTCAGTGCAGAAGCACATTTGAAAAGTGATGGCCATAATATGACATATCAGGTTGGTATAATATTTAAACTGACTGAACTGTCTGACCACTGGTCAATTGGCCTTTCAACCCTTTCTACTCCTCATCAATGGATACCATCTTCAACAAATAGAAAAAGAAACAACTCCTCAAGAAGAATTGTTTTATTTACAATTTATATTTTATGTACTTCTAAAATATTTTTACCATTGCTTACATGTTTGAAAATAAAGTTTTCCTATTTGTTTTAGATTTTTCATATTCGCCCCTAAAATTAGATATGATATTATTATGCTTTTTTTATTGTTTGGTTTCAGAATTATTTGATGATGATTATTGTTTTTGTTGTTGTATCATCATCATTGAAAACTTATTTACTTGTTTTTTGTCCATGTTTTTATTTTTTTTAAACATTTGTCTATTGATTGTACAAATTTATTTCTGATGAATCTTATTGTTCTTGATTCTATTCTAATTGTATCTATTATATATATATATATATATATATATATATAATATATATATATTAATAACGGAGATTCGCTTCCGGTTTTTGTCTGTAACAAAAATTACGTCACTGCTTACATCACATTTCCCAAAATCGTCATAACATAGAATAAAATTTATTCTACGATTTTTGGCATGTTCAAATTTTGAGTGTATTTATTCAATGAATACACTCAAAATTTGAACATGCAATATTAGACAGTCCTCATTGTTTTTAAAACTAGTTCTAATGAATATATGACTGGTATTATATATCTATATATAGTTTGTTTTATTTTAATACATATTTAAAGTTCACATTTCAAATTGTTTTATTTTTTAATCGTTTAATGAATTTGATGATTTTACTTACTTAGGGTACAAACTCGCTGACATTGAATTTTTTGCTCCCACCCCTCAGGCAATATGTTTCAAAAATCTATTTTTACCTCGCCTGGAGGGTGTTTTTCATTTTGTACTAGTATATATAATTTCTTACAAACCCTTTTGTAACTGTTGCTGCAATGATATTGTCTTTCATATAAAAAAAAACGTTCTCATGGTTTTCCAATCATCTAAATAAGTTTAGTCTGCATCAGTTTTTTAAAACCTTTGTATTTTGATGTTTATACATCTTTAGTTTAGTCTACATTAGATTTTAAAAACCTTTTGTATTGTAATGTTTACAAATGTTTATATAATTCACCAAATGTCTTTTTGTCTATTGTTACATCACACAAGTTTGACTAGAGCTATATCCTTCAAATTTTCTCTGATCACTAAGAGGACTTGTTTTTAGTTTTATTCTTTTTTTTAAATCCATGACTTTTAAGGTTTTGACAAAGTGGTTTAATCTATTCTAATTGGTTTTTGTGGCCAGTATTAAATTATCTGTGTGAATGTTCTCCCCACTAACATAACCTCAACTGTCTTTAGTTAAAGGGAAGTAATAAGTTCATCATCTGAATGGACTGGATGGTAACCTTTTTAATTATTTTCTCAAAGTTGGCTATTTTCTTTACATGGAATGAGGCTTTCCCTCCTCTTAGTGGGGGTGACTATATCTACCAGGAATCTGCTTAATGGATGATAGTCTGATCCTCAGCAACTAACAATGAGCCTTAAGCTGTGCACGTTTCAGAGATGTGGTGTTGATTCAGCTGTCTATAGATGTTGCTGATGATGTAGTTCTTGTACTTTTTCAAAAGTTGTCACAACTTCCTTTTAGTGTTTAGTGTATATACATACACATACATATATATGTGTGTGTATTTGGGCAGCATTCTTTCATTTATACATGTAGAATTAAACAAAAGACACATCTCCCGTTTAACAATTTTATTTTTGATCTTTTTGAGTTTTCTGGCCAACTTTTTAATATTTGGGTGGAATTCATAGATAAGTCCACCAAAGTTCAGTTCCCAAGTACTTTCGGCACTTCGAAGTGCCATCATCAGGGGTGATGTGTTCCAGTTTTTTTAAAATTATATTAATGTGGAGGCTGGAAGGAGAAAAATTGATGAGAAAGGTGTTATAGGCATTTTAAAATGTGTGTACTGCATTGGAAATTAATTTTGTTTAAGGATGGTTTGTATTGTTTTATGTATAGAGTCTTAAAACTTATTTAATTGTTTTCTATTAATGTTTTCTATTGCTAATGTGTCTTTTAAACATTTTTAACATTATTATGTCTTTTCAAAATTCTGTTAAAGGAATATTCTAAAAATTATAAGAATGGAAATTAGGGTTTCATCATTGTTAAAAAAAGAAAAAAAAAGCTCAATATTTAATATGGATTAAATGGCATTTGATTAGACATTTTGATTTGTTGAATTTTTAAAACTTTTTTGCTCACATATTGTTTTGATTTTCAAATATTCATTTCTTAACATTCAAATTTTAAAATATATTTCTAATATGAAATGGTATAAAAAATGACCTAAATTTTTATTGAGCCTTTCTTTATGTTTTTCAACTTGGACAAGTTTTCTTATATATTTATCAACAATTAAACATTCCTCTTTTTTTTTGCCTTTCAGAAATATATCGAAGATAACCAATACTATGAAAAGCGCCTGAATCTTGATAAAGCTGCTGGTCTTCAGTTCTTCACTTCGGAGAAAAATGAAAGGAGAAAAAATATTGATGATAATGACAATGAAGAAGGGCGAGAATCTCCAAAAAGGAGTCGGCAAGAAATCAAAGAAGAAACGGTTAAGGAGGAACCCATTCCTGAAGTGTCTTTCAAAGAAGAAATCAAAATGGTGGAAATGGTTGAGAAAGAGGAAAACATAGAAAGATCTGAAGAATCTGTTGAAGAAAATAATAATAACGATTGTGAAATTATATTACCAAATTTGGATAAGGATGATTCCAGTAAATCTCTTTCTGATGATTTGCCTCTAAAAGAGAAAACGGTCAGTCAATCCGTGCAAGGTTCCCAAAAGAGCAAAATTGCCATCAAGCTTACTGGAAAAACAGGAATCAAGCCAGTTCAGTATCCAGTGTTGCCACCTTGCATCTCTGTTGGCAAGATGCCTGGTCGAGGGAAAGGTCGTAATCTTAAATCAAGTTGTATCAAAAGATTATCCTCTAAAGAAATCAAGAAACCCTTATCATTAGATGATTTCTTAACATCCAGTAATGAGGGAAATATCCCAGTTGTATCTGAGTCAGGAACGGAAGCTAGTGAAAATTCCGAAGAAGCTGTTGGCAGTAGCACAAAGCAAGAATTAGAAAACAGTAAAAAGCTTATTGAAGAAGATGCTGATGATTCCAGTGCTTGTATATGGGCCAGATGTAGAAAGAAAAGACATTGAAAATAAATCATCTTTAGGGCCAGAAGGACCAGCACCACCATCCTCTAATTCAATACCATCAAAAACATCCATATGTAAAGATCTTGAAGACAAGTGTCCAGATCAAAATGAACCCCCTACTTTAGTTCCAATTATTGGGCCCCATCCATTACCTTGCCCAAACACATCTTCTTTGGTCAATAAACATCCTGGTGCCAAGTCCCAAGGTTGGACACAAGAGAATCTAGATGACATGAAACTCCTAGGGATTGATCCTGCCTCCCAAGTACCTATGGCAGAGATCCGACCACCACCACCACCACTTTCAACCAATTTGCAAAACAATGAAACAGAAATGAAAAAAAGGAATGAAAAATCTGCTAAAGTTGTTCAAAATCCAAGCAAATTGCATAAGAATTGTTCAAATGATTTTTCTACTGATGATAAAGTTGTGATTGATGAAGAAGAGGTTTCACTTGAAAAGGCCAAAACCTCAACATTTTCATCTGTTTTGTCTCAGCCTAAAATATCTGCTGAGGAAAATAATGAAAAAACTCACTTTTCAACTGAAAATCAAGACTCGGTAGAAAACATTAAATCTGATTTGAATGTTTCATTACTGAAAACTGGAAAAGTAATTTCATCTAAGAGTCTGGAAGAAAAAGTTACCATTTTAAATGAGACTGATGTGAGAAATGAGGCCATTACAAAAACCTCATCAAAATCCTCTGATATTACTAAAGAGACTGAATCAATGCCAATTAAGAAAAAATGTTACTCAAATGATAAAGTAACAGAATCAAAAGAAAAGAAACAAAGTTCAGTTTTAATTGCCAAAAATGTTTCTACAAGTGCCACCCTGTCACGAATACCTGATGTCTCTAGTCTAAACTTGCAACCAACCATTTCATTAGTTCCACTTCCTGCATCACTTGATATGGCTCTCTCCAGTAACCGGGAAGTCTCACCATCCAGTAGGTCAGATGTTTTGATCAGGGAATCAGAACATAATTATGCTCTTCAATTAATGGGGAAATCAGATCTAGTGAAACTCCGCAAAAATCCCATCCAATTACACAATAATAATAATAATGATGACGAGAATGGTGATGATGATGTTGATGCTTCCGATTGGAATGATCGCCGTCTAAAAGTCAAGCGAACCATCTTGAAGAGTAAGTCATCCCATGTTGATGAATCAAACTCATCTTCAGACAGTGATTCTGAAGCTTCATCTGTATCACATGATCAATGTTTGGACAGTGACAATTCCACATCTCCTCCTGTTCTAACTCAAGAGCAAGAACAATTCAACCTGATCTCCAAACATAATCATAATAGCAACAATTCTACTCCATCTCTATCAGCTGAGTCACCTTGTCATGTTGCTCTCTCCTGTCCTTCTACCATAATGCCAGTTACATTGATTGAACCCTTATGCATCGATTCAGCACCCATATTGGATGACAGCACGTCCATCTTGAACTTTGATTCGGTTGTCAAGAACCGTACTACGAAAAGCACAACACAAAGACGACCTGCTAAAAAGCAGGTTGCCAGCAAGAAATCAAGCAAACGGGGAACTAAAAAAGCAGCAGCAGTCAGGAAAAAGAAATGTTCGGTTGAAGCAAAAGCTGATTCTCTTGTTCAAAAATCCAACCAAGCTGATGTCAAGTTGGTAGCTGAAAACAAACATGAACAAGAGAAAATTATTGTGAAAGTTACTTCTCATACTTCTGAAGGTGTCCCTGTGATAAGCCTCACTGCTGCTTCTGTAGGAAATAGTTCTGTAACAGGCAGCAGCCTACCAATCTCTACCTCATCTTCTACATCAATGTTCCCTACAACATTGGAGACAGAAATTGGTGATAGTTCCCTAGTAGAAGCTGCTGCCAAGAAGGCAGAGACACTACCAAAAATGTTTATGCCTACTGTTGTACTTTATGACATCAAGTATACAATGGGCCGGGATTTGTCTCAGACGACCGCCATTCCAGCATCAATTGAGAACATTCCAATTTTTGAATCTGAGAATGAATCTGACAGTGATGTCGAGTCAGATTTGCCTAAAAAGTCAGAAGACAATTCACAGCGTTCTCTGGAAATTGAATCCCCCTCAAAATCTTCTGAGGCATTTGATCCTTATATGTTTTTGAACAGACCAACAAAACCATCATCTATACCGTCCACGTGTAGTAGTAGTAGTACTACCACAAACAACAGTAGTAGTACAAACAACAGTAGTAGCACAAACAACAGTAGTATCATATCAAATTGCAGTAGCTCCCACATAGTAGGTGAGAATTCTTCTTTTACCAGTATTGCACCTGGTGGAACATATTCAAGTGACCTCATAACAGTAGACCCTTTACCACAAATTGATCATAGCTCAATGGTTAGCAATATGTTTGATGTGTCTGATTCCAAATATGCATTTCCAGAGGTTTTCTTAGAGAATGGTGAACCAGAGACATCAATGAAATTATCAACCATTGATGTATTGAGACCTGAATTACCATTTGAAACCTCTGGTAAGAGTAGTATCTCCATTGGTATGGACCTACTTACTGATTTTTACCCCAACGCTAATGAAGAAACTGGTTAGTTATTATTTTGCTGAGATTTTAAAACAGATGTAAATAAAGGACAAATTTCTGAAAGAGACAAAAATTCTATAAGAAAATCCTAGTTTTCAATCATAAAAATTTCAATTTTTTTATTTTATTTTATTTTTTGCTATTGTCATTTTTAAGTATAAGCATTTTTTTAATGGTTTCATTGGGGTTTTAAAAAATTGCACAATATCCTCAGTTAATTTTTTTTTTTAAATCACAGCGTCACAATTGTTATATAACCTTCAGGTATTATATTTCTTATTTGTTTTTAAAAATAATGAAAGTAAACTCTTCCTTTCAACTCACTAACCCGTGATGGTGACAATGTATCTAATTTTAAAGAGAGAGACAAAAAATCAAGAAAATCCTAGTTTTAAATCATAAAAATTTCAATTTTTTTTTTTTTTTGTATTCTATTGTTGTTATTGTTAAACACAAGCATTTTTTAAATTGTTTCATTGGGGTTTAAAAAAATTGTACAATCCAATATCCCCAGTTATTGTTTTTGAAATCACAGCATCTTGATTCTGTTTCTTATTTCTTTTAAAGATAATGAAAGTAGACTCTTCCTTTCAACTCACTAACCTGTGATCATATCAAATTGTAAAGATTTCAATTGTTTTATTTTTGCAGCCCAAGACTCCTAAGTAGTTTAAAACTTTAATTAAAAATCTAGACAAAAATACAAAACTTGACACTAAAATGTGGCCAAAGAATTCATGGGTCAAAATATTAAAATGGATACAATAATTAAGTTATTAGTTAAATAAAGTCTTGGAGTTCAAATTTACTTTTTTTTTTTTTTAATTTTTTACTTTTAATTTTTTTAAATAATTTTGTTCAATTTCATAGTTTAATTTTCTCCTGTTATTTGACTCATTTAAAAATAATAATCCATTTTCAATCAGTTTTGTATGTCTATATAAATATTGTTAGCATTAATATTTCACTTATTTCTTTCCTAGTTTATCTATTATTTTATTAGTATGACATGTTTCATGGAAATTTTACCAAAAATGTTTCAGTATTTTATATGATTTAACAAATTACATTTTTTTTTATTATCTTCATTTTTTTTTTTATTAAAAAAAAAAATCAATCCCTCCAGTGATAAATGTGTCGTGGATGATATGGAACATAAATACTGGGAAAGATGTAGATACCAATTCTTCTTAACAGTTCTATGTAACTGTTGTGAGGTTTTAAGGGGTCAAATAAGAACAAAACAACAGGTAACGAAAAGTAGAAAAATGTATTAACAGAAAGTAGACAATACAATAGAGAGATGTGGAAATTACGTCCAACAAACAGAGTTATTGGCACTCGCATTGGCTTGCTCCTAAGCCACAATTATCCCTGTTTATTTATAGTAGCCGTCGGTGCATTTCATTGGTCAATAGGGTATATCACCTATAACAATAACTTTTATTATTACTTTCAGAGGTTTATCTTAAAGGAAGAATTTTTTTTTTTTAATTCCTAATTCTAACCCTTGTTAGGATTATCCTGTTTATAGGATAATGAGTGATCAGAGGAAAGAATAGGGTAACGGTTGATCAACCAACTGATCCAGTCAGCCACCAAGTCAGTCATTAAATCCCTTGGTCAAATTGAAGATAGCCAACCACAATTAAAGAAAATGTAGATAATTCATCAAAATAAAGAACAACATTTTGGGTTTTAAAAACAATAAATATATTTATTCTGGTTTGGGCGTTCCAGGCTTTAATTAACCCTTACCTCATCTACAAAATTATAGTTCTTTAACTTCAGACACTGTAGTTGTCTAATTATAAAATATAAAAAAATAAAAAATAAATTAGATAAACAATTAATTAAATTAATTAAATAAATTAAATAAAGGTTTAATTAAATAGTAGGATATTATAATGATATAAGGATATTATATTATATTATATATATTATAATTTCAAATTATTATTATAATTATATTATATTATAATCGATATTATATTTATATTATATTTATATTTATAATTATATTTTAATTATATTTAATTTATATTTAATTATATTTTAGTATTTATAATTATAATAACTATATTATATAATTATAATTATATTATAATATTCTTATATTATATTATAATAATATTATAATTTTCAATTATTTATATTATATTATATTATAATGATATAAGGATATCCTTTATAAGGATATTTTTAATTATAATATTTTAAATAATTAAATTATAAATATTAATTTAATAGTAAAAATTAAATATAAATAAATTAATAATTAAATAAATTAATTAAATAAATAAATAAAAAATAAATGACCAATAAAAAATAAATTGTGTGTGTTAATTATAACGTCTTTCAATTCTGATGTCTTCACAATAATCTAATTATAATGGAGATTGTGTGTTTTTCTGTCTGTAACCGAAACTAAATCACTACTCAAGTCACAATTCCATTAGTAATTGACGTCACATTCACCATGAATTTATCCTTATTTTAACCTCAATTATCAATAAAATTGTTTTTCATTATTTATACTGTTAACCATATCTACATGATATTTTCCACATACCCCACTTGTACGGGTCAGGCACAAGGCCCTATTTATGTGGGACCACCCACAAGCCGAGACTCATGGGGTGGCAGGTGAAAAATTGCGTCGATCCCGTTGGCATTCCCCCTCAAGGGGGGCGCCTCAGGCGCTGGGCAATAAACCCATCCCTGCCCCTTTAAATCGAGGGGGCAGGTGTTGCCTGGGGGGATGGCCCCCTGGGATCAACGCCGTTAATTATAGCAATGGTCCAGTGTTGACCATATCTACATACTAATAAGATGCAATTGTATTTATATATACAACAAAATGGCGGTTTACAGTGTGAACGGGAAGGCTAATTTGCATATTGATATTAAAAATGTAATTTTAATAAATATATGCTTAGTATTATTGGTTTCTAACTGTTTGGCTTTATTTTAATGAATATAAGCAAAAAATCTCTTCAATTAATCTTAAAAAGAAATCCATTAACAAGAAAAATAACTGTCATTTTATTCTTTACTTCCTCTTTTCACTAAATACTTAAATTAGAAAAAATAACAATGAAAGACGAAGTGATGGAAGATTAAATTTCAGTTGTTCTATTTTTCGATTATATCCCCCTCTGTTTAAAATCTTTTTATCTGCATTCTTATTTAGTTTCATTAGCGTTTCTAATTTAATACGATATTTCATTACATTAAAACTTAAATACTTGCACCCTCCGCTAAACCGGCCTTTATAGAATGTTAAGATATGCACGGGGCATGGCTTCTATAGATCTACAACAACACAACTTCATGAATTTGTCACATTGTATAGGTGTAATGTTTTACACATTCCTCTTGGCACAAATCAGTTTGAGTTTGAGTTTTGTTTAACGGCATATCAACCCCTGTGGGTCATTTAATGCCAAAAAGGTTATTTTGGATTTCAGACTTTAAGGTAGTGGTTCTATGGAGATAATTGGTTATGTTCTGTTATATTTTGTTGAAAAGGTTGCTTTTTTTAATAAAATTTAAAATGTTTTCAGGGTTTGTATTCTTGAAGATGTCTTTCAGGTTTCTAGCTTGATAGTAATTTGCGCGGATATGTTTATGGCACAAATCAGGCTCTGTAATCAGTTTCCTTACCATAACATTATCATCAATACGTCTTTCAAGATTGGATTGACATCTTGACTTTGGACCAGCCATGCAATAACCTTAAGCTTCTAAGAATTGTTTTACTGTATTTTCAGTAAGAAAATGGGTATTATCTATACAATATATAAAGAACAGTTGGTGTGTATGTATATATGTATGTATGTCCGGATGAAACTACAAAAATAAAACAATTAACGACAAAGTAAATTTATATACACATTTTTTTGGCAAAAATTATGAAGATTTGATTTATATTCAAATATATTTAAGGATGAAAATATACATAGAAATAGCATTGAAATTCTACTTAAAATGTTCGGCATTTGTGAATCTCGAAAGTAAACACTAGGTATTTTTGGTTCTCTCTTCTGCCCAGGCACACTAGTCTTGTATAAAGTGGGACATGGTTGATAGGAAATGATCTCAGACAAAGAACAACGTTCTATTCAATAATATTCCTGTTTATACCATGTGACTGAATGAGTTGGCCAACACCAGAGCTAGAGAATATCCTCCATACCAATATGCTACAATATCCAAATTTAACTGATTTTTTCACACATTAGGGAGGCATTCTCTCACCTTTATGTTGTTAGTTTAAATAATGCTATTTGCTAGTAATAATAATAATGAGTGACACTTATTAAGTTGTCACATCTGAGATAATTTATTCTGCTAACCTCTTTCTCTCTTTTTTGATTTCAAGTAACTTCATATTTTCTCCAAGTCTTTTCTAGTTCTAATGGCATCTCCAACTAGAAATAAAGAAAGAAAGATGTTTATTTTCACACATTACATTTTTTATAAAAGAACACAACAAATAATTAATTAATGTATTGATGTGTGGAGGATGATCACTAATTAGGACTGAGACTATTCTAGTAGTAACCACCTCTGCTATTTCATAGGTTTTCAGATTTAGATTTGAAGAGATTGAAACTAAACTGGGTTCCACTTGAAGTGAATCCCAAACTGTTTGAGCAGGACTGTATCTGTGTTTTTTACAGTTTTCTTTCCCCCAGAGGGCCTTACCCTGACACTCACATTTCCATTGGTCAAATTTCTCTCATCACCATTATAAGACAGGTTCTCCTATTGGACAGGGCTTTTCTCTTCAGTTCATGTCTAGTCCATTTTGTATTTTTATTTAACAGATTTATTTCACTACCATTATTTGGTGGATCCAGAATGATGTCATTTTATAACACCCTTAAAAATATCTCCAATCAAAATTCTCATTTGTCTTTTCTTTTCACTTCTTTCCTCTTCTTTCTTCTTCATATTCAAAAACAAAACAAAACATCTCTTTATCCACTCCCAACGATGTGTAGAAATTTTATCAGTTTTTTTTTTTATCATATCATGAAAATTCAATTGTCAAGAACTGGGGTCATCCTGTCTCTACCGTTCAAAGTATATTCTCTCTTTTTTTTCTGAAGGTGTGTGGATTATTTCACTATTGTCTTAGCATTCTATTAATAGCCACAGATAATAAGACATGCAAAATATCTGACAGACATGTCCAACCCATCCTTCAGGACGGAGTCCGGTGTATTTCGGCCACTGGACCGTTGTGTGTTCAATTAATAGCGTCTGTCCCAGGGGGCTATCCCCCTAGGCAATACCTGCCCCCTTGGGGGCAGGACTGAGTTTATTGCCCAGCGCCCCCCTTGAGGGGGAATGCCGAAGGGATCGACACAATTTTTGTTCTTTCCCACACATGAGCTTCGGCTTGTGGGTGGGCCCACATTAAAACGAGGCCTTGTGCCCAGCCCATACAAGTGGGGTATGAGGCAAATACCCATGCAAAATAGCTGACCCTGATAGTGTCTATTTCACCATTGTTTTAACACCGTTTCATTCTCAAATGCAAAAGTCTAATTACTGTTTTTATCAAAAAGCTTTTACCTGAGAATAACATGATGTTAAAATTAACTTTAGTTATTTGCACTGCTCAGTGAGAAAGGATATTGTTTTTGTACATTTGCAGTGAGGAGTGGGGGGGGGGCTGTTTGTACATTGGCTTTCAGAACTGCATAATAAAATGATATTCTAATTGATTCCACTCATAGGACCACACCGTGACTAAAACTTTTGAGTGACAACAAGCGCATCACTTATTTATCTTTGGATTCTGTCTCTGTGTCTAAGATAAAAATGGCTTCTTTAAACTTGGTTAGACAACCAGTCTAGAACAGTCTACCGTATTAAACTCCACTTAAAAATTGACCTTGTGTCACATCATCCTACTCTTGCATAATGCGATGGGTGTACAATGTATTTGATTTCTTTTTCTTTTTATTATTATCATCATATATAAGGTTTTTTTTTTATGTGGGTGTGTTTGAAGAAGGGGGAATTTACTGGTTTTGTCAAAAGAGAAAGGGGAAAAAAATGACTTTTCTTTTTTCTCCATTCTATTATATTTTCTGGGTTATTACGTTATAGCTGTTTGACGAAACTGAGCTCATTTATTGAGTTATTGGTTGAAATAAATTTATAATAGCCAAATGATGGTTTGTTAAGTTTTCTTCTTTCTCATTGAAAGTGTAAATATTGCCATCTTATTATAATGGAGATTGTGGGTTTGTATGTCTGTAACCGAAACTATATTACTATTCAAGTCACAATTCCCTTTGTTATTTACATCACATTCTCCATAATTTTATTTTTATTTAAACCTCAATTATTAATAAAATTGTTTTACGTCATTAAGACTGTTGACCATATATACATACTAATAACATGCAATTGTATTTATATATACAACAAAATAGCGGTTTACAGTGTGAATGGGAAGGCTAATTTGCATATTGATCTTAAAAAATTGATTTTAATAAATATATGCTTAGTATTATTGATTTCTAATTGTTTGGTTTTATATTAATGAATATGAGCAAAAATCTTGGGGTTAAATCTTAAAAGAAATCCATTAACAAGAAGAAATAACTGTAATATTATTCTTTACTTCCTATTTTAACTAAATAGTTAAATTAGGAAAATGTACCAACGATAAAGTAAATTTAGGAAAATGTACCAACGATAAAGTAAATTTATATACACATAATTTTTGGCAAAAATTATGAAGATTTGATTTATATTCAAATATATTTAAGAATAAAAATATACATAGAAATAGCATTGAAATTGGAATTATTTGCTTTGTAACCTTTTCATTGATTACAAAGTTATTTCCCTTGTCTTGTGGAATTCTCCTTTTAGAATTTCATGTCAAACATTTTTTTCTTTTCTCTTCGTTAGATTTCACATGTCATGTTTCACTACTGTAGATCAAGGTGAACTTTATTATTTGTCAGAATTTTGGATTTAATTGAACCTGTCTTTTAAAAAAAAAGATACTGGTCAGTGAGTGATCTTTATCAATTTGTCATTTGATGCTTTAGACAGTCAATGCTCTTGTTCTTTGTTGTAGGCCATAAGATGAGAAATAATGGTTACTTAATTTCATGTGAGGAATTTAAAAAAAAACAACATAAAATGCCTTATATTAATTATCAAAATCTATTAGAAATAAGGTAATATTACATGAGTAATTTTGTAAGGTTAAAATTTAGACATATTGGGAAGGTATAGGACTAATGATTGGACTAAAAAAGGAATTCCATAAATTAATAATTTTGCCCATTACTCAAAGGTTAACTTATATGTAAGATTTTGGAAGCGCGCGATATAATAATTACCATAGTAGGAAATGGTCATGCGAGACGCATTCAAATCCTGGCTGTTTGCATTTCACATTGTGTTAATACCCTTGAAAAAGGTATGAATCTAACTATTCTCCTTCCAGCTATGGGTAAATACTAGGGCTCTTTAACCTTAGTTATGCAACCAGTCTAGGAGAAGGAAAACTTGGAATTAAAACCTGTTAAACTCCATTTAAGAAATTGACCTTATATCACATCTTACTCATGCCAAGGAGTTAGTAAATATATATATATATATATATATATATATATATATATATATATATATACAAGATTGATTTATGCATAAATATATACAGTATTTAAAAAAATGTTTTCTTTTTTTTTTAACTGCTTCATTAAAAAGATGCATAATATATATATATGTGTATATATATATATATATATATATATATATATATATGTATATATATATGAGAAGTAAACAAACAAACAATGTGTTTTGATATGGCTTTATTTAGCTGACAATTTTTGGGGGAGAATATGTGCTTAATTGAAGTCGTACCTAATTTTGAAAATTAATTAATTAATGATTAATGAATTAGGCGGGCATACCTATTCAAAAGTAAGGCTAAACTGATTTTTCTCGATTTGTTTAGCCTTACATTTGAATAGGTATGCCCGTCTAATTCATTAATTATTAATTAATTAATTTTCAAAAATAGGTACGACTTCAATTAAGCACATATTCTCCCCCAAAAATATATATATATAAATTAATTTTCTTCAGTTATACATTGAACTAGACATTTAAATATTGCTTAGTTACCTCCCTTATTACCAGTTGAATATATTTTTGTCAACTTTTCTAACTTTTTAATTTCCTGCCATTGAAAATTGTCTTTCATTCTATAAGAAGTTAAAATTCTACATAGAAAGAGTTTTAAAGGAAATAAAAGAACATTTTTTTTAAGTTGTGAAAATTAAGAAATCAAAAGTCAAAACAAATGGCAGGACTACTGGCCTCTGATGGTCAAAAATAAATAGAAATATGCATTTTGCTCTTCAATATGCATATACAATGAGTGATTATTTTATAAGAGGACTCTTTTTTTTTTGGGGGGGGGGCATTTTTAAAATTCATTATTTATATTCTAGTGCTATTCTGGTTATTGCCCCCCTCCCCAAAATAGGAATAATTCAAAAAAAATAATTTTGAAAAATATTTTTTGATTAATGGATTTATAAGTTTAATTTATTTTCAAAGTTATGCCAAAATACAACAAGCCTCATTTAATTTTTAACCTTACCCCTAACCCTGGGTTTTAATGTTGTTCTAAGCTGCTCACATATCACTCCAAATCTCAGTTCCAAGGAGAATCTATTATTTGAACTAGTACAAAATAAAAAACACCCTCCAGGCGATGTAAAAATAGATTTTTGAAACATATTGCCTGAGGGGTGGGAGTAAAAATTCAATGTCAGCGAGTTTGTACCCTAAGTAGGTAAAATCATCAAATTCATTAAAGGATTAAAAAATAAAACAATTTGAAATGTAAACTTTAAATATGTATTAAAATAAAACAAACTATATATAGATATATAATACCAGTCGTGTATTTATTAAAACTTGTTTTAAAAAACAATGAAGACTGTCTAATGTTGCATGTTCAAATTTTGAGTGTATTTATTGAATAAATACACTCAAAATTTAAACATGCCAAAAATCGTGGAATAAATTTTATTCTATGTTATGACGATTCTGGGTAATGTGATGTAAGCAGTGACGTAATTTTTGTTACAGACAAAAATCGGAAGCAAATCTCCATTATTAATAAGATAAGAAGGAAAGATTTGGAATATTCCAATGTAGAACAGGAATAAAGAAACCCATAAAATATTAACTGCTTAACTCCTAATTGACTATCATTTTATTTCCATCTGATAAACAAGGATTAAACATTGATTTCTACACCTTTTCCACAATCATCTATTGGCATACAATAGAAGTTCCAATATCAAACTAATACTGATTTTCTAACTACATTTTTGTCTCTCCTAATTCTTTTTAATGATTTTAATTTTTAAAAAAATTATTTACAGAAATTTTAAGGAAAAATCATAAAAGCTCCTGAAATTTTCTAATTCCTTTTTTCATTCTAATGATTTTTAATCAAACTGCAATTTTATTTCATTTCTTAGTTTTAAATATTTTTTTTAGTCTTCTCGACATTTTTATTTATTATCAACTTTTTTTTCTTCTTTTCCTGTTTTTATATTTTTCTCCTTTAAATACAATCATAGAAAAAACAGAAAACTGCTAACAAAAATCATGAAATCACCATACGTAAAGGATATTCATCCAGTTTTATTTTTTTACTCCATAGGTAATAAAAAAAAAATCACAAATATGACAAATCTTTTTTGCTTTAATAGCTGAATACACTGTCTTTGTGAAATTTACCTCGAATGAATTAAATGATATTGTTTTAACTAATGGGATTTGTTTTTAATGTTAAAAGGGGAAAAAATGTGGTGATTCCAGAATTTTTTTGAGTGTACATATTCATTGTTTCATAAATTTATTAAAAAAAAATTTAAAAAATTTAAACCTGCACAGATGATTTAAAAAAAAAATCTAAATGCTAATTTCAAATGCTTTTATATTCAACTCAAATTTTGATGGGAATTCAATGGCATTTAAATATTTGGAATTTGAAAAAAAACTTTAAAAGTCAGTTGAAAAAAAAAAGTTTTTAAGGAATTTCAGCTGGTGTTTTTTCTTTTTTTTTTTGTTTCTTCATCTTTGTTGCGGGCCACAGGATAAGAAATAATGGTTACTTAATTTCATGTGAGGAATTAAAACAAACCCATAAAATGCCTTATATTAATTATCAAAATCTATCAGAAATATGGTAATACTTTATTTTATTGCTTTTTTTTCTCCCTCATCTTTGTTGCTGGCCACAGGATGAGAAATAATGGTTTCATAATTTTATATGAGAAATTAGAAAAAAAAGCCTATGATGCCTTCTATTGATTATTGAAATCTATCAGGAAAATGGTAATACTCTACACTCATTTCAGTTTTCTTTAATGTAGTAGGGGGTCTTATTAACTTTTTAAAACTTTAACCCCTTGACTCTCAAATACCCAGTCCCAGAGCTTGAAAACCCTTAACCCCTTGGCTCTCAAATACCCTGTCCCAGAGTTTGAAAACCCTTAGTTCCTTGACTCTCAAATACCCTGTCCCAGAGCTTGAAAACCCTTAGCCCCCAAATACCCTGTCCCAGAGTTTGAAAACCCTTAGTCCCTTGGCTCTCAAATACCCTGTCCTAGAGCTTGAAAACCCTTAATCCCTTGGCTCTCAAATGCCCAGTCCCAGAGCTTGAAAAATAAAAAATAAAAAACCCAGAAAACTAGCAAATTTCATATCCAAACTTTGGTGAAGAGTGCATCCATCTTTATTTTAAGTTCCCATCATTCCATTAAAAGGAAAACTGTGAATGGTCATTATATTAAACGTTTTATTATTTCTATCTGCCATGATCTACCTGAACCTAAAATATCAGAATTAACATGTCATAGGACAATAGCACTCAGCTTGAAATACTGGATTTACAAAGTTCAGTTGTACCTGGGCTGTTAAAAATGATAGTATAAATGAAATTTATATTTTGTTAAGTCTTTTATTATTATTAAAAGGTATGACCCCATATGATATAATTATGAAAATTTATTATGCCACCCAGTAAGAATTAAACTCATTACAATAGTAATAGTCAGATAAGGTAAATTACTAGCCCCTACTCCACAACAAATGAACCTGTATTTATTATTGTAAATGATGTGTTCAAGGAGGAAGTGAGTTAATATTTATTTTATTACTACACTTATCTCCCTTGAAATTGACTTTCAGCTATTACAGATGAAAAAGATTTACATTGTATTTACCTCGTACCCCACTTGTACGGGTTAGGCACAAGGCCCTATTAACGTGGGATCATCCACACACCGAAGCTCATGGGTGGCAGATGAAAAATTTGCTTCGATCCCGTCAGCATTCCCCCTCAAGGGGGCACCTCAGGCGCTGGGCAATAAACCCAGCCCTGCCCCTTTAAATCGAGGAGGCGGGTATTGCCTGGGGGGATAGCCCCCTGAGATCGACACTATTAACTTGTAAAGATCCAGGGCCGAAGCCACTGGACCCCCACCACGAGGGCGGATTTACATATACACGTGGCATATCCTCATAATAAATGATTTTATTTTGATATGTATATTGGTAGAAATGTATATGAATTAAATATGCACTGGCATATATTCCAGGTCCATAATATAATAGCTGATTTAAATACATATAGATTCTTGAAGATTGAATTTTTGTCACACTTATATTGCACTTTATTTTCTATTCTTTAATGATTTATAAAGATTATTTTTTAAGGTTTATAAACTTTCATCATCATCAGATAGTAATACAATGTCAGCTTATCCATTAATCCTTTGAACCCCCCTTCCTCCAGGTACCCTATGTAGTTATTTATAAAAGTTAGCTTAGTTTGGGGTTTTAATTATGGTGTCTGCCCAGTGAGAATCAAACTCACTGTGCAGGTACCCAAAGATCAGATGTAATAAAATTGTTTCTTGGCTGAACATTTTTTCTATCAGTCAATTTGTAAATAACAATATGTATCACCCAGTAAAACAGTCATGATTATTTGGAAAAAAATATTTTTTAAATAATGGATTTAGAATTTTAATTTATTTGAAACATTAAGCCAAAACACCACAAATCTAATTTCACCCTTAACCCTAACCCTTTAATTCTTCTAGGGGTTAAAACTAAAAGCTCACTTCTTATTTTATTATTACTGTTATTATTTTCTTTTTCATCTGTTTTTGTTTGGTGGTCAGTTGTAACTGATTCTAATCATGGAGGTGAAAATTCTGTCTTTCATTAAAGAAAAGTTGTTATAAAAAAAATTAAAAAAGAAGTGAAAAATCAAAATTTAATCACTGTAAAAAAAAGATGTATAAAAAGAAAAAAAATCCATTCAACCACAATGTTTGTGTGTGTGTATGTAAATCCATTCAACAAAATGTGTGTGTTTGTAAATATATACAAAATTTGAAAGAAATAGACATTTTGTGCCTAAATCAGAAATTAACAGAAAATAAAATTATAAAGAAATTAAAAATAAATGTGTTTGTTCTTTTTTTTATTTGATTTTTGTGCAAATGCAGAGTGTACTTAATTTTTTTTATTGGTGTTTGGTGTATAAGGGATGATTTAATGTTTTGTAGCTGAAAACTTGCTCTATTCACCACTCTGTCGAGTGGGGCGTTAGAATGCATCGACTGCACCTCTGCAGAGGGGTAAGACTCCCCCAATGGGGCCACCTGTTTGCCAATGGGTGGCGACCCGTGATGCTTAAGGATAGAACCCAGATCGATGAGCAGTCCATGACTTGCAATACTCCACTTTGGCCCTATCTTGGGCTAGACAGGCGATCGGAAAGGCCCCCTCCAATCAATTGGCTGGTCACGTCAAGCCCTAGCACCTATATGATTTTTCCAACCCTATTGCCCTTATGGCAAGCCCCAACCCCTTTTTATCATATGGGTGCTAGAAGCTGGTGGCTGCGGGTCTACATGTCCTGGGAATGACGTTAAACTCTATCTGATGGTGAGGTTCCAGTTTTGGAGGTTTGGGGAATGTGGAGCACCCCTTCATCACCATTTCGCCCTGGTCCACTCTGACCTGGAGTGGTAGTACCTGTTAGGGTCCCATCTATAGGTTAAATAGAAAAATGTATTTATTAAAAAATTGTATTATCCATTAAGAATTGATTTATTTCAAAACTTTATCAGCATTAAATGACCCACTGAGGTTGATATGCCGTAAAACAAAACAAACAAACAAAACAAAATTCAACGTAGCCAAAAACAAGTGGTAAAGAAGAACAGTTTTCTCGTTTATTCCTACCATAGAATAAATTGAACCCTCATTTTATGTCCGTGTTTTTGCAATAAATGTTTTATTTTTCTTGCACCCGTTATGTCACAATACTAAATATATTTCCTTTATTTATTTTAATATTCACTTCAATATGTATATTCTAAAAGTTTTTATTTTGTGAGAATGCTTAGTTTTAAAGTGGGGGTTCATTTTAACACTTCAACTTTTTACTCGTAAATTCCTACCATAAAATGCCCAAGCCTAATTTTATGGTAGGAATTTACGAGTAAAAAGTTGAATATTACCTTTTGTTGTTATTTCTTTTCTTTTTGGCTTTGGTACTCTAAAATAAAAACGTCAGATTTTAATCATCGTCAACGAAAAAACAAAATTACGGTCATAAAAGGATGACCCAATTTATGCCTAAATTGTAAAACGAACCCCCACTTTAAAACTAAACATTCTCACAAAATAAAAACTTATAATATATAGAATATTGAAATAAATAAAGAAAATATATTTAGTATTGTAAAATAACAGGTGCAAGAAAAATAAAACATTTATTGCAAAAACACGGACATAAAATGAGGGTGCAGTTTATTTTATGGCAGGAATAAACGAGAAAACTGTTCTTCTTTACCCTAATACCCTTGGGGAAGGTATGAATCCAACTCTTCTCCTTCCAGCTATGGGTAAATTGTAGGGCAGACTGGGATCTTTAACCTTGGTTAGGCAACCAGTCTAGGAAAAGGAAAACTCTGAATTCAAACCTGTTAAACTCTGCTTAAAAAATTGACCTTGTGTCACATACTGCTCATGCAGAAGAGCTTGGTAATGTGGCGAGAGAAACCATGCACGTAGTGGTTCGAAGCGTGCACGACTGTGTTTGGCATGCAGAATGAGATCAGGGGCGAGTGGGGAGATTGAACTCACATCCTCCTGATCGTGAGTCGTGGCCTGACGCATGTGAATTACTAAACTGTGCATAGTAACCCGGATGTGAAGTCTCGTCGGGAGGATTGACGCGTGCTGATGAATTTTACACGTGCTGCACGGGCAATTCTGAGTGAAGAGCCCGGATGTGGTGAGATTGATGTATATTTAAGGACCTGCCCTCCCAGACCGGGGAGAAAGCCTGCAGTAGCATTTTGGCTGTTGCGACGAGTGGACGAGATAAAATATATTTGGATAGTGTTGGTGAGAAGAGTGCAGCATTGCTGGGAGAGATTGTTCCAGACTGAACACTTGGTCAGTTGGGAGAACAAACGCGTCGGACTTAACTGTGCCCCCCCCCCCACCAGAGTTTACTTTCATTCTTATTAGAGGTAAATATATAAACTTTTGTTGTTTTTAGAAAAGGGACAAATAAACTTATTAACATAGGTAAAAAGTTGTTGTTGTTGTTGGTGGAGTGGCCTGTTGTTAGACTCTTGCTGTCCAGCTGATACTATCTCCTTTCTACTAGCACTAGAGATTGTTTTTGCTTAGGTGGAACACCACACATACCATCAGCTCCTCACATTACCGCAGAGATCAGATTAGCTAAGTTATGTTACTCATGCACTGAATTAGCAAGGCCCAGAACCACAAAAATGTCCCCACGAATCAAGATTGCAAAAGGGGTGCCTAAAGGTCATATGGTTCCATGAAGTTAATAATAATGAAATTTATTGCGTACAGTGCTCTGGTAGAGCCCATCCTTCTCCAATTCCTTGGTGGATGTTCTACTGGCCGAGCTAAAAATTCTTCTTCTGACTGAGAAACCTGTATATTTTCCACAAGCATTAGTGGTTCAGGCTTAAGATGAAAAAAAAACAAAAAAAAACGGCATGATTTTGAAGACGCACAGGTTCCCACAATTTGGGAGATTAACACAAGATAATCTTCAGTTTCCTTTCATTTGGCTTTGTGTTAGACTAAGTTAATCTTTACAAATAAGTCATTTTTTTCTCTCCTCTTTTTTTTTAATCAGTATGCAATGTAAAAAGAAGAAGAAAAAAAAATCAAAATGACTCGAAGCAAATACTCTCTGCCATTTGATTGGTCAATAATGCAGGATAAACTCCCGAAATAGCAGTTGCTAATAACTCACGCTTGTTTAGCCAGATACTGCTGATGTCTTTATGCAAATGTTAACAAAGAAATGGCTGAAGTGGCCATGTGTACAGAGAATTCTGTCCAAAGAATTCTTTTCTGTAGAAATATTAGATGAGTATGGCATTGTTATTACATAATGGAAATATGTAGGAGTTAAAAATGTAGTTCTTGTAGTGATTGGCACTTAAAGATTTGTCCTCAAGGAAAATAGGAAAGTTCAGATTCTAGTATTAATAACTAAGGTCACTCTTATGACTCTCTCTCCCTCTTTCTACCTCTTCCCTCTGTCTGTCTGTCTGTCTGTCTACCTCTTCCCTCTCTCTCTCTACCTCTTCCCCCCTCTCTCTCTACCTTTTCCCTCTCTCTCTCTCTCTCTTCCCCCTCTCTCTCTTCCCGCTCTCTTTCTCTCCCCCCCTCTCTCTCTTCCCTCTCTCTTTCTCTTCCCTCTCTCTCTTCCCGCTCTTTCTCTCTCCCCTCTCTCTCTTCCCTCTCTCTCTCTTCCCTCTCTCTCTCTTCCCTCTCTCTTTCTCTCTCTCTCTCTTCTCTCTCTCTTTCTCTCCCTCCCTCTCTTTCTCCCCTCTCTCTTTCTCTTCCCCTCTCTCTCTCTTCCCTCTCTCTCTTCCCTCTCTCTCTTCTCTCCCTCTCTCTCTCTCCCTCCCTCTCTCTCTTCCCCCTCTCTCTTTCTCTCTTCCATCCCTCCCTCCCCTCTCCTTTCCATCTCTCCCTTCTCCCTCCCATCTCCCTCCCCCTCTCTCTCTCTCTCTCTTCTCTCTTCCCTCTCTCTTCCCTCTCTCTCTCTCTTCCCTCCCTCTTTGTCTCTTTCTCTCTTTCACTTTTCATCTCACTTTTCTTACTTTTTTAATCTTCATTTTTGTGTGTCCTGGGTATGATGTTAAAGTATCTAGCACTGAATTTCCAATTCTGGAGCTTTGGAGATTGTGGAATACCCCTTCATTGCCATTACTCCCAGGTCCACTCTGACCAAGAGTGGTAGTACCTGTTAGGGTCCCATTTATAAATTAAATAGAAAAAAAAAACAATCTGTTTAAAAAAGATTTGAATATCCAACAAGAATGAATAAAACAAAATGTCTTTGGCATAAAATAACCCGGCAAGGGTTGACATGCCATAAAGCTCAACGAATCAACCAACTTAAGTTTTTTGGTGTCCAGTTTAGCTCAGTCAGTATAGTGTCCACCAAGGAACCGCAAGGTATCTAGTTCGATACCGACCCTCGCCAACTCAGTCTATGAGTAGCTCAAGTATCTGTGTGGTAAAGTGAGGAGCTGATGGTAGATGTGGTACTCCGTCTCAGACGCCAAAACAATCTCCTTGGTCTAGTGCTAGTGAAAAAGGGATAGACTCCCTCGCTGTCTGGTTGATACCAACTTTAGGCCACCCCGGCGACTTACTTTACTTACCTGTTGTAGGCAGGGATCAGAGTGTAGTATCTGTTCCAGTTACTATGCTTTGAGACTTGCCTATTCCCCTCGGGGGGTCCAGTGTGCTTCGGCCACTGGACCAGGTTAAAGTACAATTATTAGCGTCGATCCCAGAGGGCTATCCCTTCAGGTATTACCTGCCCTTTGTGGGCAGGGCTGGATTTATTGCCCAGTGCCTGAGGCGCCCCCCTTGAGGAGGAATGTCGAAGGGATCGACGCAATTTTTGTTCTTTCCCATCCATGAGCTTCGGCTTGTGGGTGGGCCCACGTTAAAACGAGGCCTTGTGCCCAGTCCATACAAGTGGGGTATGAGACAAATACCCTTACAGTTGGACAAGCCTTCAAAAATATTTTCTATCTGTTATTCTTGTCTACAACATTTCTTTTTACAATTTTCTTTAGATTTATTCTAAAGTTATTTTGCAACTAGTGCCCCCTCCCCCCGGGAAAATGAATGGGCATCACCAATAATGGTATCACAGTTCAGCTTAATGGGGCGGGGATCTACGTATTTGTGGTGATTACAAAGTAGGTGTAAACTATAAGATTTCTTTGGATTCATATCCCATTCCAAGATTTAGGATGGAAGCATAATAGACTATTTTAGGGAACCTAAAGGAATTATCTTTTGATCCTCATCTTCAGATGCAAAATTTTGCGTCTGATGACAGGACCGAAATAAATTTCTCTAGCTTCCCTGAAATAGTCTTCCAATCTAAATCTTTTTTGTTATTTTTTCCTAATATAATTTTGCTCTGTGACTCTGACAATAAGAGCACACATTGAGCTCTGAAATTACGACAAGTGAAAAACTACTATGTCATAAGGAAGATTTCTTCACTCATTCTTTGGATTATATAAATATAATAATGGACTCTCCCATCGATTTTTGACGTATGAGGGTTCATACACACAATGAACTCCCACACAGGGATTTGTTTATAGTGGTGAAGGCTTGTGTTGGACCATCCACACTTTTTGGCACAGTCGATAGGAAAGAATTGGTGCATCAAGGGTTGCCACAAACCCAATCAACGACCGACCTCAGGAATTTTGAATTCAGAGTTATCCCTCTCCTAGACTGGTTACCTACCCAAGGCTGAAGAACCCAGTCTGCCCTACTATTTAACCCATAGCTGGAAGGAGAATATATGGATTCATACCTTTCCCAAGGGTATTAGTGCAATGTGAAATGCTGACAGCTTCGCCTAGGAATTGAACTCGAATCAATGAGTCCATTTTCCACGACTCTAACCACTAGCCCACGCGCCTATATATATATATATATCATTATCATTATCATTCCCATTGGATTGCTCAGTTTGATTTTATGGCATGTCAACCCATGTTGGGTTATTTTATGCTGAAGGCATTTTTATCTTATTCCTTCTTGTTGGGTATTCAATTTTTTTCTAAAACTCAGTTTTGAATCTATTTAACCCATAGATGGGACCCCAACAGGTACTATCACTCTGGGTCAGAGTGGACCTGGGAGTAATGGTGATGAAGGAGTACTCCCCAAAGCTCCAGAATTGGAACCTCACCCCTAGATGTAGTTTAACATCATACCAAGGGAACAAAGACTCTCTGCCTCCACCTTCAAGCACGTATATGATAAAATGGGTTGGGGTTTGCCATAAGAGCAATAGTGTTGGGAAAATCATATAGGTACCAGGGTTTGATGTGACTAGCTGTAAGGGGGCTTCTCTGACTGCCAGTCTAGCCTAATTAAGGGCCTAAGTGGAGTGTTGCATATTATGAACTGCTCAAGCACAAGGATTCTGTCCTTAAGCATCACAACCAACAGGTGGCCCCGGCTTGGTATAAAATAACCCTTGACGGTTAACATTCCATTAAAATCCATCATTCAATGTTCCTTCACTTGAGGGTAAGGGAGTAAAAAAAGGGGGGGGTGTCCTTTAAGGAAAAATTGTGTTATTGTAAAAAGTACTTGGTACCTATTATTTAAGCATAACATTTATTATCTAAATGTAGATATAATATAAATTATTCATTTATGTATCTTGATAATAGATTAAAATAAATCATAATAAATCATTTCAATTTTTTAAATTCAATTCCCCATGTCATTTTTTCAATGAACTTTCTCTTTTAACTTAACTAATCAATTAATTTTGAATTCAATAAACATAGACAGCTCATTAAACTATGGCATATGAAAATCTAATAGATTGCAATGGAGTTATCAGAATAATAATTAATTAGAATAAGTTTATTTATTGTGTTATTGTCTAAAGAACTACAATGGTTAAATTACAAAAATACTAATATACTGGGTGCTCGCTTGGTTACCTCATTTTAGGAATGCCCCCTCTCCTTAGGTACTTTTTACAATATCACAATTTTTCCTTAAGGGGACGCGTCCCCTTTTTGGCATACATGTCCAGTATCTAAACTTTGATCCTCCCTTCCTCACTACTTCAAAGGTCACACTCCTTTCACTGGTCACACTCCTTTCACAGGTCACACTCCTTTCACTGGTCACACTCCTTTCACAGGTCACACTCCTTTCACTGGTCACACTCCTTTCACTGTCACACTCCTTTCACTTTTCACACACTCCTTTCACTTGTCATACTCCTTTCACTTTCACTGGTCACACTCCTTTCACTGGTCATACTCCTTTCACTAGTCACACTCCTTTCACTTTCACACTCCTTTCACTTGTCACACTCCTTTCACTGGTCATACTCCTTTCACAGGTCACACTCCTTTCACATGTCACACTCCTTTCACTGGTCACACTCCTTTCACTTGTCATACTCCTTTCACTGGTCACACTCCTTTCACTTGTCATACTCCTTTCACTGGTCATATTCCTTTCACTTGTCAAACTCCTTTCACTGGTCATACTCCTTTCACTTGTCACACTCCTTTCACCTGTCACACTCCTTTCACTTGTCACACTCCTTTCACCTGTCACACTCCTTTCACTAGTCACACTCCTTTCACTTGTCCACCTGTTGCCACCTGTTGTCTATGGGTGGTGGTGATGTCAAGCTCTAGCACCTATATGATTGTCCCAACCTTATTGCCCCTATGGTAACCCCCAACCCTTTTTATCATATATGTACTAGAAAGTTGTAGCTAAGTACCTGTTAGGGTCCCATCTCTGGGTTAATTAGCAGAATGATCAATTGATTGATTGATCGATTTTGTTTTACGGCATATAAACCCTTTCTGGGTCATTTAATGCCAAAGCAAGTCATTTCTTTTATACATAAAAGACTCATGTTGCTTGCAGTAGCTGTTATTGCTTATGGGGTTATTAATGTTTGGTGGTGTCTGTAGCAGAAGGTTTGGGTAAATTCACACTCTCTTGCAAGATACTCTATCAAATACTTATATAAACATTGTTGGAACCTCTTTGATTTACCAAGTTTAAAACAATTATAAGATCAAATGTTCAAAGTTTTATTTTGAACTGAACTTGGTAGTGAGATTAAATTCCAGTTATAGTCAAATCATTTAAAGCCAAATCTAAGGGAGAAAACCCTGTTTTCCTTCTCTAAAACTGAGCTTGTCTCAAATATAACAGGTTCATCATTGTGTTCATATTAGAAATTAAGATGTGAATAAAGAAGGATTATGTGACAGAGGAAATTAGAAGGAAAAGGAGATCAAAGGAAGAAGATGTTAACTGTAACAGATGCAAATCATTCACACCTGAAAAATTGATATCATTATTTTAATTACGTAAGTTGCTCAGTCATGTACATGTCTGCATTTAAATTCAAAATTTTTGAATCAAACAAATTTAGAGATTTGGTCTCGATACTTTTTGATCATTCATATCTCCGAGTTTTTCTCATGAGTAATAACTTTTTTTTATTTACTACAAGGAGATTAATTTTTAAAAGTGATGACCCTCCTAAATACAGGTGGGTGGTGCCAAAAATAGCTTAGTTTCATTGGGATTCACCTTTAAAGTACGCGTCAGCAATCAGGGATTAACCCTGACCCTACCATTTTTTTTCGAACTATGGGGTAGTTAATGCTTGGTGATGTCTGTCCCCTAAAGCTAAGCTCAATAATTTAAAGTTAAATAGATAAAAAAAATGAGTTTAAAAAAGATTTTGAATACCCAACAAGAATGAATAAAACAAAAAGATCTTTAGCATATATATATATATATAAGTAAAAAGTAAAGTCGACGGGGCGGCCTAAAGTCGGTATCAGCCAGTCAGCGAGGGAGTCTATCCCCTTTTCAATAGCGCTAGACCAAGGAGATTGTTTTTTAGCATCTGAGGTGGAGCGCCACACCTACCATCAGCTCCTTACTTTACCGCACAGATCCCTGTGCTACTCATAACGCTGCGTTGGCGAGGACCGGTTTCGAACCAGGAACCTTGTGGTTTCTAGCCGAACGCTCTACCGACTGAGCTAACCCGGCCCCTTTATTTATATGTATGTTTGAGTTCTCAACTTTCTTTGGTTGAATCCTATCACAGAAATATTTGATAATATTCACCTATATATATATATACATATATATATATATATGAAAAAGTGAATGAAAATGAATCCGACAGTATGAAATAAATATTTTTAGAAAAAAACATAACATTTTTAGAAAAAAACATAACATCATGTGTTTGTTTTTTCTAAAAATATTTATTTCATATATCTTTATATATAAAAACAAAACACAATAAATATTTAATCATTTATTAAATACAGAACTTAATAATAATAATAATTAGAAATTTAAAAATAATTAATCGTAAAATAAAAATATATAAAAACTCCTTTTCTAAAATATTAACATATTCCACTCATAACTTTTTCACTTTATATATAAAAACTAATTACAGTAAATATCTAATCATTTATGAATTACAGAACTTAAAAATAAAATTTAAATAATAAAAACATTTAATCGTAAAAAATTCCTTTAATAAAAGTCTTTTGAATTCCAACCGTCACATTTCTTAACACCCATCCCCTTCCGTTTAAATTGTTTTCGCCTTGTTGCCAACATCTCAAAAATTCGCTACATTTATTGACAAAAGATATACATGGAACATGACCGACATATATATGGCGCGAAATGCCCACGTTGGTGAATATTGTAACGTCTTTCGTTTTTTTTTTTTTTTTGCAGTATTAAGGTTTTTGTTTTGTAAACTCATTTTGACTTTCCTCTCCGACCCAAACAACTACGGGAGTGAATGAGCTCTGATGATGATTTTTGTAAAATCGAAATATTGATCAGTATCAGCTATGATTATATTATAAATTGTTTTCTTCTTTATCAGCATTGTGTGATGTTTTCATTCCACCTTTTCTTACTCATATATATATATAATATATATATATATACATATACAGAGAAATAAATAGATGATAATGGTGATGACTACTGGAAGTTACTTTATATCCTTTTGTTCTAAGGATGGAAGAAAATAATAATCAATCATATATTTTCATTTATTAATCAAATATTTCTTATATGTTAGTATTATAGCACTAATACCATTGGGAAAGGTATGGATCCTACTCTCCCTCCAGCTATGGGTAAATAGTAGGGCAGACTGGGCTCTTTAACCTTGGTTAGGCAACCGGTCTAGGAGAAGGAAAAGTCTGAATTCAAACCTGTTAAACTCCGCTTAAGAAATTGACCTTGTGTCACATCCTGCTTGTGCAGAGGGGTTAGTGTATATATATATATACATATATATATATATATATATATATATATAGTTAAAAATCAATGGCAAAATGAATGAATGGATGAAACAAGAATGAATGAAATGAGGGGGGATCGCTTAAGAAATTGACCTTGTGTCGCATCCTGCTCGTGCGGAGGGGTTGGTAAATATCTATATGTTAGTATTATTTGTATTATTCGGACTGTTGTCTTCATCTTCATTCTTATCTGTACAACGTTTTGGCTGATGTGCCCTCTGGCCTTCTTCAGGTATTTCTTGTCTGACTCAGGAACCTTCTCAGACTCAGGAACCATCACGGAGACCTTCTTTTCGAACTCAGGAACCTTCTTGTCGTAATCAGGAGGCATCACGGAACTTTGAACCTAACTCTTTATTCAGTCCACGGGGGTATCCTGTTATCATTCCGCTAACCATAGCTGGGGTAGAGGCATTAAGCAGTGTTAATTATTATTCTATGTTACTGCTGCCTCTGACCAGGATTGAACCTGCAGTCTAGAGATAACTGTCACTTAGAACTGTCTTAACCTAACTCCTTTATCCACTAGGCCATGTATCCAAGCCTCATCTAAAAAATTCAGAGAAATTCTTATATATTGTTGGATATTTACACAATTATTTCTATTTCTTGTTTATTTTTGTGTTTATTTCTTCTTTTTTTTGTTGTTGTTGTTATTGAAAGTCAGTTTAAAATCCGGTTTGACATTTCTAAAAAGAAAAAAAGAACCCAATCTTGAAGTTTTGTATCTGGGTTCGAAAATGCATCCTCCACCCAACAAATAAAAAGATTTTTAAAAGTCTATGTGTCTAATGAGGAGACAAATATTAATTTTGGATTTGAGACAAGTTAAGACTATAAAACCTAATTAGTGGTGATTTAAGAAGATAAGAAAAATACCTAAAAGTGAGTGAGTGAGTGAGTGAGTAAGGGAGGTAATGGCTGAGTGAGTGAGAGAGTGAGTGAGGTAATGGCTGAGTGAGTGAGTGAGTAAGGGAGGTAATAGCTGAGTGAGTGAGATGTAATGGCTGAATGAGTGAGTGAGTAAGGGATGTAATGGCTGAGCGAGTGAGTGAGTGAGGTAATGGCTGAGTGAGTGAGTGAGTAAGGGAGGTAGTGGCTGAGTGAGTGAGTGGGTGAGTAAGGGAGGTAATGGCTGAGTGAGTGAATGAGTGAGGTAATGGCTGAGTGAGTGAGTGTGAGTGACTGAGGTAATATCTGAGTGAGTGAGTGAGTAAGGGAGGTAATGGCTGAGTGAGTGAGTGAGTGAGTGAGTGAGTAAGGGAGGTAATGGCTGAGTGAGTGAGAGAGTGAGGATGTAATGGCTGAGTGAGTGAGTGAGTAAGGGAGGTAATGGCTGAGTGAGTGAGTGAGTGAGTAAGGGAGGTAATGGCTGAGTGAGTGAGTGAGTGAGGTAATGACTCAGTGAGTGAGTGAGTAAGGGAGGTAATGGCTGAGTGAGTGAGTGAGGTGATGGCTGAGTGAGTGAGTGAATAAGGAGGTAATGGCTGAGTGAGTGAGTGAGGTAATGGCTGAGTGAGTGAGTGAGGTAATGGCTGAATGAGTGAGTGAGTAAGGGAGGTAATGGCTGAGTGAGTGAGTGAGTGAGGTAATGGCTGAGTGAGTGAGTGAGTGAGTGACTGAGTAATGGCTGGCTGAGTGAGTGAGAGAGTGAGTGAGGTAATGGCTGAGTGAGTGAGAGAGTGAGGGATGTAATGGCTGAGTGAGTGAGTGAGTAAGGGAGGTAATGGCTGAGTGAGTGAGTGAGTGAGTGAGGTAATGAGTGAGTGAGTGAGTGAGTAAGGGAGGTAATGGCTGAGTGAGTAGTGAGTAAGGGAGTGGTGAGTGAGTAAGGGAGGTAATGGCTGAGTGAGTGAGTGAGTAAGGGAGGTAATGGCTGAGTGAGTGAGTGAGTGAGGTAATGACTGAGTGACTGAGTGAGTAAGGGAGGTAATGGCTGAGTGAGTGAGGTAATGGCTGAGTGAGTGAGAGTGGCTGAATGAGCGATGAGTATGAGTCTGAGCGAGTGAGTAAGGGAGGTAATGCTGATTGAGTGAGTGAGTGAGCAAGGGAGGTAATGGCTGAGTGAGTGAGTGAGTGAGCAAGGGAGGTAATGGCTGAGTAAGTGAGTGAGTGAGTGAGCAAGGGAGGTAATGGCTGAGAGAGTGAGTGAGTGAGTGAGGTAATGGCTGAGTGAGTGAGTGAGTGAGTGAGTGAGTGAGGTAATGGCTGAGTGAGTGAGGGGGGAGATAGAGGGAAAAGGGGAAGAAGATTCAAACAAGATTATCTGTATTAAGATTCAAGGTTTTTTCAACATCTAAAGACTTACAACGAGTTTCAAGAAAGACAAAAACAAATACAATCAAAACTATTCTGTTTTGTCTTTTTTGATTTTCTCAATATCTTTGCTGAGTGTTTGTAGTTAATGAGTTCAGGGAGAAAAAAATGAAATATTGATTGCGTTTCATCCTCCTCCCCATCATCAGGTCGCGCTGACAACACAGATAACGCTGACTCTCTCTCTCTCTCTCTCTCTCTCCAATTGTCCCTATCGGTCATCACACCTGGCAGGTCTCCCGCACAGCATCCAGAATCTGCACAGAGTTGATTGATGTAGTCTTTTGCTGGTTGGCCTACACTGGTGTGTTCGTGTGTAGGTGCAAATAGAAGAATATCACTTATGAGTTCCTCCTTGTTTCTCCAGCAATGTCTAACATGTCTTGTTTGCCTTACTCGGATGGTTTGTATGATAGAGGGCAAGTGGCTGTACAGCTATAACTATAATTAATCAATTAGCAGTATTTACCTATATTGATTGATTAAAAAAAAAATTAACAAACCGTCATTTGACTATAATAAATTTATTTTGACCATTATCCAGCAGTTATAAATATAACAAACACACACACACAATATATATATATATATATATATATATATATATATATTTGTAAATGTATAAGTATTAACTTACCGGTGGGTATAAGTACGATCGTTGGAAGCGCACAATATCCTGAGGCTAAGGTTGAGAAAAAACAAATACAAAGTGCTCAATACAATGTAGAGCATAAATTTATTTTAACAATGGAAAGGAGTAACCTACTCGAGTTTCATCGATTGATTCTTCAGGGTTACTTTAAATTAATCGAGTTTTCGATTAATCTTAGGTGTTATAAACATGCCTGTTGGAAAACTCGATTAATTTAAAGTAACCCTGAAGAATCAATCGATGAAACTCGAGTAGGTTATTCCTTTCCATTGTTAAAATATATATATATATATATATATATATATATATATATATATTGTGTGTGTGTCATTGGTGGATAATATAAACTTCATTATCATTATTGTTGCATTGTATGGGGCTATGTTAAGTTTGTTGGTGCTGGTGTCTTAACCCCAATAAAAGTTTGGTTCTTTGTTCTTTTGGGCTGGTGAGCTGAAATGGAACTTAGGAATGAAAAGGCACAAAAGAGGAAAGAAAAGGAAAGAGACAAAGGCAAGAGGTAGTTTTACAACTTAGGCTTTATTGAACGGGGTCATAGTGGCCTGTAGCGAGGGAAAATCTCCCTGGCTAAAAGGACCAACTAGACCCAATTACGGCCTCAGTTTGAATGGCTGAGGTATTATTTTTTGGGGGGTGGGAGTCAGTCCTTTTTGTTGGACCTGCGCAAAGGTGTCTTCCGGTCAAGGTCCCATGGGAGTTTGTTCTTTTTATTTTATTCTTATTTTTATATATTTTTAATCTCCACAGGTGATGAAGGTTTTTTTTATACCTTTTCATCAGAATATAGTTCAAAATTGAATGTAATAGTGAGATTGGAGTTCAAATTTGCTTATTACAATGATGCAGTCCAGCACGCTAGCCCCTATACCACAGATACAACCCTTTAGAGAGCTGTGGCAATGTTGAAAAAGACTATTCAGTGAAAAACATAGATTTAGACCAATGATTATGATATATAATGAAATATCTCAAAATGCATATGGTTTGCAAAAGAAAAAAATAGACGAGAAGGTTTGGATTAATATCGTTTATTTAAAATAAACAAAAGCTGGAATTGTCGTGATGGTAATTCCTTTTCGCTGCTTGGTGAAATGAGGGTAGGCGTGGGGTTTAAAGTCAGTTCTGGCTCTGCATGGCGCGAGGTCCGGTGAGGTGTGGGTATAGTATGGTGTGGGTAAGGAAGGGCTCTGTGGCCGAGTCAGTTGTAGTGGATAGTGATGTGGGCAGATGAACCAGTGAATAGTAGTTGTAGTATCGTGTTGGCAGGGTACGATGTAGCTAGGTAAAAGTTGTATGTTGATATGGTGATTTGAGGTATCGGGCCGGCCGTAGTGTCGGTGGCGTAGGGTTGAAACAAAGTTGAGTTGGCTGGTGAGATGCAGGTGTGTGTTGTGGTTGGTTCAGTGCTCCCTTTTATCTTGCCTGCTGGCCGGTGATACTCATAACTTGGAAACCCTCGGTCAACTCTCCTCGACTTTAAGTCAACTTGTTTATATAGCAAAGGATAGGATCCAAAATCCTTTTGAAGGGTTTTGGGGGGAAGTTTTTTTTTTGGTTGAAAAACATTAAATCGAGGATATTTTTATTGTTTATAAATTTTGTTTTTCAACCTGAAGTTTTTTTGGAGCCTATGCGTAGACCCATGTTATTTTGGTCACTTCGTTTTAGGGTACTGTTGAGTTGACATCCGCTTGGCGTCTGCAACTTATGTTTTGTTTTGTTTTTAAATTTGTTTTGTTGGCGAGTGGATGTATTGTGTTAGTAAGGATTGTGAATCATAAAAAAAATCTTATTTTTGTTATAACAATTATAAGAATTTATTATATAGTTTGGGGTGAAGGTTTTTTATTGGTCGAAAATTCGGATTCTGTTTATAATATTATTTTTTATTGTTTAGGAATTCCTTTCAAGCGGAAGCTCAGCCCGAGCCTATGTGCAGAACTGTGTTAATTTGGTCACTTAGTTTTGGGGTCCGTTGAGTTAACTTCCACTTAGCGTCCGCGACTTGTGTTTTGTTTTGTTTTTAATTTGTTTTGTTGGTGAGTGGATGTATTGTGAAGTAAGGATTGTGAATCATAAGAGATATCTTATTTCTGTTATAACATCTCTCTCTCTCTCTCTCTCTCTCTCTCTCTCTCTCTAATGTTAATTTATTTATTTCTGTTATAACAATTATATAAAATCTTTACTATATAACTGTTAGTTAACCTAACGAGTTGCTAAAGAGGTACTCCCCTTCGATCATTAAGGGACTGACGGGAACCTGGATATGGGAATTCTGCCATGTTACTTTTGACTGGGGTTATGGACAGTACAGATGTGCGTCAGCACGCTTGAACTAGTGATCATGTGTGTCAGCAGGGTTGGGCTAGTCACTTTTAGGGTAGAACCATTTTCTACCCTGTGTTGAATAAGGACTCATCAACAGAGAGTCAACAGACGAGGCCACTGGCCCCATGTGTGAACACACACATAACACAAAGGATGGCCCATGTGTGAACACACACATCGTAACCCAAGGACTGGCCCAATAGGTGAACACACGTATCATACACACAGTGCCCATGTGACGAACATGCACATGATACACACACAGCTGAACTCTATCCAAAACCATCCGACTGTATTCCCTGTCAGTGAGAATAAATAAAACAAATATTGTTATTGTTAGACATATTTCACTGTTTTTATTATCAATTTTGTATATCCTACATTTCGAGATATAACAATCCAATTTTTGTATGTAATACAGTAAAAATATGGGTAAAGAAGAACAGTTTTCTCATTTATTCCTACCATAAAATAAACTGAACCCTCATTTTATGTCCGTGTTTTTGCAATAAATGTTTTATTTTTCTTGCACCCGTTATTTTACAATACTAAATATATTTTATTCATTTATTCTAATATTCCCTTCAATGTGTATATTCTAAAAGTTTTTATTTTGTGAAAATGTTTAGTTTTAAAGTGGGGGGCTCGTTTTACAATTTAGGCATAAATTGGATCCTCCTTTTATGACCGTAATTTTGTTTTTCGTCGACGATGATTAAAATCTGACGTTTTTATTTTAGAGTACCAAAGCCAAAAAGAAAAAAATAACAACAACAAAAGGTAATCTTCAACTTTTTACTCATAAATTCCTACCATAAAATTAGGCTTGGGCATTTTATGGTAGGAATTTACGAGTAAAAAGTTAATTGGTTCTATAAGCAGGTAGAAATAATTTTGATTAACTCAATGTGTATTAATATATTGGTAAAAACTATTTTCTTAGATTTTTTTGTTAACTTCATGTGTATCAATAAACGTGTGGCAATAATTTACATTAACTTGCATATTAAAATGCAACTTACTGTTACATAATTATTAGATTCCTAATACTTATGTACAGTAGTGTAGAAACCAAAATGGCTGTTATAAGTGCAGCCGGCGGCCTTGAAGGATTGAATGACAAGGCTTGACCTCAGTCCTGATCTTCCTTCCGGTAGATACCGTGAGAATCAGTGGAGAAGACCCTCTTCCGGTTTAGATTAGAGAGAGTTTTAGTACGATGGTGGTAAGTCGTGTTATGCAATCTGCGCAGGTAGTCTGGTGGGGATTTCAGAATAAAATATGATCTAAGTTAAATCAAAGTCTTGTGTTATTATCTAAAAACTACCAATGACACAAGGCTTCTGATAAAGAGAAATCCCCAATGGAAGACCAGACACGAAGTCCCCAAGACGAAGTCCAGATGCTGGAAGAAGAATAATAGAAGTAAGAAAGTAAGGAAAAAGAGTATACAACACTTACAAACAGATCTATTTGACCATAGATAAGACCCTAACAGGTACAACTATTTAGGTTAGAGTGGATCTGAGAGTAATGGCAATGAAGGGATACTCTACACTTCCCATAATTCCAAAATTGGAACCTCACCACTAGATCGTTTAGTGTCATACTCAGGACACTCTATTGTCTTGTAGCAATTTTGCATGTCAGGTTAAGAGATATATATGATGTGTTGAATACTGTCCTCCAATTTTTATAATTGTTCAAGAAATATACCAATTAATAATAATTATAGAGTACTTTCTCTTAATTAATAATAACCTGCTAACATTAATAACCTTAATTAAGAATAACCTTAATAATAATAAGCTTATACAAATAATATTTGTATAGAATATTTGTATAAATTATATACAAATACAAATTATATATACAAATAATAACCTTAATAATGATAATAATAATAATGTTAATAACCTTAATAATAATAATAATAATAATAATAATTTGGAACGGTCCCAAAAGGATTGGAAAAGGGTTTGGAAAGTTTGGAAATCAGAGGAAGAATTGAAACCATTCAGAACACTGCACTGCTGCAATCTGCCAGAATACTCAGAGGAGACCTGGAGACCTGAGGAGACTTGCTGTCACTCAGACTCCAGTGAAAGACCATCAGCTAACATTGATGTGAAAACTCAAAAGGAGTAAATAATAATATTGTTAATGTTGATATGGACAAACAGAAAAATAACAAAAACTAGAAAACAAAAATGGGAAGAAAAACAATTATATGGACACTTCAAACGACAAATCAGAGAGGTCACACATGAAAAGACTTGGACATGGTTAAGAAAAGGAAACCTCAAAAGAGAAACTGAATCACTAATATTTGCTGCACAAAATAATGCCATAAGCACAAACTATATCAAAGCAAAAATTGATAAGACCCAACAAAATAATAAATGTAGACTGTGCAGTGACAGAGATGAGACGGTAAACCATGTACTAAGCGAATGTAGCAAACTAGCACAAAGGAAATACAAAACTAGGCATGACTGGGTTGGGAAGGTGATCCACTGGGAATTTTGCAAAAAATTAAACTTTGACCATACAACAAAATGGTATATGCATAAACCAGAATCTGTTCTTGAGAATGAAATGCATAAAATTCTCTGGGACTTTGAGATAAAAACGGATCACCTTATCCCAGCAAGACCAGACCTAGTATTGATTAACAAAAAAGAAAGAACTTGTCAACTAGTGGATTTTGCAGTTCCAGCAGATCACAGGAAAACGGAAAGATGGACAAATACCTGAACCTTGCCAGAGAATTGAAAAAGTTATGGAATATGAAAGTCAAAGTGATACCAATTGTAGTTGGTGCACTTGGAACGGTCCAAAAAGCTTGGAAAAAAGACTGAAAAATCTTGAAATCAGAGGAGGAATTGAGACCATCCAGACTACTGCACTGTTGCAATCTGCCAGGATACTCAGAAGAATCCTGGAGACCTGAGGAGACTTGTTGTCACTCAGACTCCAAGGAAATACCATCAGCTAATGCTGGTGTGAAAAACTTAAGAACTATAATAATGTTAATAACCTTAATTAATAATAACCTATTAATAATAATTATAGAGTACTTTCTCTTATTTATTTATCTATTTGAAATGAATTATAATACAAAATCTGTAAATGGGATCTGACTCAGCATTGCGGTTAATTTGCCATGGAAGATGACCTTTAAGTGAGTGCAAATTAGTTAAAATGTTGTTGATTTACTTGTTAACATCATTGGAACATTTGGTGAATATTGAGCAGACATGTATACAATAAAAGGTCAATCAGTGCATTGTAACTTGATCCCAATATAACCACATTTGGTGTGATATGTTAGACATAGTTTAATGAAAGGTCCCATATGTGTTCACTTGGGCAGGGCCAAAAATAGCCTCAGTCCCCACAACCATTGTCATGCTCCCACTGCTCTTTTGGTGCAATAGGGAAGGTGCTGCTGCGAGGTTGGAATACCCAGGACCAGGCTCTCATTGAATTTCATCATGTTCTGTTTGAAGACAAGAACATGGCTGAGCAATATGAACCGATACTATGGTTTAATCCAATAACTAACGCTGGGTACAGGAGGAGATATACATATTTACCAACCAATTTATAAAATTTTTTTGTTGTGTAACTGTATTTGTCCAGCATTATATTTTCGAAAGACGAGTCGCAATCTTATTTTAAAATAAGTCCATTAATACTTTTTCTTGTCTTTTGTTGAATGCATTTCTTCGAGTTACGTCACGCATCATGACATCTTCGCGTGTGCGGATCGCGACTCGTCTTTCAAAAATATAACGCTGAACGAATACAGTTACACAACAAAAAAATAATTTATAAATTTTTTATCTCCTGTCATCTATAAAACATCCATCAATTTCTTCACCCCTTAATACATCCTGATGAAGGTTTAAAGAAACCGAAACGTTTAAGCGTCGATAAATAAATTCATCTAATTTTTGGAACACTTGTTTTTTCAAATTTCTTAATATATATATATATATATATATATATATATATATATATATATATAAAAAGTGTTGTTCTGGTTCCAACGGGAGAAAAATCAATATTTTATAAAAAAGGAAGGTCCGCAAAATGTATTTTGTTCTCAGAAAAAAAATTTTTTAATTCTTTTTGTTTTACATGTGCAACACGTGTTTCAGATCTTCTGGTATCTTCTTCAGGCTTTGGTTGATAATATGAAAATGAATTCTTACATGTATGTGTATATATATACATACACATGAGCACTTCACCCTCTCTTTCCCTTTTTTTTTTTTTTTTTTTTTTTTTTTTTTTTTTTTTTTTTTTTTTTTTTTTTTTTTTTATGGGGGTGGAATGGAATTTCATCTTTAACACTAGTCCCTCAAGCCGGTGTTCCTCCATTTGGGTGGCTGAGCAATAAAGTCATTAGCTGAATTTTTATAGCCTTTAACTTTTCTTATTTTTATTACTTTTCTAATTGGGTTGTCTTGATAAAGTTCATCAAATGTTCATTTGATATATCAAGTGTGTGTGTGTTTGTAATTTGTTTTTTGTTCTTTGTTCCGAAGATATTCTATGTAGAAAAACATAGAATATCTTCGGAACAAAGAACAAAAAACAAATTACAAACACACACACACTTGATATATCAAATGAACATTTGATGAACTTTATCAAGACAACCCAATTAGAAAAGTAATAAAAATAAGAAAAGTTAAAGGCTATAAAAATTCAGCTAATGACTTTATTGCTCAGCCACCCAAATGGAGGAACACCGGCTTGAGGGACTAGTGTTAAAGATGAAATTCCATTCCACCCCCATAAAAAAAAAAAAAAAAAAAAAAAAAAAAAAAAAAAAAAAAAAAAAAAAAAGGGAAAGAGAGGGTGAAGTGCTCATGTGTATGTATATATATACACATACATGTAAGAATTCATTTTCATATTATCAACCAAAGCCTGAAGAAGATACCAGAAGATCTGAAACACGTGTTGCACATGTAAAACAAAAAGAATTAAAAAATTTTTTTTCTGAGAACAAAATACATTTTGCGGACCTTCCTTTTTTATAAAATATATATATATATATATATATATACGAGTGAGAATACATTGCGTACATGCATTATTGTTTTTACATCAGTTCTTTTTTTGTTTTTTTTGCTTTCTGAGTTGGGAATATAAGCAAAAGTCAATCTATCTATATATATATATATAACTAGAAGAGGAATGTTAACCTACTCTAAACAAATCATAAAAATCTAAGAAGTTCGTTTAGTGTTGGGGTTATGGGATCGGCCTGTCAGCTTGGCAGTCCGGTTTCAAATCACGCACAGGGCGGTCTTCCGATCTATAGCTCTGCTGATGAGGCCTAATAGGCTGAAATGTACATACAGAGATTGATTTTTCTCGATTTGTTTAGCCATACATTTAATAGGTATTCCCGCCTAATTCATTATTAATTAATTAATTTTCAAAATTAGGTACGACTCCAATTAAACACTTATTCTCCAAAAAATTATCGGCAAAAAGCCATTCTAAACAAACCTTATATATATATATATATATATATGTATATATTTATAAAGGAAAAGTTGACTTACCTGTGAATTTGGTCACGATGGTTAGTAAGTGTGGAATTCAGGGAGGTAAGTCAGCGATATAACAAATACAAAGTGCTCAATACTAAGTAGATCAAATTTATTATAAAATGGGTACAAGAGATAATAGTCTATCTACAAGTCTGTCTCTATCTTGAAGAATAAAACTATATTTGCAATTTTCTGCTTTAGCGAACAGACTAAGACAAAAAATGGACAACATTCTTCAGAATATTGCCTGCCAAAATTCTTGTTCATTTTTTGCTGCTTCAATATTTTATTTGTGATTGAGATAAATGAATTATTATTGAAAGATAAAAAAAAAAGAAAAAGGCAAAAATATTAACCATATTAAATGTGAAAAGATGAAACAGGTAAAAAAAGAAGCCTTTTAATCTATTTAAAAAAAAAAAAATTAAAAAAAAAAAAAATAATAATAGAAGATGAAAACAATTCATCTGACATAAACCAGAGAAAGAACGGTATGAGATTCTCTGATAGCCACCATGGGGGGAATTTGTAGACATCCGTCGTATGTTGGCTACAAAAAATTCCCTTTCAGCTACACATACGAAAATGAAAATTCACCAGAGAAACATCAGAGTAATAATGACGGGTGCTCCTCTGACAACCAGCTTAGGAGACCCTGTCAACATCATTGCGAATGTTGGCCTCTCAAATCTTTTGTCCATCTACGCAAACGAAGAATGAAATAACGATTCAACTGAGAGATATCCAAGTAAGAAATGGACAAGAAAATACATAAAGGTACCCGACTGTTAGTTTAAAAGCAATCCAATTTTTTAAAATCTATTTTAGCAGCTGTATATTGTACCGTTGTCCCCTTTTTCCGGGCACTAAAATGATAACTGTAATGCGGCGGCAGCGGTGGTGTATATTGTATAGCGGGTCTCGTCCACGTGCCTCCAAATTCACAGTACTAAAAATGGTGTTAATAGAAATTATAACACAAGAAATATGTCGTCACAACTGCTAGCCTTTATTTCCAGGGTAGGTTCGTCTCGTGTGCTGTATCGGAGAGGAGGAAAGGCAGAGAGAAAGAGAGAGAGAACACTACTTGATTACTGTGACCCCATACTAGCCACTAGAGGCCCGATCCATACCCTACGACGGCGGAAGGCAAAAAGAGACCGATACCTTTCTTCGTTGTTCCACGTCATCACGTGACATCCGGTTCCGGTCAACACTCGACTTCCGGTTGCGGTCAACACCCGACTTCCGGTTGACACTCAATTCTCCATTCGGGGTCACGCTATGGTCAAACCATCATTCATCCTATTTTGGGTCATCACTATTTTTTAAACCTTTATCATCTCTTATTTCTTCCTCCTCCTTCCATTAGTAGTCCTTGCCAAATGAATCTTGCTATAATATTTACTTTAAGTCATATCATATATATTGTGTTTTATATATATATATATATATATATATATATATATATATATATATGAGGAAGAATGAATAAAGAAAAGAAAGCACAGAATGGATAATAAAAGATGAATTTAATCAATATCACTTACACATGTGTTTCGGTCAGTTCATCTGTGTGAAAATATTCCGCACAGAGAAGATTCAACTTTCACCAGAGTGAAATTTTATTTTGAATGAAAAAATTTGTTGGGGAAAAACTGAGAATTTTTAGAAATGTTCGAAGAGAATTTTTTTAAATCACTTTTGGAACGCTGAAATAGACCGTTAGAATTTGGATATTTGATTTTTCTAGGGGTTATGGTAGAAACAATTTTGTATTGCAAAAAATTATTTATCCCTAACATGTTGAAAATTTCCCGGAAAAATAGTGTATGTTATTGTATAGTGTATATATATATAAATAAATATATATATATATATAAATAAATATATATATAAACTAGTGTATGTTATTGTATAGTGTATATATATATATATATATATATATATATATACGTATATATATATATTTGGAGGATATGTGCTTAATTGAACTCATACCTAATTTTATATATATTTGGAGGATATATGCTTAATTGAAATCATACCTAATTTTGAAAATTAATTAGTTAATAATTAATGAATTTAGGCGGGCATATATGTTCAAATGTAAGGCTAAACAAATCAAGAAAATGTCAATCCCTGTATGTACATTTCAACCTATACAGGGATTGACATTTTCTCGATTTGTTTAGCCTTACATTTGAACATATATGCCCACTTAAATTCATTAATTATTAACTAATTAATTTTCAAAATTAGGTATGACTTCAATTAAGCATATATCCTCCAAAAATTGTCAGCTAAAAGCCATATCAAAAAAACAAACACATTGTTTTGTTTACTTACTTTCATATATATATATATATATATATATATATAATATATATATTATATATGAAGATAAGAGGGTTGGAGTAAAATCCGACAGTATGAGGTAAGGTAAAGGGAAAGTGGACAAAAAATAATGACTCAAACAAGTAGAAGTAGGAGAGAAATATTTCATTCTTCTTTATGCGAAGAACTTACCACCCCCCTTTCCCAACAAGCACCTAGCAACTTGATCTTCCCCCTCCACTTTATATGATAGTTATTCTCTGTTCAATCAAATCCTCTCTAACCTCCCTAGCCCTCAATTTCACCACAAACTCACTTTCTCTTCTATAAATACAAATGTACGTACTTTGTTTTAAATAAAGTTAAACTGATGAAGTTTTTCGCGTAAAGAAAAACGAAATATTTATTTTGTCCACTTTCCTTTTACCTTACCTCATATATATATATATATATATATATATATATATATATGTATACTTCGGCAGCATTTTTTCTTTTAGACATGTTCTGTTAAACACCACAGACAATTCAAGTCTGAGGAGTTTTTTTATGGTCCTTTCAATTTTCCTAGCGATCTTTTTCGTGTTTGGGTGGAGAAGTTGTAATAGTCCACCAAATCCTTGTTTTTTTCGAGCGCTTTCGGCTGGTTTATCAGCCATCATCAGGTGGGGAAATGATGTTAAGTTTTTCAAGTGCCTCGTTTTTATAGAAGAACGAGTAGTAGCTTAAGAGTGGTGGTGGGGTTAGTACGAAACAATGGATTAATGGGTTTTTGAGGGGATACAGAATTGTGAGGAAGGGAGGGGGAATGGTTAGAGTGGGATTTTTTATAAGCACTGGAGGACGTGTTTACTGGTTTGAAAGTTTATTTTGTTAAGGTAGGTTTTTTTAATTTGATATAGAGTGCTTCCATTATTTGCAGTTTTTGTTTGTTTTTTTCTTTATGGAGTGTGAGTGTGTTTTCTGTTAAAATTTTTCTGTAGGTTGAGGGGGGGCAATCCATTGTTTCGTACTAACTCCCACCACCACTCTTAAGCTACTACTCGTTCTTCTATAAAAACGAGGCACCAAACATGAAAAGATCGCTAGGAAAATTGAAAGGACCATAAAAACTCCTCAGACTTGAATTGTCTGTGGCGTTTAACAGAACATATATATTATATATATATATATATATATATATTACCCCATAAAATTAATAAAAAAAGCGTTCGACAAAGCATCATCTCTAAATAGACAGGAACTACTCAAATATAAACCACACCAAACTAATGACCGAATCCCCATAGTATTTCACCACGGTCGACACATGCACAAACTAATCAAGCTACTCATCGAACAATATAAAATCCTACAAACCGACCCCACAACAAAGTCCATCTTCAAAACCCTCCCCATCAACGCAAAAAAACAATAAGAAGAAGTTGTCATCTCGTGGATTTTGCCATTCCAGTGGACCACAGAGTGAAAATGAAAGAAAATGAAAAGATAGACAAATACTAAGACCTTGCCAGAGAACTACATAAACTGTGGAGCATGAGGGTGAAGATGATACCAATTGGAGTTGGTAACCTTGAAATGGACCCCAAGGGTTTAGAAAAAGACTGGAGGAACCGGAAATCAGAAAATTGAGACCATGCAAACTGCAGCATTGTTAAGATCAGCTAGAATACTCAAAATAGTTCTGGAGACCCGAGGAGAATTGCTGTCTCTCAGATTCCAGTGAAAGACCACCTGAGTTAGCTGGTATGAAAAACTCACAAGGAGTAATATAATAATCCATCAACAAAGCCAAGAAAAGATAAGATCATTAAGAAGGGAGGTTCTTACCTTGCATAGGTGGGGATCAAAATGTAGTATCTGTTCCAGATTCTATGCTTTAGACTACCTTTTATACCCAGCCTCAGCTAGTGGTCCAGTGTGCTTCGGCCTCTGGACTGGTAGGGTACAATTATTAGCGTTGATCCCAGGCAATACCTGCCCCCTTCGGGGCAGGGCTGGGTTTATTGCCCAGCGCCTGAGACGCCCCCTTGAGGATGATTGCCGAAGGGATTGACGCAATTTTTGTTCTTTCTCACCCATGAGCTTCGGCCTGTGGGTGGGCCCACGTTAAAACGAGGCCTTGTGCCCAGCCCATACAAGTGGGGTATGAGGCAAATACCGCCCCCCCCATTAAGAAGGGAGGTTCTTCCACATTCTCCATACTCACTAGATTTAACATCCACAGATTTTCATTTGTTTCAATCACAAGAAACATTTCCTGAGTGGCACAGCATTCAAAATGGCCGGTCAGTCATTTTTTTTAACTTTTACTTAATTGTGGAATTGAGAATTTGCCTTCATGTTGAAAATGAAGGTGATTCCATTTTTGATGATAATATTTAAATAAATTTTACTTACATTTTTTTTTATATCTTCTCCAGTAAAATTTAATTATTTTCTGAACACCCTAATGTAATGTTCCACATGACAACATGTGCACACACACACACACACGCGCACACACACACATATATACATTTTTAGTTCATATTCATTCTATTGATAAATACAATTATATAGATACATCAATAAGTGAAAAAAAAAAACAATTATTTTACATAACAAATATTTAACTTTTTAACATAATATCCTTCATAGATTGAACATGATACAGTGAAATTCGTTTCATATCAAAATTCAGTTTGTAACTCGATCAATCTCTCTCTCTCTCTCTCTCTCTCTCTCTCTCTCTCTCTCTCTCTCTCTCTCTCTATCTATCTATCTATAATATATATATATATTGTCGACGGGGTGGCCTAAAGTCGGTATCAGCCAGTCAGCGAGGGAGTCTATCCCCTTTTCAATAGCGCTAGACCAAGGAGATTGTTTTTAGCATCTGAGGTGGAGCACCACACCTACCATCAGCTCCTTGCTTTACCGCACAGATCCCTGTGCTACTCATTCGCTGAGTTGACGAGGACTGGTATCGAACTAGGAACCTTATGGTTTCTAGCCGAACGCTCTACAGACTGAGCTAACCCGGCCCTTATATATATATATGGTATTTGTGGAAAAGGTGACTTACCGGTGAAACAGGTCACAATGGTTAGTCAATGCAAGATTCACAATGAAAGGCAGCGATATAACAAATATAAAGTGCTCAATACGTTGGTAGCGCAAATTTGTTATGATAAGGGTATACGGTAATCACCTACTCGAGTTTCACCATAAGGATCTTCAGGGTTAAATCCACTGGATTAATCAAGATATTGATTAATTGCAGTTGATTGCACGTGTGTATTTTTTTGCGATAAACGTTTGGTTGATAAACCAACCGCTTATGTCAAAAAATACACACGTGCAATCAACTGCAATTAATCAATATCTTGATTAATCCAGTGGATTTAACCCTGAAGATCCTTATGGTGAAACTGGTGTAGGTAATTACCATGTACCTTTATCATAATATATATATATATATATATATCTAGGAGCAACTAATTGACTTTCACCGCCAGTGTAATAAAGCAATGATCATCTGTTGTTTACAGATTTGAACTGTCTGGTGATCGTAAAATATATACACCGATGTATGTATTTATCAGTTAAAACACCGCTCCTTAATGGCAGCTGATAAAAAGTCAGTCGGGTTTTGCTCCTGGTCAAAGGTAGTTTCTGTGTCTAGCCACACT
>CM042168.1:58398234-58408234 GCA_023376005.1 Doryteuthis pealeii
GTATCAATTGTGGAGCTTGGGGGAGTGTGGAGTACCCCTTCATTGCCATTACTCCCAGGTTCAATTCAGGAATGGTAGCATCTTTTAGGGTCCCATCTATGGGTCAAATAGAAAAAAATGAGTTTAAAAAAAAAATCTGTTAAAAAAAATTGTATTTAAAAAAATGTTTAATAGATATCAAGAATGATTAAAACAAAACGTCTTCAGGATAAAATAACCCAGCAAGGGTTGGCATGCCGTAAAATCAAACCAACCAACCAACCAAGTCTTTTCCCATCACAATCTGTCACCAGAAATGTGAATGTACCTTTCATTCTGTCAACATGAAAATTCCTCAAAAAATATTTTTGCCATGTCAGCTTCTGACACTTTCAGGGAATCTTTTTCTTATTCTTTCATTCTTTCATTCTTTTATTCTTTTATTCTGAAATAATAAAAAAAACGCAAAAAAGATTTCTTTGTTCATCAGTGCAACGTAACATAATCTTTAACTTTCTTTTTTTACTGTTCCTTTTCCTTAAAAAAAAAAAAAAAAAGCTGACAGATAGAAAATTGACAGATAACGTAAGTAATTCACTTGAGTTCATAAACCAGCCATTTTTTTTTTTTGAAAGAATGGAAACTAAATGAACTGAAAGATTAGCAAGAAAGAATGCCAGGATGCCAAAAATTACAAAAAAAAATCCGTTTTTTATTCTGCAGAACTTCAAAGTGCCTAATGATATTGAGTACCAAAATTCTGGTCCATGGAATTGATTGGTCAGAATTGCTTTTTAGTCCAAAGATCTTTTAGGAGCTAAATAACAATAAAATGGAAGATTTGAAAAATTATTAGAAAAAAAAAAAATAAAAAATAAAAATAATAAAAAAGTAATGGATGAAAATATTTCAGTGGAAAAATGTTTTGTAATGAATTCCACTGGAATGTCAAGACTTTTAGTAAAAGTAATTGTTCTTCATAAAGATATCTTCATAGAAATAGAGAAAGGAATAAAGAAAATTTGACAGAAAGATTAACAGATCTGAACAAAGAAATATAGCTGGATATATATATATATATATATATATATATATATATATATATATATTGGGAGTTTATGTGCTTAATTAAAGTCATACCTAATTTGTTAATTAATTAATTATAATTAAATGAATTAGGTGTGCATATCGGTTTAAATGTAAAGCGTGAACAAATCGAGAAAAAGTCAATCTCTGTATGTACATTTCAGCCTATTAGGCCTGATCAGCAGTGTCTGCCTGTCAGCCATGACAGGTAGGGTTCGAATCACGCACAAAGCACTGCCCTGTCTATAGCTCTGCTGATGAGGCCTAATAGGCTGAAATGTACATACAGAGATTGACTTTTTCTCGATTTGTTCACGCTTTACATTTAAACACGCCTAATTCATTTAATTATAATTAATTAATTAACAAATTAGGTATGATTTTAATTAAGCACATAATCTCCCAAAAAGTCGTCGGCTATCACCATTTCAAAGACATTGTTTGTCCACTTCACATATATATATATATATATATATATATATATTATATATTCATAGCTAATATTGACAATATTTCAATTTATAAAAAATCATCATCAGAGCATAATGATAATTAGGTCCGTTTTTAGATGTAAATGTTTTTAATCCGGACTCGCTTCTCTCTTAATGTTGAAAAACACACAGACAGACAGTTCATTGTTATCACACACACACACACACACACATATATATATATATATGTGTGTGTGTGTGTGTGTATAGTCATCCACCGACACTGTGTTTTGATGTATCACGTCTCTTCAGGGTGGCTAGACATCAGCAGGCTACCTCCAGCCTGGATGGAAACCCGATCGATTTATCATCAGTCAGACTTTTTAACTACTTGGCCATCAGCACTTACAGACTGGAATAAAGATTTTAGCTGATAAATACATACATATGTATATATGTAAATGCCACCAGAGAGTGCTCCATGCACTTTATAGGAGAGCATTTCCTTTACGCATGTTCAACGATTGTGGAGAGAGAGAGAGAGAGAGAGAGAGAGAGAGAGAGATTGAACAATTAAATAGATGGATAGACATGAATAGTTTAAATGAGACATTGAGATTATTGATATTTTCATTGAAAGAGAGGATAATATATAACTATCTACTGAGTACATATATGTATGCATATTTACCTTGCTATAGTAAACACATACATGATAAATATTTACCCTGTATATTAGGGACTGGCATTTTTGTCGTCTGCTACATAGAAAGAGAAATATTTACCATTACTAAATGACATGATGACATTTTTCAAGAACAATCAGTCAGTATCAAATTCATTGCTTGATAATGTTAAGTACACAAAAGTTGCTTATAAATCAATATATATATATATATATATATTATATGATGGCAGCAAACTCGTATTCAAGTATTGCCATTGCTTGATATAGTAACAATAATAACAATAACAACAAAAAAAGAAAGAAAAAAAAGCTCAATAGTTCAAACAATATAATGGTGAGCTTCAAAAAAGTTCAACAATGAGCTGCACGAAAGTGGCTCTTTGGTCCTGCCAAAGTCTTGCACACCTTCCCACAATTACAGGTATTTCCAGGGAGCACAGGGTATTTTATTAGTCCATCCCGCGATGCACAGATTGGTGACTGATCAGGCCAGCTTTGCTCATACATAGCCTTCCACACTGGTCACATAGTAGACCGATTTGAAGCCCTTGATTGTCTACTTCTTTATTCTTGCGAATATTTCTCTTCAACTGCTCATGCTGTATACGGCCGGTCTCAAACCTTTCCGTGCCCTCCTGCACAGCTCTTCTCCACTGTCCACGGTCCAAAGACTTACTCTCCCAGGTTTTCACATCGATGTCACATTTTTTCAAGGTCGACCTCAGGCAATCCTTGTATCTCATCTTGGGCCCTTGAGCCAAACGCTTGCCGTTTATAAGTTCCCCATAGAGCAGTTGTTTAGGAAGTCGCCCATCGTTCATCCTTATCAATATATATATATATACTCATATAAAGTACTCATAAAATAAAGTTTTCTAAAATTATTCATCAATCTTTCTAATATATAATTAAAGATAATCTTTTTATTTATTTACTGATCTATGTAATTAATTTAATATTTTATTTTATTTTATTTTACAATGAAAAAAAAAAAAGCTAAGTAAATAAATTCTTCTATTTGACCGTTTTTATTTTGAATTCAAGATAGTTACAATGTAGCAATATTCACCGGAAGTTAACCAGACAAGATTAGATATATATACATATAAAAATTCAAACCCATTCTCAACAGATATTTCAAAGGTAAGAGATCAATTTTATCTTCTCTAATAACTTATAAAATAATTATATTAACTTGATGCTTCAAAGGAGTCTAATAATAGATGAGAAAAACATTCTATCAGGGACCCCACTCTCAAAAAGTGTTTTAATACTTTTGAGAGGGGTCCCTTGAAAATTTTTCATTTATCCCCCTCATTTCATTCATTCTTGTTTCATCCATTCATTCATTTTGCCATTAATTTTTAACGATATATATATATATATATATATATATATATATATACACTAACCCCTCTGCACAAGCAGGATGCGACACAAGGTCAATTTCTTAAGCGGAGTTTAACAGGTTTGAATTCAGAGTTTTCCTTCTCCTAGACTGGTTACCTAGCCACGGTTAAAGAGCCCAGTCTGCCCTGCTATTTACCCATAGCTGGAGGGAGAATTGGATTCATACCTTTTCCAAGGGTATTAGCGCTATGTGAAGTTTAAACAGCTTCATCAAGGAATTGAACTCGGGACGAGGAGTTCATTTCCTATGACTCTAACCATTAGACCACGCGCCTCCATATATATCTATATATGTCATCATCATCATCATGTCGCACCAGCAGCACGGATATCCATGACAATCTCTCGCCAACCTTCCCTATCATTCATTGCTCCTGGGAGGTCCTCTGTGTGGCATCCAGTATCTGCGCAGAGCTGGTCAATGTATGTCTTTGCTGGTCAGCCCACGCTGGTGTGCCCATGTGATGGCTTCCACAGAAGAATGTCACTCATGAGTTCATCCTTGCTTCTCCAGCAGTGTCCAGCATGTCTTGTTCGCCTTACACGGATGGTTTGGGTGATAGGAGGCAGGTGGCCCTACAGCTGTTTTCTCATGAGGTATTGTTTCCGTGAAAAATTTGTTGTTCAAAAGGTGTTAGACTTTTACAAATTCAAAAACATCCATCACCTTTAGAACAACAAAAAATCTTTTTCTCTTTTTTTTATCATACTGTCCTGAAGAAGGTTTTATATAAATCGAAACGCTTAAACGTCAACATAAACATAATAGATTCATCTTTTTTGGAACATTTTGTTTTTCCTATTTCTATATATTGTCAGATTCATATATATATTTTACCCACCCACACACAAATATATATTTTCATATATATATGTTCATATATATATATATATATATATATATATACCTATATATACATATATATATATATATACCTATATATACATATATTAATGTTGAAAGATAAATGGAAAGAAAATGTTATATATGGATAAAAAGTATTTATTGAGATGCCGACACATGTTTCGACCTAGAGTTTGTCCTTGTATACATTGTATTCTATTTAGTATTATTTCAAATGTAGCATAAAATAAAATAATAATAATAGAGAAGCATAAAAAAATTATTTTATTGAAATGCCGACACATGTTTCAGCCGTACAGTAGCACTGATACAACTATGGCTTGGAAGAATTGTTGCTTTAACTTAAATGTAAATGTTCTAGGCAAATGAGTGCTCAAAATTTCTATGAAAATTTTAAAAAAATGTATTTGATGCTCTTATTAAGCAAAGAATATTAAAATGTTCCCAATGTTGAATACTGCCCATGACTCTGAGTTTCATGTACAATGGGTAATATTATTGTATATCCATCTGATGATTGTGCAGTCCATTGTATATGAAACATTGTGAACATTTTGATACTATATATATAGTGAAAACTTGAAAAAACACAGGTTCATAAGATGAGTGATGTTTATTTTGCCAACGGTGCAGTGTTTCAATCTGTTTTAGTAGATCTTCATCAGGGCTTTTGTTTATTTGAGCCCTGATGAAGATCTACTAAAACAGATTGAAACACTGCAGCGTTGGCAAAATAAACATCACTCATCTTATGAACCTGTGTTTTTTCAAATTTTTCACTATATTACATACTGTCGGATTCACTTCCATTTTTCTCTTCACATATACATATGTATATATATATATATATATATATATATATATATATTTACCAACAAGCAGGATGCGACACATGGTCAATTTCTTGAGCGGAGTTTAAGAGGTTTGAATTCAGAGTTTTCCTTCTCCTAGACATGTTGCCTAACCAAGGTTAAAGAGCCCAGTCTGCCCTACTATTTATCCATAGCTGGAGGGAGAGTAGGATTCATACCTTTCCCAAGGGTATTAGTGCTAAGTGAAATGCAAACAGTTTCGTCTAAGATTTGAACTCGAGTTGACGATTCCATTTCCTACGACTCTAATCATTATGCCAAGCGCCTCCAATATATATATATATATATATATATATATATATATATGAGGTATGTCAAGAAAGTTTGAGGAGTGGTGTCACAAAAAAATTACTTCAAATCCAATCTACAAACTACAAGTTATCCCCCTCAAAGTAATCCACCTGGAGTCTAATGCACTTTCCCACCCTTCTCTGCCATGCTTGCATGCACAACTAGAATGATTCTTTCAGGACTCTCTGTCGCTCTGTTGTCACAGACTTTTTGATGTTGTGCACATCCTCAAAACGGGCTCCCTTGATCACCCCCTTGAGTGTGGGGAAGAGGAAAAAATTACAGGTCAGGCGAGTAGAGAGGTTGTCAAAGCACAGAGATGTTCATCTGGACCAGGAGTAGGCAGGTGCGTTGTCATGGTGAAGCACCCACAAGTTGTCCTGCCACATCTCTCACCTCTTCTCATGCACTGAATGAAGCAAATGCCACAGTATCTCTGTAGACATGCTGGTTGATTGGTTTGAAGGGGAAAACTAGTAGTTTGGGTTTGAAATAGATCTTTTGAGACACCAGTCCTGGAACTTTTCTGACATACCTCGTATATATATATATATATATATTCTTTGCATTTGAAACAAGTTCACCTGATGATTGTTGATGCATGAAACCAAAATGGTTGTGACTGTTCCTTTGTCACCAAATAAATAGATATTTAAAACCTTTATATATTTATTTTATTATATTATATATATATGTATGTGAAGAGATAGAAGTGAATCCGATGGTATGTAGTATATTAAGAAAATTGAAAATACACAGGTTTAAATAAGTTGAGTGGTAAGTTTATTAGCCGAAGCTGCAGTGTTTCGATCTATTAATTAGATCATCTTCAGGGCATTTGTTGGTGTAAGGAAGGTGATAAAAAATTTTTTATCACAGAATAACGAGAAAAGCAAGTGATAGTCCTTGTTTATCAATCTGTTCAAAATTTGAAATCTGAAGAAAGGACGCTGAAAAATGGACGGTTTGAAATGTGACGTCAAATATTCTTCTTTTACAGTGTGAGTATGTGAGTGTGTGTATCGAAAAAAGGCATTGTGCAGTTATATATATATATATATATATATATATATATATATATATATATATATATGGTCTGAGCATTGCATAGGTGAGAAACTGTCAGTAATCAGGTACCGTTGACTCCATATCCACAGTACATTAACTTATATATATATATTGCATGAATATGGTTATCACTATCTCACTTTTTGAGTTAGTGGTTGGCCAAGATTTTGTGACATTATTATAGGAGTGCTCAATAAAAGTAATAAAGATATTATATATGTAAGAATAAATAAATATATAATAGTTTGTGTATATATATCTATTGCATGGAAGAGATTCTGTGACCCTGGGTTTCATATCTTTCTTTTTGGCATTCATCAGGCAGAATCACTTCCATGCAATAAATATATATACACTTACTACTACTACTATATATATATATATATATATATATATATATATGCTTGTATGGAGGGATTGGTTAAATATTCATATTTCTTTCATCCTCTCAAATAATTTTGCATATGTAAAATTCATAATCTATCTAAAATACATATACATGCCTAAGATAGAGCAGCTTGATCAAAGAATTGTTTTATATTATTTAGACTTTTCAGACTAATGTTCTCATTAGTATTATCTACGTTATTCGGACTATTGTCCTTATCTTCATTGTTATCTGTATAACATTTTGGCTGATGTGCCCTCCGGCCTTCTTCAGGTATTTCTTGTCGAACTCAGGAACCTTCTCGGACTCGGAAACCTTCTTTTCAGACACGGAAACCTTCTTGTCGTAATCGCGAACCTTCTTGTTGTAATCGGGAGCCATCACGGAACTTTGAACGTAACCCTTTATTCAGTCCACTGGGGTATCCTGTTCTCATTCTGCTAACCATAGCTGGGGTAGAGGCATTAAGCTGTGTTAATTATTATTCTATGTTACTGCCACCCTTGACCAGATTGAACCTGCAGTCCAGAGATAACTGTCACTGTCTTAACCTAACTCCTTTATCCACTAGACCATGTGTCCAATTGGACAATCCAGTGTGAACTGAATAAAGGGTTAGGCTCAAAGTTCCATGATGGCTCCCAATTATGACAAGAAGGTTCCTGATTACGACAAGGTTCCCGAGTCCGAAAAGAAGGGATCCCGAGTTCAAGAAGGTTCCCGAGTTCAACAAGAAATACCTGAAGAAGGGCAGATAGGCTGAAACATTGTACAGATAACAATGAAGATGTGGACAATAGTCCAAAAAATGCAGATAATACTAATCATCAAGCCTCATCTCAAACATTCATAGAAATGATGTTCTCATGTTTATTGTTATATACACAATGTTTCAGTTGAGGTACCCTCTGGCCTTTTCAGGTGTTTCTTTTCGAACTTTCGAGCTTTCATGTCATAATCAGGATCCTTCATGGACCTTCAAACCAAACCCTTTATTTAATCCATTGGGGTAGATTGTTTTCATTCTGTTAACCATGACTATATACAAGTGTTAAGGAGGTTGCAGGTTCAATCCTGACAACAGGCAAAACTAACATAGAATACTTAACATAGCTTAACACTTGTACCCTATCTAGTCATGGTTAATGGAATGAGTTTGTGTATATATATTTATTGCATAGTTTGGTTTGAAGTTCTATTTAACCATGACAGGTTACAAGTGTTAAGTTATTATTTTTGCTTGTAATCAGGATTGAACCAGCAACTTTTGGAAAAAAAATAGACCAAGATAATTGTACCAACCAAAAATAATCTATTGGTACAATATTTGGCCAAAAGAAAAAACAATTTATATGCATACATATATATATATATATATAAGATATATATATTCAAACAAAACCGCCAGGAAACTAAAGTTAATAAGTAAAAAGTGCTCAATACCTAAGTAGAGCAAATAATAAAGATAAATTTAATGAGTCAGATAAACCTACTAAAAGTTTTACTTAATGCTGAAGAGCATTAAGAGCATTAAGCGAAACTTTTAGTAGGCTTATCTGACTCATTAGATTTATCTTTGTATGTATGTATGTATGTATGTATATATAGTTAGGCAGCATTTCTTCATTAAGGCATATTTTGATGAACAACAAAGCCATTTTTATCTGCAAATCTTGTTCCATGCCTTTTCAAGTTGCCAGATTGATGTGATTATAGGGCAGAAAGTACTCGGGGAAATAAGTTATGGCAAATACATCAGCCAATTCTCACCAGATATATCAAGTCTCTTCTGTTGATTATTTATATTTATATTTTTAAGGTGATTGATTTTTTAGTTTTAAAGCCAAATATTTTTGATTATGTTCTATCAAGAGTAAGTCTTTAAAAAATCTGATTGCTGATAATCATTATTTGATTAAACAAAAATAAGAGAATTAGTGTAGATCTAAAAAAAAAAAAAAAAAAAAAAAAATGTTCAGTATTTGTTGTCACCATCTTTAAAACATTACAGACCCAAAACTAATTAATTTGAAAGGGACTGATTACGAAATGAAGGCTCCCAAATTTGACAAGAAATACCTGAAGAAGATTGGTGGGCACATTGGCTTAAACGTTGTCTATATAACTAAACATGAGGACAACAATCTAAAAAATATAAATAATATAAATTATCAAGCCTTAACTGAAAAATTCAGACAACTTATTTTTTTCTGTTATTGTTTGATGATCTGGTCAATGTATCCCAATAATCTTAATACAAGTCAAAAATGGAATTTCATTTTTGCATTAACGCATGGGAGTAATGAAAATTCAGATATTCATGTCTTTTCTCTTGAGGATTTCACCTAAGAATGGACAAAGGTTGATAGATGCATTGAACTCTTTTAGTTTTCAAATTGGACATTATGATGAGCTTCTCAATTTACAATTACTATATTCATGCATAAGTTATTGACCAGATGGAAATCTTATCTTTCTGATAAAATAAAATGGAGCCATGTCAGTACTACTGTATGGTTGCACCACTTGGACTTCAACAAAATGCCAAGAGAAAAAGCTAGATTGCAACTACACAAGGATGCTGTCTTGAACAAATCCTGAAAGCGGCACCCTGCAAAACAGTAGTTGTAGCAGTTCCCTGGTAGTATTTTCTGGTGATGCAAATCACGACACGAAGACCGACTGATGTTGAATGAACTGTGATTTTATTGAACTTCCAAACACCGTGAAATACTGAAATAAAATGGGGTATAAAACAATTACTAATTTACAAAAAGGGTCTTTAACAAATGCCAGCAACTTCACAGGAAAATTGGAAAAAATTTACCTGTGCGCCGTTACCAGTACCAAGAACTAACTAAAGGACTAAAATTCAATTTTAGGACAATATTTTCCACACAACTTTTTTGCTGCTTCTCACCT
>CM042168.1:58413234-58445734 GCA_023376005.1 Doryteuthis pealeii
TTCAACAATTGACCTTGTGTTGCACCACTCTCGTGTTTTAATAATCTATATTCAGCTATATCCAAAACAAGTATTATTTGTGTGTGCATAATAATATATATTAAATATATATAAATATTATTATTATAATACTATAGTGTTGGGTGTGGTCACTGTTTCCAGCTTTTGCTGGAATGGCCGTACCAAAGGCAAGTATTATTGGTAGAGTGCTCAATATAAAATAGAGCTGTTATATAATTAATAAAATAAATATATATAGGTTTTACATATCTATTTATTTGGTGACAAAGAACATTCATGACATTTTGTTTGAATGCGTCAACAATCATCAGGTGAACATGTTACAAAAAAAAAATTATAGTTCAGTCTTTTTTTTTTTTTTGTAACATGTTCACCTGATGATTGTTGACGCATGAAACCAAAATGGTCGTGAAATTTTCCTTTGTCACAAATAAATAGATATGTAAAAATTTTATATATTTATTTATTTATATTATATATATATATATATTCTTTATTTATATATATATTTCATTATGTTTTGTGAATAATATAAATATGAATTAAGTATAAAAAGATGAAATATTCATGTAGATATATGAAAAAGAAATAAAAACAATAACTGGCAAATTATATAGATATATATTGTTTTAGTACTTGATGCAATCCAAGTCTTGACCTCTTACCCAATGTCAGACAAAACTTCAGCTAGTATATATGTCAACAAGTTTCAAAATTTATAAAAAGCAAGTTACACATTGATGTATCCAAATAGATATAAGATGTGATCAATTTGGTGGTGTGTTGACATATTTTGATGATGTTTCTGTACAAGCTTCATCAATTTAATAGTTATTAATTAATAAAATAACCCCAGTAATATAATAATAATAATATAATAATAATAATAATGATAAATACTATGGCGAATGTAGCAACTATGCGAATGTAGCAAACTAGCACAACAGGAGTACAAAACTAGACAACAACTGGGTTGGAAAGGTGAATCCACTGGCAATTATGCAAAAAATTCAATTTGATCATATCAACAAAATGGTATATGCATAATCCAGAATCTGCCCTTGAGAACGAAACATAAATTCTCTGGGATTTTGGAAATAAAAACGGATCACCTTACCCAGCAAGAATACAGAACCTGTTGATGATTAACAAAAAAACCCGAACTTGTCAACTGGTGGATTTATTCCCTNATTTTTACCGATAAATGTGTTTTTTATGTTTTATTATTAAATTTTTATTTTTAGGTTCTGTAATTCATATAAATGTAGATATTACTGTGTAATTAGTTTTTATTATATAAAGGTGAAAAAGTTTATGAGTGTGGGAATATGTTAATATTTAGAAAAGGGAGTTTTTATATATTTTTTATTTACGATTAATTATTTTTTAAATTTTCTAATTTTATTATTATTAAGTTCTGTATTTAAGTAAATGATTAAACGTATTTATTGTGTTTGTTTTATATATAAAAGATATATTGAAAATAAATATTTTTAGAAAAAACAAACACATTTGATGTTATGTTTTTCTAAAATGTTATGTTTTTTCTTAAAAAATATTATTTTCATACTGTCGGAATTTCATTTCATTGCCACTTTTCATATATATATTTATTATATGTTATTATATTATTAGAGTGAATATTATCAAAATATTCTGTGCATAGGATTCAACCAAAGGATAAGTTGAGAAACTCAAACATACATTATAAATTAAAGCGGGGCTCGTGTTAGCTCAGTCGGTAGCAGCGTTCCGGCAGAAACCTACAAGTGTTCCTGGTTCGAAAACCAGGTCCTCGCCAACGCAGCGTTATGAGTAGCACAGGGATCTGTGCGGTAAAGTAAGGAGCTGATGGTAGGTGTGGCGCTCCACCTCAGATGCTAAAAAACAATCTCCTTGGTCTAGCGCTATTGAAAAGGGGATAGACTCCCGCTGACTGGCTGATACCGACTTTAGGCCGCCCGTCGACTTTACTTTTTACTTATATATATATATATGCTAAAGATCTTTTGTTTTATTCATTCTTGTTGGTATTCAAAATCTTTTTAAACTCATTTTTTTATCTATTTAACTTTAAATTATTGAGCTTAGCTTTAGGGACAGACATCACCAAGCATTAACTACCCCATAGTTCTAAAAAAAATGGTAGGGTCAGGGTTAATCCCTGATTGCTGACGGTTCTTTAAAGGTGAATCCCAATGAAACTAAGCTATTTTGGCACCACCCACCTGTATTTAGGAGGGTCATCACTTTTAAAAATTAATATCCTTGTAGTAAATAAGAAAGTTATTACTCATGAGAAAAACTCGGAGATATGAATGATCAAAAAGTATCAAGACCAAATCTTTAAATTTTTTTATTTAGAAATTTTGAATTTAAATGCAGACATGTACATGACTGAGCAACTTACGTAATTAAAATAATGATATCAATTTTTCAGGTGTGAATGATTTGCATCTGTTACAGTTAACATCTTCTTCCTTTGATCTCCTTTTCCTTCTAATTTCCTCGGTCACATAATCCTTCTTTATTCACATCTTAATTTCTAATATGAACACAATGATGAACCTGTTATATTTGAGACAAGCTCAGTTTTAGAGAAGGAAAACAGGGTTTTCTCCCTTAGATTTGGCTTTAAATGATTTGACTATAACTGGAATTTAATCTCACTACCAAGTTCAGTTCAAAATAAAACTTTGAACATTTGATCTTATAATTGTTTTAAACTTGGTAAATCAAAGAGGTTCCAACAATGTTTATATAAGTATTTGATAGAGTATCTTGCAAGAGAGTGTGGATTTACCCAAACCTTCTGCTACAGACACTACCAAACATTAATAACCCCATAAGCAATAACAGCTACTGCAAGCAACATGAGTCTTTTATGTATAAAAGAAATGACTTGCTTTGGCATTAAATGACCCAGAAAGGGTTTATATGCCGTAAAACAAAATCGATCAATCAATCAATTGATCATTCTGCTAATTAACCCAGAGATGGGACCCTAACAGGTACTTAGCTACAACTTTCTAGTACATATATGATAAAAAGGGTTGGGGGTTACCATAGGGGCAATAAGGTTGGGACAATCATATAGGTGCTAGAGCTTGACATCACCACCACCCATAGACAACAGGTGGCAACAGGTGGACAAGTGAAAGGAGTGTGACTAGCGAAAGGAGTGTGACAGGTGAAAGGAGTGTGACAAGTGAAAGGAGTGTGACAGGTGAAAGGAGTATGACCAGTGAAAGGAGTTTGACAAGTGAAAGGAATATGACCAGTGAAAGGAGTATGACAAGTGAAAGGAGTGTGACCAGTGAAAGGAGTATGACCAGTGAAAGGAGTGTGACCAGTGAAAGGAGTATGACTAGTGAAAGGAGTGTGACCAGTGAAAGGAGTGTGAACCAGTGAAAGGAGTGTGACTAGTGAAAGGAGTGTAACCAGTGAAAGGAGTGTGAAGTGTGACCAGTGAAAGGAGTGTGACCAGTGAAAGTGTGACTAGTGAAAGGAGTGTAACCAGTGAAAGGAGTGTGACCAGTGAAAGGAGTATGACCAGTGAAAGGAGTGTAACCAGTGAAAGGAGTGTGACCAGTGAAAGGAGTGTGACCAGTGAAAGGAGTGTGACTAGTGAAAGGAGTGTGACCAGTGAAAGGAGTGTGACCTTTGAAGTAGTGAGGAAGGGAGGATCAAAGTTTAGATACTGGACATGTATGCCAAAAAGGGGACACGTCCCCTTAAGGAAAAATTGTAATATTGTAAAAAGTACCTAAGGAGAGGGGGCATTCCTAAAATGAGGTAACCAAGTGAGCACCCAGTATATTAGTATTTTTGTAATTTAACCATTGTAGTTCTTTAGACAATAACACAATAAATAAACTTATTCTAATTAATTATTATTCTGATAACTCCATTGCAATCTATTAGATTTTCATATGCCATAGTTTAATGAGCTGTCTATGTTTATTGAATTCAAAATTAATTGATTAGTTAAGTTAAAAGAGAAAGTTCATTGAAAAAATGACATGGGGAATTGAATTTAAAAAATTGAAATGATTTATTATGATTTATTTTAATCTATTATCAAGATATATAAATGAATAATTTATATTATATCTACATTTAGATAATAAATGTTATGCTTAAATAATAGGTACCAAGTACTTTTTACAATAACACAATTTTCCTTAAAGGACACCCCCCCTTTTTTTTACTCCCTTACCCTCAAGTGAAGGAACACTGAATGATGGATTTTAATGGAATGTTAACCGTCAAGGGTTATTTTATACCAAGCTGGGGCCACCTGTTGGTTGTGATGCTTAAGGACAGAATCCTTGTGCTTGAGCAGTTCATAATATGCAACACTCCACTTAGGCCCTTAATTAGGCTAGACTGGCAGTCAGAGAAGCCCCCTTACAGCTAGTCACATCAAACCCTGGTACCTATATGATTTTCCCAACACTATTGCTCTTATGGCAAACCCCAACCCATTTTATCATATATGTGCTTGAAGGTGGAGGCAGAGAGTCTTTGTTCCCTTGGTATGATGTTAAACTACATCTAGGGTGAGGTTCCAATTCTGGAGCTTTGGGGAGTACTCCTTCATCACCATTACTCCCAGGTCCACTCTGACCAGAGTGATAGTACCTGTTGGGGTCCCATCTATGGGTTAAATAGATTCAAAACTGAGTTTTAGAAAAAAATTGAATACCCAACAAGAAGGAATAAGATAAAAATGCCTTCAGCATAAAATAACCCAACATGGTTGACATGCCATAAAATCAAACTGAGCAATCCAATGGGAATGATAATGATAATGATATATATATATATAGGCGCGTGGCTAGTGGTTAGAGTCGTGGAAAATGGACTCATTGATTCGAGTTCAATTCCTAGGCGAAGCTGTCAGCATTTCACATTGCACTAATACCCTTGGAAAGGTATGAATCCATATATTCTCCTTCCAGCTATGGTTTAAATAGTAGGGCAGACTGGGTTCTTCAGCCTTGGGTAGGTAACCAGTCTAGGAGAGGGATAACTCTGAATTCAAAATTCCTGAGGTCGGTCGTTGATTGGGTTTGTGGCAACCCTTGATGCACCAATTCTTTCCTATCGACTGTGCCAAAAAGTGTGGATGGTCCAACACAAGCCTTCACCACTATAAACAAATCCCTGTGTGGGAGTTCATTGTGTGTATGAACCCTCATACGTCAAAAATCGATGGAGAGTCCATTATTATATTTATATAATCCAAAGAATGAGTGAAGAAATCTTCTTATGACATAGTAGTTTTTCACTTGTCGTAATTTCAGAGCTCAATGTGTGCTCTTATTGTCAGAGTCACAGAGCAAAATTATATTAGGAAAAAATAACAAAAAAGATTTAGATTGGAAGACTATTTCAGGGAAGCTAGAGAAATTTATTTCGGTCCTGTCATCAGACGCAAAATTTGCATCTGAAGATGAGGATCAAAGATAATTCCTTTAGGTTCCCTAAAATAGTCTATTATGCTTCCATCCTAAATCTTGGAATGGGATATGAATCCAAAGAAATCTTATAGTTTACACCTACTTTGTAATCACCACAAATACGTAGATCCCCGCCCCATTAAGCTGAACTGTGATACCATTATTGGTGATGCCCATTCATTTTCCCGGGGGAGGGGGCACTAGTTGCAAAATAACTTTAGAATAAATCTAAAGAAAATTGTAAAAGAAATGTTGTAGACAAGAATAACAGATAGAAAATATTTTTGAAGGCTTGTCCAACTGTAAGGGTATTTGTCTCATACCCCACTTGTATGGACTGGGCATAAGGCATCGTTTTAACGTGGGCCCACCCACAAGCCGAAGCTCATGGATGGGAAAGAACAAAAATTGCGTCGATCCCTTCGACATTCCTCCTCAAGGGGGGCGCCTCAGGCGCTGGGCAATAAATCCAGCCCTGCCCACAAAGGGGCAGGTAATACCTGAAGGGATAGCCCTCTGGGATCGACGCTAATAATTGTACTTTAACCTGGTCCAGTGACCGAAGCACACTGGACCCCCCGAGGGGAATAGGCAAGTCTCAAAGCATAGTGACTGGAACAGATACTACACTCTGATCCCGCCTACAACAGGTAAGTAAAGTAAGTAAAGTCGCCGGGGTGGCCTAAATTTGGTATCAACCAGACAGCGAGGGAGTCTATGCCCTTTTTCACTAGCACTAGACCAAGGGGATTGTTTTGGCATCTGAGACGGAGTGCCACACCTACCATCAGCTCCTCACTTTACCGCACAGATACTTGAGCTACTCATAGACTGAGTTGGCGAGGGCCGGTATCGAACTAGGTACCTTGCGGTTCCTTGATGGACACTATACTGACTGAGCTAAACTGAACACCAAAAAAATTAAGTTGGTTGATTCGTTGAGTTTTACGGCATGTCAACCCTTGCCGGGTTATTTTATGCCAAAGACATTTTGTTTTATTCATTCTTGTTGGATATTCAAATCTTTTTTAAACTGATTGTTTTTTTTTTCGATTTAATTTATAAATGGGACCCTAACAGGTACTACTACTCTGGGTCAGAGTGGACCTGGGAGTAATGGCAATGAAGGGGTACTCCACAATCCCCAAAGCTACAGAATTGGAAATTCAGTGCTAGATACTTTAACATCATACCCAGGACACACAAAAATGAAGATTAAAAAAGTAAGAAAAGTGAGATGAAAAGTGAAAGAGAGAAAGAGACAAAGAGGGAGGGAAGAGAGAGAGAGAGGGAAGAGAGAGAAGAGAGAGAGGGAAGAGAGAGAGGAGAGAGAGGAAGAGAGAGGGGGGAGGGAGATGGGAGGGAGAAGGGAGAGATATGGAAAGGAGAGGGGAGGGAGGGATGGAAGAGAGAAAGAGAGAGGGGAAGAGAGAGAGGGAGAGGAAGAGAGAGAGAGGGAAGAGAGAGGGAAGAGAGAGAGGGGAAAGAGAAAGAGAGAGGGGAGAAAGAGAGGGAGGGAGATAAAGAGAGAGAGAGAGAGAGAGAGAAGAGAGAGAGAGAAAGAGAGAGGGAAGAGAGAGAGAGGGGAGAGAGAGAAAGAGCGGGAAGAGAGAGAGGGAGAGAAAGAGAGGAAGAGAGAGGGAAGAGAGAGGGGGGGAGAGAAAGAGAGCGGGAAGAGAGAGAGAAGAGAGGGAGAGAGAGAGAGGAAAGAGAGGGGGGAGAGAGAGGAGAGAGAGAGAGAAAGAAGAGAGAGAGAGAGGGAGGGAAGAGGTAGACAGACAGACAGACAGAGGGAAGAGGTAGAAAGAGAGAGAGGTCATGAGAGTGACCTTAGTTATTAATACTAGAATCTGAACTTTCCTATTTTCCTTGAGGACAAATCTTTAAGTGCCAATCACTACAAGAACTACATTTTAACTCCTACATATTTCCATTATGTAATAACAAAATGCCATACTCATCTAATATTTCTACAGAAAAGAATTCTTTGGACAGAATTCTCTGTACACATGGCCACTTCAGCCATTTCTTTGTTAACATTTGCATAAAGACATCAGCAGTATCTGGCTAAACAAGCGTGAGTTATTAGCAACTGCTATTTCGGGAGTTTATCCTGCATTTATTGACCAATCAAATGGCAGAGAGTATTTGCTTCGAGTCATTTTGATTTTTTTCTTCTTCTTCTTTTTACATTGCATACTGATTAAAAAAAGAGGAGAGAAAAAAATGACTTATTTGTAAAGATTAACTTAGTCTAACACAAAGCCAAATGAAAGTAAACTGAAGATTATCTTGTGTTAATCTCCCAAATTGTGGGAACCTGTGCGTCTTCAAAATCATGCCGTTTTTTTTTTTTTTTTTTTCATCTTAAGCCTGAACCACTAATGCTTGTGGAAAATATACAGGTTTCTCAGTCAGAAGAAGAATTTTTAGCTCGGCCAGTAGAACATCCACCAAGGAATTGGAGAAGGATGGGCTCTACCTGAGCACTGTACGCAATAAATTTCATTATCATTAACTTCATGGAACCATATGACCTTTAGGCACCCCTTTTGCAATCTTGATTCGTGGGGACATTTTTGTGGTTCTGGCCCTTGCTAATTCAGGGCATGAGTAACATAACTTAGCTAATCTGATCTCTGCGGTAATGTGAGGAGCTGATGGTATGTGTGGTGTTCCACCTAAGCAAAAACAATCTCTAGTGCTAGTAAAAAGGAGATAGTATCAGCTGGACAGCAAGAGTCTAACAACAGGCCACTCCACCAACAACAACAACAACTTTTTACCTATGTTAATAAGTTTATTTGTCCCTTTTCTAAAAACAACAAAAGTTTATATATTTACCTCTAATAAGAATGAAAGTAAGCAATGGGGGGGGGGTTCACACTTAAGTCCGACGCGTTTGTTCTCTCAACTGACCAAGTGTTCAGTCTGGAACAATCTCTCCCAGCAATGCTGCACTCTTCTCACCAACACTATCCAAATATCTTTTATCTCTTCCACTCGTCGCGACAGCCAAAATGCTACTGCAGGCTTTCTCCCTGGTTTGGGAGGGCAGGTCCTTAAATATACATCAATCTCACCACATCCGGGCTCCTCACTCAGAATTGCCCGTGCAGCACGTGTGATATTCATCAGCACGCGTCAATCCTCACGACGTAACTTCACATCCAGGTTACTATGCACAGTTTAGTTATTCACATGCGTCAGGCCACGACTCACGATCAGGAGGATGTGAGTTCAATCTCCCCACTCGCCCCTGATCTCATTCTGCATGCCAAACACAGTCGTGCACGCTTCGAACCACTACGTGCATGGTTTCTCTCGCCACATTACCAAGCTCTTCTGCATGAGCAGGATGTGACACAGGGTCAATTTTTTAAGCAGAGTTTAACAGGTTTGAATTCAGAGTTTTCCTTTTCCTAGACTGGTTGCCTAACCAGGGTTAAAGATCCCAGTCTGCCCTACTATTTACCCATAGCTGGAAGGAGAAGAGTTGGATTCATACCTTTCCCAAGGGTATTAGGGTAAAGAAGAACAGTTTTCTCGTTTATTCCTGCCATAAAATAAACTGAACCCTCATTTTATGTCCGTGTTTTTGCAATAAAGGTTTTATTTTTCTTGCACCCGTTATTTTACAATGCTAAATATATTTTCTTTATTTATTTCAATATTCTATATATTATAAGTTTTTATTTTGTGAGAATGTTTAGTTTTAAAGTGGGGGCTCGTTTTACAATTTAGGCATAAATTGGGTCATCCTTTTATGACCGTAATTTTGTTTTTTCGGCGACGATGATTAAAATCTGACGTTTTTATTTTAGAGTACCAAAGCCAAAAAGAAAAGAAATAACAACAAAAGGTAATATTCAACTTTTTACTCGTAAATTCCTACCATAAAATTAGGCTTGGGTATTTTATGGTAGGAATTTACGAGTAAAAAGTTGAAGTGTAAAAACGAACCCCCACTTTAAAACTAAGCATTCTCACAAAATAAAAACTTTTAGAATATACACATTGAAGTGAATATTAAAATAAATAAAGGAAATATATTTAGTATTGTGACATAAGGGGTGCAAGAAAAATAAAACATTTATTGCAAAAACACGGACATAAAATGAGGGTTCAATTTATTTTATGGTAGGAATAAACGAGAAAACTGTTCTTCTTTACCACTTGTTTTTGGCTCCGTTGAATTTTGTTTTGTTTGTTTGTTTGTTTTACGGCATATCAACCTCAGTGGGTCATTTAATGCTGATAAAGTTTTGAAATAAATCAATTCTTAATGGATAATACAATTTTTTAATAAATACATTTTTCTATTTAACCTATAGATGGGACCCTAACAGGTACTACCACTCCAGGTCAGAGTGGACCAGGGCGAAATGGTGATGAAGGGGTGCTCCACATTCCCCAAACCTCCAAAACTGGAACCTCACCATCAGATAGAGTTTAACGTCATTCCCAGGACATGTAGACCCGGCAGCCACCGCCTTCTAGCACCCATATGATAAAAAGGGGTTGGGGCTTGCCATAAGGGCAATAGGGTTGGGAAAATTATATAGGTGCTAGGGCTTGACGTGACCAGCCAATTGATTGGAGGGGGCCTTTCCGATCGCCTGTCTAGCCCAAGATAGGGCCAAAGTGGAGTATTGCAAGTCATGGACTGCTCATCCATCTGGGTTCTATCCTTAAGCATCACGGGTCGCCACCCATTGGCAAACAGGTGGCCCCATTGAGGGAGTCTTACCCCTCTGCAGAAGTGCAGTCGATGCATTCTAATGCCCCACTCGACAGGGCGGTGAATAGAGCAAGTTTTCAGCTACAAAACATTAGATCACCCTTATACACCAAACACCAATAAAGAAAATTAAGTACACTCTGCATTTGCACAAAAATCAAATAAAAAAAAAGAACAAACACATTTATTTTAAATTTCTTTATAATTTTATTTTCTGTTAATTTCTGATTTAGGCACAAAATGTCTATTTCTTTCAAATTTTGTATATATTTACAAACACACACATTTTGTTGAATGGATTTACATACACACACACAAACATTGTGGTTGAATGGATTTTTTTCTTTTTATACATCTTTTTTTTTACAGTGATTAAATTTTGATTTTTCACTTCTTTTTTAATTTTTTTTATAAACAACTTTTCTTTAATGAAAGACAGAATTTTCACCTCCATGATTAGAATCAGTTACAACTGACCACCAAACAAAAACAGATGAAAAAGAAAATAATAACAGTAATAATAAAATAAGAAGTGAGCTTTTAGTTTTAACCCCTAGAAGAATTAAAGGGTTAGGGTTATGGGTGAAATTAGATTTGTGGTGTTTTGGCTTAATGTTTCAAATAAATTAAAATTCTAAATCCATTATTTAAAAAATATTTTTTTCCAAATAATCATGACTGTTTTACTGGGTGATACATATTGTTATTTACAAATTGACTGATAGAAAAATGTTCAGCCAAGAAACAATTTTGTTACATCTGATCTTTGGGTACCTGCACAGTGAGTTTGATTCTCACTGGGCAGACACCATAATTAAAACCCCAAACTAAGCTAACTTTTATAAATAACTACATAGGGTACCTGGAGGGAGGGGGGTTCAAAGGATTAATGGATAAGCTGACATTGTATTACTATCTGATGATGATGAAAGTTTATAAACCTTAAAAAATAATCTTTATAAATCATTAAAGAATAGAAAATAAAGTGCAATATAAGTGTGACAAAAATTAAATCTTCAAGAATCTATATGTATTTAAATCAGCTATTATATTATGGACCTGGAATATATGCCAGTGCATATTTAATTCATATACATTTCTACCAATATACATATCAAAATAAAATCATTTATTATGAGGATATGCCACGTGTATATGTAAATCCGCCCTCGTGGTGGGGGTCCAGTGGCTTCGGCCCTAGATCTTTACAAGTTAATAGTGTCGATCCCATAGGGCTATCCCCCCAGGCAATACCCGCCCCCTCGATTTAAAGGGGCAGGGCTGGGTTTATTGCCCAGCGCCTGAGGTGCCCCCTTGAGGGGGAATGCTGACGGGATCGAAGCAAATTTTTCATCTGCCACCCATGAGCTTCGGTGTGTGGATGGTCCCACGTTAATAGGGCCTTGTGCCTAACCCGTACAAGTGGGGTACAAGGTAAATACAATGTAAATCTTTTTCTTCTGTAATAGCTGAAAGTCAATTTCAAGGGAGATAAGTGTAGTAATAAAATAAATATTAACTCACTTCCTCCTTGAACACATCATTTACAATAATAAATACAGGTTCATTTGTTGTGGGGTAGGGGCTAGTAATTTACCTTAGCTGACCATCACTATTGTAATGAGTTTAATTCTTACTGGGTGGCATAATAAATTTTCATAATTATATTATATGGGGTCACACCTTTTAATAATAATAAAAGACTTAACAAAATATAAATGTCATTTATACTATCATTTCTAACAGCCCAGGTACAACTCGTAACCCTTTGGACTTTGTAAATCCAGTATTTCAAGCTGAGTTCTATTGTCCTATGACATGTTAATTCTGATATTTTAGGTTCAGGTAGATCATGGCAGATAGAAATAATAAAACGTTTAATATAATGACCATTCACAGTTTTCCTTTTAATGGAATGATGGGAACTTAAAATAAAGATGGATGCACTCTTCACCAAAGTTTGGATATGAAATTTGCTAGTTTTCTGGGTTTTTTATTTTTTATTTTTCAAGCTCTGGGACTGGGCATTTGAGAGCCAAGGGATTAAGGGTTTTCAAGCTCTAGGACAGGGTATTTGAGAGCCAAGGGACTAAGGGTTTTCAAACTCTGGGACAGGGTATTTGGGGGCTAAGGGGTTTCAAGCTCTGGGACAGGGTATTTGAGAGTCAAGGAACTAAGGGTTTTCAAACTCTGGGACAGGGTATTTGAGAGCCAAGGGGTTAAGGGTTTTCAAGCTCTGGGACTGGGTATTTGAGAGTCAAGGGGTTAAAGTTTTAAAAAGTTAATAAGACCCCCTACTACATTAAAGAAAACTGAAATGAGTGTAGAGTATTACCATTTTCCTGATAGATTTCAATAATCAATAGAAGGCATCATAGGCTTTTTTTTCTAATTTCTCATATAAAATTATGAAAACATTATTTCTCATCCTGTGGCCAGCAACAAAGATGAAGGAGAAAAAAAAGCAATAAAATAAAGTATTACCATATTTCTGATAGATTTTGATAATTAATATAAGGCATTTTATGGGTTTGTTTTAATTCCTCACATGAAATTAAGTAACCATTATTTCTTATCCTGTGGCCCGCAACAAAGATGAAGAAACAAAAAAAAAAAAAGAAAAAACACCAGCTGAAATTCCTTAAAAACTTTTTTTTTTCAACTGACTTTTAAAGTTTTTTTTCAAATTCCAAATATTTAAATGCCATTGAATTCCCATCAAAATTTGAGTTGAATATAAAAGCATTTGAAATTAGCATTTAGATTTTTTTTTTTAAATCATCTGTGCAGGTTTTAATTTTTTTAAATAAATTTATGAAACAATGAATATGTACACTCAAAAAAATTCTGGAATCACCACATTTTGTCCCCTTTTAACATTAAAAACAAATCCCATTAGTTAAAACAATATCATTTAATTCATTTGAGGTAAATTTCACAAAGACAGTGTATTCAGCTATTAAAGCAAAAAAGATTTGTCATATTTGTGATTTTTTTAAAATTACCTATGGAGTAAAAAAATAAAGCTGGATGAATATCCTTTACGTATGGTGATTTCATGATTTTTGTTAGCAGTTTTCTGTTTTTTCTATGATTGTATTTAAAGGAGAAAAATATAAAAACAGGAAAAGAAGAAAAAAAAGTTGATAATAAATAAAAATGTCGAGAAGACTAAAAAAAATATTTAAAACTAAGAAATGAAATAAAATTGCAGTTTGATTAAAAAATCATTAGAATGTAAAAAGGAATTAGAAAATTTCAGGAGCTTTTATGATTTTTCCTTAGAATTTCTGTAAATAATTTAAAAAAAAATTAAAATCATTAAAAAGAATTTGGAGAGACAAAAATGTACTTAGAAAATCAGTATTAGTTTGATATTGGAACTTCTATTGTATGCCAATAGATGATTGTGGAAAAGGTGTAGAAATCAATGTTTAATCCTTGTTTATCAGATGGAAATAAAATGATAGTCAATTAGGAGTTAAGCAGTTAATATTTTATGGGTTTCTTTATTCCTGTTCGACATTGGAATATTCCAAAACTTTCCTTCTTATCTATTAATAATGGAGATTTGCTTCCGGTTTTTGTCTGTAACAAAAATGACGTCACTGCTTACATCACATTACCCAGAATCGTCATAACATAGAATAAAATTTATTCTGTGATTTTTGGCATGTTCAAATTTTTAGTGTATTTATTCACTAAATACACTCAAAATTTGAACATGCAACATTAGACAGTTTTCATTGTTTTTTAAAACAAGTTTTAATAAATACACGACTGGTATTATATATCTATATATAGTTTGTTTTATTTTAATACATATTTAAAGTTTACATTTCAAATTGTTTTATTTTTTAATCCTTTAATGAATTTGATGATTTTACCTACTTAGGGTACAAACTCGCTGACATTGAATTTTTTACTCCCACCCCTCAGGCAATATGTTTCAAAAATCTATTTTTACATTGCCTGGAGGGTGTTTTTTATTTTGTACTAGTTCAAATAATAGATTCTCCTTGGAACTGAGATTTGGAGTGATATGTGAGCAGCTTAGAACAACATTAAAACCCAGGGTTAGGGGTAAGGTTAAAAATTAAATGAGGGTTGTTGTATTTTGGCATAACTTTGAAAATAAATTAAACTTATAAATCCATTAATCCAAAAATATTTTTCAAAATTATTTTTTTTGAATTATTCCTATTTTGGGGAGGGGGGCAATAACCAGAATAGCACTAGAATATAAATAATGAATTTTAAAAATGCCCCCCCCCCAAAAAAAAAGTGTCCTCTTATAAAATAATCACTCATTGTATATGCATATTGAAGAGCAAAATGCATATTTCTATTTATTTTTGACCATCAGAGGCCAGTAGTCCTGCCATTTGTTTTGACTTTTGATTTCTTAATTTTCACAACTTAAAAAAAATGTTCTTTTATTTCCTTTAAAACTCTTTCTATGTAGAATTTTAACTTCTTATAGAATGAAAGACAATTTTCAATGGCAGGAAATTAAAAAGTTAGAAAAGTTGACAAAAATATATTCAACTGGTAATAAGGGAGGTAACTAAGCAATATTTAAATGTCTAGTTCAATGTATAACTGAAGAAAATTAATTTATATATATATATTTTTTGGGGAGAATATGTGCTTAATTGAAGTTGTACCTATTTTTGAAAATTAATTAATTAATAATTAATGAATTAGACGGGCATACCTATTCAAATGTAAGGCTAAACAAATCGAGAAAAATCAGTTTAGCCTTACTTTTGAATAGGTATGCCCGCCTAATTCATTAATCATTAATTAATTAATTTTCAAAATTAGGTACGACTTCAATTAAGCACATATTCTCCCCCAAAAATTGTCAGCTAAATAAAGCCATATCAAAACACATTGTTTGTTTGTTTACTTCTCATATATATATATATATATATATATATATATATGCATCTTTTTAATGAAGCAGTTAAAAAAAAAAGAAAACATTTTTTAAATACTGTATATATTTATGCATAAATCAATCTTGTATATATATATATATATATATATATATATATATATATATATATATATATATATATTACTAACTCCTTGGCATGAGTAAGATGTGATATAAGGTCAATTTCTTAAATGGAGTTTAACAGGTTTTAATTCCAAGTTTTCCTTCTCCTAGACTGGTTGCATAACTAATGTTAAAGAGCCCTAGTATTTACCCATAGCTGGAAGGAGAATAGTTAGATTCATACCTTTTTCAAGGGTATTAACACAATGTGAAATGCAAACAGCCAGGATTTGAATGCGTCTCGCATGACCATTTCCTACTATGGTAATTATTATATCGCGCGCTTCCAAAATCTTACATATAAGTTAACCTTTGAGTAATGGGCACAAAATTATTAATTTATGGAATTCCTTTTTTAGTCCAATCATTAGTCCTATACCTTCCCAATATGTCTAAATTTTAACCTTACAAAATTATTACTCATGTAATATTACCTTATTTCTAATAGATTTTGATAATTAATATAAGGCATTTTATGTTGTTTTTTTTTAAATTCCTCACATGAAATTAAGTAACCATTATTTCTCATCTTATGGCCTACAACAAAGAACAAGAGTATTGACTGTCTAAAGCATCAAATGATACAAGCAAATTTATCCAATGTACCAATAAAAAAAAGTAAAGTCGTCGGGGCGGTCTAATGTCGGTATCAGCCAGACAGCGAGGGAGATGTAAAACTTCTGACAAATTAATAAAGATCACTCACTGACCAGTATCTTTTTTTTAAAAGTCAGGTTCAATTAAATCCAAAATTCTGACAAATGATAAAGTTCACCTTGATCTACAGTAGTGAAACATGACATGTGAAATCTAACGAAGAGAAAAGAAAAAATGTTTGACATGAAATTCTAAAAGGAGAATTCCACAAGACAAGGGAAATAACTTTGTAACCACTGAAAAAGTTACAAAGCAAATAATTCCAATTTCAATGCTATTTCTATGTATATTTTTATTCTTAAATATATTTGAATATAAATCAAATCTTCATAATTTTTGCCAAAAATAATGTGTATATAAATTTACTTTGTCGTTAATTGTCTTATTTTCGTAGTTTCATCCGGACATTCATACATATATACATACACACCAACTGTCCTTTATATATTGAATAGATAATACCCATTTTCTTACTGAAAATACAGTAAAACAATTCTTAGAAGCTTAAAGTTATTGCATGGCTGGTCCAAAGTCAAGATGTCAATCCAATCTTGAAAGACGTATCGATGATAATGTTATGGTAAGGAAACTGATTACAGAGCCTGATTTGTGCCATAAACATATCCGCGCAAATTACTATCAAGCTAGAAACCTGAAAGACATCTTCAAGAATACAAACCCTGAAAACATTTTAAATTTTATTAAAAAAAGCAACCTTTTCAACAAAATATAACAGAACATAACCAATTATCTTCATAGAACCACTACCTTAAAGTCTGAAATCCAAAATAACCTTTTTGGCATTAAATGACCCACAGGGGTTGATATGCCGTTAAACAAAACTCAAACTCAAACTGATTTGTGCCAAGAGGAATGTGAAAAACATCACACCTAAACAGTGTGACAAATTCAGGAAATTGTGTTGTTGTAGACGTATAGAAATCAAAGCAAATCAATGTGTCCTATTCTGGATAACATTTGCAAATTTCCGAAGAAGGCCGGAGGGCATATCAGCCGAAACGTTGTACAGATAACAATGAAGATGAGGACAGTAGTCCGAATAACACAGATAATACTAATCATCAAGCCTCATCTCAAACATTCAGAGTAAGAGCATTGACTATCTAAAGCATCAGATGATGCAGGCAATTTAATTGATTCAATGAACCAATAAACTGCTAATTAGATAATTATAAGTTATATAGTTGACTCGGCTCTACTACAAGTTTTCAGTTTTCATGGACTTTTTCAACAGAATTGTTACATAATCATTAGATACCTAATGATTATGACAATAGTGTAGAAATCATAATGGCAATTAGCGCAGCTGATGGCCTTGAGAGTGAGTGACGGCGCTTGACCTCGATCTCACCTTGCGTTCTGTGGATGGAACGTGAGAACCGGAAGGCAATAGAAGGCCCCCTTCCGGTTGAAGGATACTAAGTAAGTAACTTAGTCAGTTAGAACTTAGAAGCGAAGCTAGCAAGATGTGAGTCTCACTGTCTGGTATGGGGGTCTACGAATAAAGTAACATCATCGTAAATCGAAGTCTTGTGTTTATTACTAAAAACCAACAATGACACAGGGCTTCTGATAAGGAATGATCCCCAACAGAAACCAGACCCGAAGTCCCCAAGAAACACCACGACAAGACCAGACCAAGATAGATGATAGAAGAACCAAGCCGGCCAGAAGAGTAGACGACCAGAATAAGAAGTAAGAGAAGTATATAACATATACCCATTTAGGGCCGGTAAAGAAGGGTATACAACATATATCTATTTAGTGCCGTCACAGAAAAGGCACTACGTAACAGAATGAGAAATGTTTGTTTCAATTCAGAATTCTTTTACTATAAGTTGTGAAAAGGAATTTTAAAACAAATCAATGAAAATAATAATTGAAAAAGACAACGAGTTTCCAATTATCAAAAAAATACCAAAATACTAATATAGTGATTGTTTGAGCCTGCTTCAGAGCGCTTCGGCCTCTGGAGTGGCTAGGTAATAAAATTAATAGGGGCTATCCCCCCAGGCAATACCTGCCCCCATGATTTAAAAGGGCAGGGCTGGGTTTATTGCCCATCGCCTGAGGCACACCCGACAGGATCGACGCATTTTTTGTGCCTACCACCCATAAGCTTCGGTTTGTGGGTGGTCCCACGTTAATAGGGCCTTGTGCCTAACCCGTACAAGTGGGGTACAAGGTAAATATCCTTAATTGATACTAATATTGACTTGATATCTTTGTGTGCTATTAGAAATAAAAAAAAAATGATGTGTATAAAGGTTTTCCTAGTTTAGTGATAGATGATAGACAACACTTATCCCGATAAAGAACTGGAAAAATACTTCATGGTAGTGAAATATATATATTTATATTTACCAACTCCTCCACACGAGCAGGATGTGACACAAGGTCAATTTCTTAATCGGAGTTTAACAGGTTTGAATTCAGAGTTTTCCTTCTCCTAGACCAGTTGCCTAACCAAGGTTTAAGAGCCCAGTCTGCCCTACTATTTACCCGTAGCTGGAGGGAGAGTAAGATTCATACCTTTCCCAAGGGTATTAGCGCTAAGTGAAATGCAATTACCATGTCCAGGATTTGAACTCGGGGTGACAAGTCCATTTCCCATGACTTTAACCAGTACACTACGTGCTTCCTACTGATGTGTATATAGGTTTTCCTAGTTTAGTGATAGATGATAGACAACACTTATCCAGATAAAGAACTGGAAAAATACTTCATGGTAGTGAAATATGGAATCTAAAATGAACATTCAATATTTCGTTTTTTGAGTTTTCAGTCTTCTCTTCAGCCTGACGCTGTCGTCGTCATGGGCATTATCGGCAGTGGCGACGGCGTTCAAGCGAGGAGAAAGTCGAAAAAGTGGGGAGGAGACCCAGCGGTCCAGCAATCGAAGACATCGGTGGCAGCCTCACAGACAGCAGGACGGCGGTAGACGCGCTACAGAAAGGCCTCCTCTATACACGATCGCATCCGTGAAGAATAGAACGAGTCCGATTCGACTAACTAGCCCAATGGAGTTTCAGTTTCTAGTGAAATGATTCATGGATCTTACAGGTCATAGATAATTAGTTTATTCCTCAAGTAGAGTTTATAAATCTCTTTTGTTAAACTTGTCTAAGTATATTTCAATTCATTTTGATCTTATCTAAATACCAAAAATATAACACCAACAATGGTTAGGCTGACGTATAAAAATTCAATTAATATAAAATATTAAAAAGGTAAGAGAAATCAAGGCTATAACATTAAATTAGGTACTAATAAAAAATGTATATGTATGTATATATATATATATATATATACACATATATACACATATATATATATATATATATGAGGAAGAATGAATAAAGAAAAGAGAGTACAGAATGGATAATAAAAGATGAATTTAATCAATATCACTTACACATGTGTTTCGGTCAGTTGATCTATGTGTACACAATTCAAACTATTATTATTACTAAATAAACAAATGAAATGAAATAATAATAATAATAGAAAAATGTAAAAATATTCCGTACACAGAGAAAATTCGACCTTCATCAGAGTGAAATTTTATTTTGAATGAGAAAAATTTGTTGGAGAAAAACGGAGAATTTTTAAAAATGTTCGAAGAGAATTTTTTTTAATTCACTTTCAGGACACTATATATATATATATATATATATATATATATATATATATATATATATAGGTAAAAAATCCAATCGACTGGTAAGTTGGGGATGATTCTATTTGGGATCATCTATGTCTCTGTATATCCACAATGCATGCCCATGCAGATGCACACTTATAGATTTATACAAGGATTATTTCAAATCCCCAAGAGAGCTCAATGTAACATAATTAATAAATTCATTATATACACTAGCAAATATATGCACCCTCCGGGTGCAAGTATTTAAGTTTTAATATAATAAAATATTATATTAAATTAGAAAGGCTAATGAAACTGAATAAGAATTCAGATAAAAATATTTAGAACAGAGGGGGTATGATTGAAAAATAGAACTTTGAAACTAACTCTTCAATCATTTTCCCTTACTCCCATCTTTCATTGGTACATTTTCCTAATTTAACTATTTAGTTAAAATAGGAAGTAAAGAATAATATTACAGTTATTTCTTTTTGTTAATGGATTTCTTTTAAGATTTATCCCCAAGATATTTGCTCATATTCATTAATATAAAACCAAACAATTAGAAATCAATAATACTAAGCATATATTTATTAAAATCAAATTTTTAATATCAATATGCAAATTAGCCTTCCCGTTCACACTGTAAACCGCTATTTTGTTGTATATATAAATACAATTGCATGTTATTAGTATGTATATATGGTCAACAGTCTTAATGACGTAAAACAATTTTATTAATAATTGAGGTTTAAATAAAAATAAAATTATGGAGAATGTGATGTAAATAACAAAGGGAATTGTGACTTGAATAGTAATATAGTTTCGGTTACAGACATACAAACCCACAATCTCCATTATAATAAGATGGCAATATTTACACTTTCAATAAGAAAGAAGAAAACTTAACAAACCATCAATTGGCTATTATAAATTTATTTCAACCAATAACTCAATAAATGAGCTCAGTTTTGTCAAACAGCCATAACATAATAATCCAGAAAATATAATAGAATGGAGAAAAAAGAAAAGTCATTTTTTTCCCCTTTCTTTCTCTTTTGACAAAACCAGTAAATTCCCCCTTCTTCAAACACACCCACATAAAAAAAAACCCTTATATATGATGATAATAATAAAAAGAAAAAGAAATCAAATACATTGTACACCCATCGCATTATGCAAGAGTAGGATGATGTGACACAAGGTCAATTTTTAAGTGGAGTTTAATACGGTAGACTGTTCTAGACTGGTTGTCTAACCAAGTTTAAAGAAGCCATTTTTATCTTAGACACACAGACAGAATCCAAAGATAAATAAGTAATGCGCTTGTTGTCACTCAAAGGTTTTAGTCACGGTGTGGTCCTATGAGTGGAATCAATTAGAATATCATTTTATTATGCAGTTCTGAAAGCCAATGTACAAACAGCACCCCCTCCCCCCATTCCTCACTGCAAATGTACAAAAACAACACCCCTCCTCACTGAGCAGTGCAAATAACTAAAGTTAATTTTAACATCATGTTATTCTCAGGTAAAAGCTTGTCTTTGATAAAAACAGTAATTTGACTTTTGTATTTGTGAATGAAAGAGTGTTAAAACAATGGTGAAATAGACACTATCAGGGTCAGCTATTTTGCATGGGTATTTGCCTCATACCCCACTTGTATGGGCTGGGCACAAGGCCTTGTTTTAATGTGGGCCCACCCACAAGCCGAAGCTCATGGGTGGGAAAGAACAAAAATTGCGTCGATCTCTTCGGCATTCCCCCTCAAGGGGGGCGCCTCAGGCACTGGGCAATAAACTCAGCCCTGCCCCCAAGGGGGCAGGTATTGCCTAGAGGGGATAGCCCCCTAGGACAGATGCTATTAATTGAATACACTGGACCCCCATCCCGAAGGACGGGTTGGACATGTCTGTCAGATATTTTGTATGTCTTATCATCTGTGGCTATTAATAGAATGCTAAGACAATAGTGAAATAATCCACACACCTTCAGAAAAAAAAAAGAGAGAATATACTTTGAACGGTAGAGACAGGATGACCCCAGTTCTTGACAATTGAATTTTCATGATATGATAAAAAAAAACTGATAAAATTTCTACACATCGTTGGGAGTGGATAAAGAGATGTTTTGTTTTGTTTTTGAATATGAAGAAGAAAGAAGAGGAAGTGAAAAGAAAAGACAAATGAGAATTTTGATTGGAGATATTTTTAAGGGTGTTATAAAATGACATCATTCTGGATCCACCAAATAATGGTAGTGAAATAAATCTGTTAAATAGAAATACAAAATGGACTAGACATGAACTGAACAGAAAAGCCCTGTCCAATAGGAAAACCTGTCTTATAATGGTGATGAGAGAAATCTGACCAATGGAAATGTGAGTGTCAGGGTAAGGCCCTCTGGGTGACAGAAAACTGTAAAAACACAGATACAGTCCTGCTCAAACAGTCTGGGATTCACTTCAAGTGGAACCCAGTTTAGTTTCAATCTCTTCAAATTTAAATCTGAAAACCTATGAAATAGCAGAGGTGGTCACTACTAGAATAGTCTCAGTCCTAATTAGTGATCATCCTCCACACATCAATACATTAATTAATTATTTGTTGTGTTCTTTTATAAAAAATGTAATGTGTGAAAATAAACATCTTTCTTTCTTTATTTCTAGTTGGAGATGCCATTAGACCTAGAGAAGACTTGGAGAAAAAATGAAGTTACTTGAAATCAAAAAAGAGAGAAAGAGGTTAGCAGAATAAATTATCTCAGATGTGACAACTTAATAAGTGTCACTCATTATTATTATTACTAGCAAATAGCATTATTTAAACTAACAACATAAAGGTGAGAGAATGCCTCCCTAATGTGTGAAAAAAATCAGTTAAATTTGGATATTGTAGCATATTGGTATGGAGGATATTCTCTAGCTCTGGTGTTGGCCAACTCATTCAGTCACATGGTATAAACAGGAATATTATTGAATAGAACGTTGTACTTTGTCTGAGATCATTTCCTATCAACCATGTCCCACTTTATACAAGACTAGTGTGCCTGGGCAGAAGAGAGAACCAAAAATACCTAGTGTTTACTTTCGAGATTCACAAATGCCGAACATTTTAAGTAGAATTTCAATGCTATTTCTATGTATATTTTCATCCTTAAATATATTTGAATATAAATCAAATCTTCATAATTTTTGCCAAAAATAATGTGTATATAAATTTACTTTGTCGTTAATTGTTTTATTTTTGTAGTTTCATCCGGACATACGTACATATATACATACACACCAACTGTTCTTTATATATTGTATAGATAATACTCATTTTCTTACTGAAAATACAGTAAAACAATTCTTAGAAGCTTAAAGTTATTGCATGGCTGGTCCAAAGTCGAGATGTCAATCCAATCTTGAAAGACGTATTGATGATAATGTTATGGTAAGGAAACTGATTACAGAGCCTGATTTGTGCCAAGAAGAATGTGAAAAACATATATATGTATATGATGTATATAGATGTATAGAAGCCATGCCCCGTGCATATCTTAACATTCTATAAAGGCCGGTTTAGCGGAGGGTGCAAGTATTTAAGTTTTAATGTAATGAAATATCGTATTAAATTAGAAATGCTAATGAAACTAAATAAGAATGCAGATAAAAAGATTTTAAACAGAAGGAGATATAATCGAAAAATAGAACAACTGAAACTTACTCTTCCATCACTCTTGTCTTTCATTGTTATTTTTTCTAATTTAAGTATTTAGTGAAAAGAGGAAGTAAAGAATAAAATGACAGTTATTTTTTCTTGTTAATGGATTTCTTTTAAGATTAGTTGAAGAGATTTTTGCTTATATTCATTAAAATAAAACCAAACAGTTAGAAACCAATAATACTAAGCATATATTTATTAAAATCACATTTTTAATATCAATATGCAAATTAGCCTTCCCGTTCACACTGTAAACTGCCATTTTGTTGTATATATAAATACAATTGCATGTTATTAGTATGTAGATCTGGCCAACAGTGGCTTCGGCCTCTGGACCATTGCTATAATTAACGGCGTCGATCCCAGGGGGCCATCCCCCCAGGCAACACCTGCCCCCTTGATTTAAAGGGGCAGGGCTGGGTTTATTGCCAGCGCCTGAGGCGCCCCCTTGAGGGGAATGCCGACGGGATCGACGCAATTTTTCACCCGCCACCCCATGAGTCTCGGCTTGTGGGTGGTCCCACATAAATAGGGCCTTGTGCCTGACCCGTACAAGTGGGGTACGTGGAAAATATCATGTAGATATGGTTAACAGTATAAATAATGAAAAACAATTTTATTGATAATTGAGGTTAAAATAAGGATAAATTCATAGTGAATGTGACGTCAATTACTAATGGAATTGTGACTTGAGTAATGATTTAGTTTCGGTTACAGACAGAAAAAAACACAATCTCCATTATAATAAGATTATTGTGAAGACATCAGAATTGAAAGACATTATTAATTAGACAACTACAGTGTCTGAAGTTAAAGAACTATAATTTTGTAGATGAGGTAAGGGTTAATTGAAGCCTGGAAACCACAAACCAGAATAAATAAATTTATTGTTTTTAAAACCCAAAATGTTGTTCTTTATTTTGATGAATTATCTACATTTTCTTTAATTATGGTTGGCTATCTTCAATTTGTCCAAGGGATTTAATGACTGACTTGGTAGCTGACTGGATCAGTTAATTGATCAACCATTACCATATTCTTTCCTCTGATCACTCATTATCCTATAAACAGGATAATCCTAACAAGGGTTAGAATTAGGAATTTAAAAAAAAAAATTCTTCCTTTAAGATAAACCTCTGAAAGTAATAATAAAAGTTATTGTTATATGTGATATACCCTATTGACCAATGAAATGCGCCGATGGCTACTATAAATAAACAGGGATAATTGTGGCTTAGGAGCAAGCCAATGCGAGTGCCAATAACTCTGTTCGTTGGACGTAATTTCCACATCTCTCTATTGTATTGTCTACTTTCTGTTAATACATTTTTCTACTTTTCGTTACCCGTTGTTTTGTTCTTATTTGACCCCTTAAAACCTCACAACAGTTACATAGAACTGTTAAGAAGAATTGGTATCTACATCTTTCCAGTATTTATGTTCCATATCATCCACGACACATTTATCACTGGAGGGATTGATTTTTTTTTTTAATAAAAAAAATATGAAGATAGTAAAAAAAAAAAAATGCAGTTTGTTAAATCATATAAAATACTGAAACATTTTTGGTAAAATTTCCATGAAACATGTCATACTAATAAAATAATAGATGAACTAGGAAAGAAATAAGTGAAATATTAATGCTAACAATATTTATATAGACATACAAAACTGATTGAAAATGGATTATTATTTTTAAATGAGTCAAATAACAGGAAAAAATTAAACTATGAAATTGAACAAAATTATTTAAAAAAATTAAAAGTAAAAAATTTAAAAAAAAAAGAAAGTAAATTTGAACTCCAAGACTTTATTTAACTAATAACTTAATTATTGTATCCATTTTAATATTTTGACCCATGAATTCTTTGGCCACATTTTAGTGTCAAGTTTTGTATTTTTGTCTAGATTTTTAATTAAAGTTTTAAACTACTTAGGAGTCTTGGACTGCAAAAATAAAACAATTGAAATCTTTACAATTTGATATGATCACAGGTTAGTGAGTTGAAAGGAAGAGTCTACTTTCATTATATTTAAAAGAAATAAGAAACAGAATCAAGATGCTGTGATTTCAAAAAACAATAACTGGGGCTATTGGATTGTACAATTTTTTTAAACCCCAATGAAACAATTTAAAAATGCTTGTGTTTAACAATAACAAACATAGAATACAAAAAAAAAAAAAAAAATTTGAAATTTTTATGATTTAAAACTAGGATTTTCTTGATTTTTTTTGTCTCTCTCTTTTAAAATTTGATACATTGTCACCATCACGGGTTAGTGAGTTGAAAGGAAGAGTTTACTTTCATCATTTTTAAAAACAATAAGAAATATAATACCTGAAGGTTATATAACAATTGTGACACTGTGATTTAAAAAAAAATTAACTGAGGATATTGTGCAATTTTTTAAAACCCCAATGAAACCATTAAAAAAATGCTTATACTTAAAAATGACAATAGCAAAAAATAAAATAAATAAAAAAATTGAAATTTTTTATGAATTGAAAACTAGGATTTTCTTATAGAATTTTTGTCTCTTTCAGAAATTTGTCCTTTATTTACATCTGTTTTTAAAATCTCAGCAAAATATAATAACTAACCAGTTTCTTCATTAGCGTTGGGGTAAAAATCAGTAAGTAGGTCCATACCAATGGAGATACTACTCTTACCAGAGGTTTCAAATGGTAATTCAGGTCTCAATACATCAATGGTTGATAATTTCATTGATGTCTCTGGTTCACCATTCTCTAAGAAAACCTCTGGAAATGCATATTTGGAATCAGACACATCAAACATATTGCTAACCATTGAGCTATGATCAATTTGTGGTAAAGGGTCTACTGTTGAGGTCACTTGAATATGTTCCACCAGGTGCAATACTGGTAAAAGAAGAATTCTCACCTACTATGTGGGAGCTACTGCAATTTGATATGATACTACTGTTGTTTGTGCTACTATTGTTGTTTGTACTACTACTGTTGTTTGTGGTAGTACTACTACTACTACACGTGGACGGTATAGATGATGGTTTTGTTGGTCTGTTCAAAAACATATAAGGGTCAAATGCCTCAGAAGATTTTGAGGGGGATTCAATTTCCAGAGAACGCTGTGAATTGTCTTCTGACTTTTTAGGCAAATCTGACTCGACATCACTGTCAGATTCATTCTCAGATTCAAAAATTGGAATGTTCTCAATTGCTGGAATGGCGGTCGTCTGAGACAAATCCCGGCCCATTGTATACTTGATGTCATAAAGTACAACAGTAGGCATAAACATTTTTGGTAGTGTCTCTGCCTTCTTGGCAGCAGCTTCTACTAGGAACTATCACCAATTTCTGTCTCCAATGTTGTAGGGAACATTGATGTAGAAGATGAGGTAGAGATTGGTAGGCTGCTGCCTGTTTACAGAACTATTCCTACAGAAGCAGCAGTGAGGCTTATCACAGGGACACCTTCAGAAGTATGAGAAGTAACTTTCACAATAATTTTCTCTTGTTCATGTTTGTTTTCAGCTACCAACTTGACATCAGCTTGGTTGGATTTTTGAACAAGAGAATCAGCTTTTGCTTCAACCGAACATTTCTTTTTCCTGACTGCTGCTGCTTTTTTAGTTCCCCGTTTGCTTGATTTCTTGCTGGCAACCTGCTTTTTAGCAGGTCGTCTTTGTGTTGTGCTTTTCGTAGTACGGTTCTTGACAACCGAATCAAAGTTCAAGATGGATGTGCTGTCATCCAATAAGGGTTCAATCGATGTAACTGGCATTATGGTAGAAGGACAGGAGAGAGCAACATGACAAGGTGACTCAGCTGACAGAGATGGAGTAGAATTGTTGCTATTATGATTATGTTTGGAGATCAGGTTGAATTGTTCTTGCTCTTGAGTTAGAACAGGAGGAGATGTGGAATTGTCACTGTCCAAACATTGATCATGTGATACAGATGAAGCTTCAGAATCACTGTCTGAAGATGAGTTTGATTCATCAATATGGGATGACTTGCTCTTCAAGATGGTTTGCTTGACTTTTAGACAGCGATCATTCCAGTCGGAAGCATGAACATCATCATCACCATTCTCGTCATCATTATTATTATTATTGTGTAATTGGATGGGATTTTTGCGGAGTTTCACTAGATCTGATTTCCCCATTAATTGAAGAGCATAATTATGTTCTGATTCCCTGATCAAAACATCTGACCTACTGGATGGTGAGACTTCCCGGTTGCTGGAGAGAGCCATATCAAGTGATGCAGGAAGTGGAACTAATGAAATGGTTGGTTGCAAGTTTAGACTAGAGACATCAGGTATTCGTGACAGGGTGGCACTTGTAGAAATACTTTTGGCAATTAAAACTGAACTTTGTTTCTTTTCTTTTGATTCTGTTAGTTTATCATTTGAGTAACATTTTTTCTTAATTGGCATTGATTCAGTCTCTTTAGTAATATCAGAGGATTTTGATGAGGTTTTTGTAATGGCCTCATTTCTCACATCAGTCTCATTTAAAATGGTAACTTTTTCTTCCAGACTCTTAGATGAAATTACTTTTCCAGTTTTCAGTAATGAAACATTCAAATCAGATTTAATGTTTTCTACCGAGTCTTGATTTTCAGTTGAAAAGTGAGTTTTTTCATTATTTTCCTCAGCAGATATTTTAGGCTGAGACAAAACAGATGAAAATGTTGAGGTTTTGGCCTTTTCAAGTGAAACCTCTTCTTCATCAATCACAACTTTATCATCAGTAGAAAAATCATTTGAACAATTCTTATGCAATTTGCTTGGATTTTGAACAACTTTAGCAGATTTTTCATTCCTTTTTTTCATTTCTGTTTCATTGTTTTGCAAAATTGGTTGAAAGTGTGGTGGTGTCGGATCTCTGCCATGGTACTTGGGAGGCAGGATCAATCCCCAGGAGTTTCATGTCGCTGTTTTGCATTTCACATATGTGCTAATACCCTGAGAAGGTAATGAATCCAACTATTCTCCCTCCAGCTATGGGTAAAAAGTAGGACAGACTGGGTTTCATAGGAAAATGGGCACAACATAACTGAGTTCAAATCTCGGACAAGGCTGGTTTGCATTTCACATAGTGCTATTACCGTCTGGGAAAGGTATGAATCCAACTTTTACCTCAGCCTATGGGTAAAATAGTAGGACAGACTGGGTTCTTTAAAACCTGTTATGGTAACGTGTTTTGGAGAAAGGAAAACTCTGAATTCAAACTGTTTAAACTCCTCTTAAGAAATTGACCGTGGTGTCACATCATGCCTACCTATGCAAGGGGGTTGGTAAATATACCATTCATTTCAGTATTAACATTCCTCTGCACTCTTAGTTTAATGGTTGACATTTTGGAACGGAATTTGTAACCAGAGTTCAAATCCCTGGGTGATAGTAATAGTAGTCCAATTTTGTGCTAATGCCCTTGGGTAGAGGCATGAATCTATCTGTTCTCCCTTTGATGGGAATAAGTAGAACAGTTGAGTTTTTAATCTTGATTAGGCGACCAGTCTAGGAGAAGGAAAACTCTGAATCAAACCTGTTAAACTCCGCTTAAGAAACTGAACCTTGTGTCACATCCTGCTTATGCGCAGGGTTGGAAATACATATATATGGCTCAACCCAGTCTGCCCTACTATTTTCCATAGCTGGGGTGGGGAGAAATAGACTGATTTATGCTTTCCAAAAGAGTATCTTTTATAACAGAGATTGTGTGTCTATCTGTCTGTAACAAAACTATGTCAATACCCAAGTCACAATTCCCATAGTTATACGTAAAATTCTCCATGATTTTATTTTTATAATCTAAACTCAAATTGTTTTACATATATAGAACTGTTGACCATATCTACATTGTATTTACCTCATACACCACTTGTACGGGTTAAGCCACAGGCCCTATTAACGTGGGACCACCCACAAACCGAAGCTCATGGTGGCAGGTGAAAAATTGCGTCGATCCCGTCGGCATTCCCCTCAAGGGGGGCCTCAGGCGCTGGCAATAAACGAGCCGCTCTCCTCTTAGTCGAGGGGCAGGTGTGTGGGAGGCCCTTGGGATCGACGCTATTAACTTGTAAAGATCCAGGGCCGAAGCACTGGACCCCCGGTGTTGACCAGGTCTACATACTAATAACATGCAATTGTATTTATATATACAACAAAATAGCAGTTTACAGTGTGAACGCGAGGCTAATTTGCATATTGAAATAAAAATGTGATTTTGATAAATATGTGCTTGTATTATTGATTTCTAATTGTTTGGTTTTATCTTTATGAACATGAGCAAAATCTCTGGCATAATCTAAAAGAAATCCATTAACAAGAAGAAATAATTGTAATTTTATTCTTTGCTTCCTATTTTAACTAAATAGTTAATATTGGATTTTACGAAAAGCGGAGTTTAGTAGTCTTATTTTTCGATTATACCGCCCTCCTCTCTCCCGCTGAAGAGGGTAAAGACTCCCCAATGGGACCTGTGCCGCTTCGGTGTGCGGCCGATCATGCTAGATCGCTTAGGAAGAATCCAGGTGATATGAGCAGTTCATGACTTGCAATACTCTTGTGCCTACTTGAGCTAGACGGATGGTCGGAGAGGCCCCTCCGATCAATCGGCTGTCACGTAAGCCCTAGCACCTATATGATTTCCCAACCCTTAGGCCCTTATGGCAAGCCCCAACCCCTTTTTATCATATGGGTGCTAGAAGGCGATGGCTGCGGGTCACATGTCCTGGGAATGACGTTAAACTCTATCAGATGGTGAGGTTCCAGTTTTGGAGGTTTGGGGAATGTGGAGCACCCCTTCATCACCATTCTGCTCCTGGTCCACTGACCCGGAGTGGTAGTACCTGTTAGGGTCCATCTAAGTTGAATAGAAAACATGAGTTTATAAACAAAATTGTATTATGCATTAAGAATGAATTATTTTCACAAACTTTGTCGGCATTAAATGACCCACCGTGGTTGATATGCCATAACAAAACAAAACAAACCAAACACCGCCCCCTCTGTTTCAAATCTTTTCATCTGCATTCTTATTTAGTTTCATTAGCCTTTCTAATTTAATACAATATGTTATCACATTAAAACTTAAATACTTGCACCCTACGGAGGGTGCATATATTTGCTAGTTTGTGTAAAGTGAAATGCAAATAGGTTTGTTCAGAATTTAAACTTGTCACACTGATTCCATTTTCCTACAATAACTCTTTAATTGGTACAGCAACTGGTTGAGGAGAAGGAAATTACATTCATTCGCCCATTTAACTCTACTTAAAAATTTGACACTCATGTGCCATCTGTCCCTGTGTGAGGATTAGATTATATTATTATTATTATTATTATTATTATTATTACCATATTAATTATTACTAGCAAATATATGCACTCTCCGGGTGAAGTATTAATGTCATAAAATTTCATATTAAATTAGAAAGTCTAAATTAAACTAAATAAGAATGCAGATAAAATGATTTGAAACAGAGAGGGTATAATCGAAAAATATAATAGCTGTAGCTACCTCTTCCTCACCTCCGTCTTTCCTTGCTAAAACTTTTCTAATTTAAACTATTTAGTTAAATTAGGAAGTAAAGAATAAAATTACAGTTATTTCTTTTTGTTAACTGATTTCTTTTAAGATTTATCTCCGAGATTTTTGCTCTTATTCATTAAGATAAAATCAAAATAAAAAATCAACAATACCAAGCACATATTTATTAAAATGAAATTTTAAATATCATAAATAATGCAAATTAGCCTTCCTGTTCACACAGTAAACCGCTTTTTTGTTGTACATATAAATACAATTGCATGTTATTAGTACGTAGATATGGCCAGCAGTATTAATAATAAAAAACAATTTTATTAATAATTGAGGCTTAAATGAAAATGATTCAGGGAGAATGTGATGTATAATAACTAAATGGATAGTGACTTGAGTAGTGATATAGTTTCGGTTACAGACAAACAAACACATAATCTCCATTATAATAAGATATATAACCACTATTATCATTAATATTATACCAATAAAAGTCATATAATCTTATTTCTATATTTTGATAATCTAATTAAAAGATATGATTGTTCTAGTTAAAATTGTTATATTCTGAAAAATGCATAGTAATTCTAGTTGATAGGAAAGCTTCACTTTTTTTCCTAAAACTTCTGACTTCATTTGATTTATATTCATATACCCCTATGCCCCCCCCCCAAAAAAAAGAATGATTTCAATTCAATTATTCATTCATTAGTCACACTTTGAATTATAATCAGGATTTTTATTAACTAAATGTTATATTCATTCATAATTTGTTTAGCATTTCCTTAAACCCAAAGTAAAACATAATTGTCCCATTTCATTGCCAGTGAGAAAGAGATTTTATTTTGTCTTGAGTCTTTTGCAAAAACATATTACAGTTAAAAGAATTCCACTGGCAAGGGAGATAATTGTGTCTTTCATTTTTTTTATTTGTTTCAGTATTTTAGATGAGGCTTAATGATTTGTATTATTTAGATTTTTCGGACCAAGTTACCTTTAAGCACCCCCAGGGGCGACCAGGATTCAGAGGGACATGTTTTGCTTTACAACCGTCNCAACATCCGGTTGTTTGTTAACAGACGATTTTTAGACGCATTTTTTAAAATTTATAAAACTAACTGCTAACCTTAGCCCTAACCCCGCCTGTCGGCTGGGTCGTTAGAATGCACCAACTGCACCTCTGCAGAGGGGTAAGACTCCCCCAATGGGACCACCTGTTGGCCGTGGGTGGCGACCCGTGATGCTTAAGGATAGAGCCCAGGTGGATGAGCAGTTCATGACATGCAATACTCCACTTTGGCCCTATCTTGGGCTAGACGGGCGGTCGGAGAGGCCCACTCCGATCAATCGGCTGGTCACATCAAGCCCTAGCACCTATATGATTTTCTCAACACTATTGCCCTTATGGCAAGCCCCAACCCCTTTTTATCATATGGGTGCTAGAAGGCGGTGGCTGCGGGTCTACATGTCCTGGGAATGACGTTAAACTCAATCTGATGGTGAGGTTCCAGTTTTGGAGGTTTGGGGAATGTGGAGCACCCCATTCATCACCATTGCTCCCTGGTAGCACAGGGATTTGTGCAATAAGGTAAGGTATATACTTATAAGCTTATGGTAGGTGTGGCGCTCCACCTCATTCGTCAA
>CM042168.1:58450734-58468696 GCA_023376005.1 Doryteuthis pealeii
ATACACCGGTTCTCACTATAAATAGTGAGACACCGAGTGAAAAGGTTGTACTGTTACCGTTTAACGGCAAGCTAGCCGTTCCTGTACCATTATTGTAAATACACTTGTCTTATTTTACCCTACCTCGACTTGACTTCTTTTTTACTGTTGGATTAACATCACAACAAATACATATAAATACATGTAAATAGTAGGGTAGACTGGGCTTTTTAAACCTTGGTGGGGCAATCAATTTTGGAAAATTCTGAATTCAATTCTGTTAAATTGAGATTTAAAAATGACCTTGTGTCTAATTCTGTTAAATTGAACTTAAAAATTGATCTTGTGTTCAATTCTGCTTGTGTGAAAGGGTTGGTTAAATACATGTTATCGGAACGACCACCACATCAACGATAATCCCCATCACCATCACTATCATCATTACGGCACACATCAAATACACCATCACTATCATCATTATCATCCATGTAATTGCTGTCCTACCAGCCGTTGATAGAGAAACTGAAATGGGCTTTCTCTTTATTTCCAATCTTCACTGTTTACTGACAGCCGCAAACTGATTGTCTGACTAGATATGAGGGAAAACAACTAAAATTAAGATAACAATGAAAAAAAAATGAAAAAAAGAGCCAAACATTGATAATGACCGATTCTACATCATCTAATCCATTAAATGAGCATCCTGTTTATTTATATCATGGGTAGGATGCAAAACATTATCTTGTGGCGATGTTCCAATTCTTGAGCTCTGGGGAGTGTGGAGTACACCTTCATTGCCATTACTCCCAGGTCCACTCTGACCCAGAGTTAAACAGCATCTAGTGGTAAAGTTCCAATTATGGATCTCTGGGGAGTGTGGAGTACCCCTTCATTGCCATTACTCCCAGGTCCACTCTGACCCAGAGTTAAACTGCATCTAGTGGTGAAATTCCAATTATGGGTCTCTGGGGAGTGTGGAGTACCCCTTCATTGCCATTACTCCCAGGTCCACTCTGACCCAGAGTTAAACTGCATCTTGTGACGATATTCCAATTCTGGAGCTCTGGGGAGTGTGGAGTACCCCTTCCTTGCCATTAATTATAGGTCCTCTCAGATCTGACATGGTAGTACCTGTTAGGGTTATATAAAAGTAAAAGCCTAATGTCGGTATCAGCGATGCAGCGAGGGAGTCTATCCTCTTTTCACTAGCGCTAGACCAAGGAGATTATTTTTTGGCGTCTGAGGTGGAGAGCCACACCTAACATCAGCTCCTTACTTTACCACACAGATCCCTGTGCTACTCATATGCTGAGTTGGTTAGCTAAGTCTTGCATAAGGCCATGTAGATACTAGGTAGATAGTATCACTTTCATCTTCAAAGTATTTGGTAGGATAACTAAGCTTGTTTGCCTTCCTCGCTCAAAGCTGCTTGCCTTGTACCCCACATGCATGTTGCGTAATTATCGAAAAGCATACTATCCAGTGAAGTTGCCATTGGCTCCGGACTTGCAGGAAAGTCTTTGTCATAAAGATGTTTGCAAATTTAACTTGAAGGCAAGCAACATCAACTGAGCTGTGGTTGTCATGGTTCAAATGAAGACTAGCTGTCATGGCAGATATCAACATGAGTGAGAAGATGAAAGAGGAGAGGCCAGAAGAGGAGACAAGGCAAGCAAGAACAGGTGAGAGGACAAGCCAGAAGAAGAGAGAGAACAGGCCAGAAGAGGAGAGAAGACAAGTCAGAAGAGGAGTTGGCGAGGACCGGTATCGAACTAGGAACCTTGTGGTTTTACTATTAATTGTTATATTTCTTGAAAGATAAGAATTGGAGGACAGTATTCAACACATCATATTTATCTCTCACCCTGACATGCGCCACACCTACCATCAGCTCCTTACTTTACCGCACAGATCTCTGTGCTACTCATACGCTGAGCTGGCGAGGACGGGTATCGAACTAGGAACCTTGTGGTTTTACTACTCTGGGGAGTGTAGACTCTACACTCCCCAGAGTTCCAAAATTGTAGAGTACCTCTTCATTGCCATTACTCCCAGGTCTACTCTAATCTGGAGTGATAGTACCTGTTAAGGTCCCATCTATACACTCGTGAACAAAATAAATGGGCCAAGCAAGTATTATACATTTTATTGTACAAAAAGCTAAATTAAACAAAATACAATTCAACAAAAAACAAAAACGAGTCTTATATAAACAGAACAAGACATTTACTTTAATAAATGCTTAGTATGGAATCGCTTTCCCCTTTGATTTCTTTAAAAGATTAATCCTTTTAACCATTCTCTCAACCAACTTGGAACACTGTGAAGAGGGGATGCTATTCCATTCATTTTGCAGAGCTTCCCACAGTTTTTCTTTGTTCGAAAAAGTTCTTCCAGCCAATGCACGACATATCATGGCCCAAATATTCTCGATTGGGTTTAAATCGGGGCTTTGGCCAGGCCAAATCATCACATCAATTGAATTATCGGCAAGCCATTTCTTAGTGACTTTAGCGGTGTGTGCAGGTTCATTATCTTGTTGAAAAATAATGTTATGGGATACTCCCAGCTTCTGGATACTTGGAAACAGTCCTGTTTCTAATATTCGAATGTATTCCTTTGCATTGATTGACGCCACACATCTAATAAGTTCCCCAACTACTGCGGCATTAAAAGTTCCCCATACCAATATCCCTCCATTCCCGTGTTTCACTGTCGTTTTTATGCAACTTGACGATAATCTTTCTCTTCGAATGCAGCGTTCGGGAGCATCACTAAAAAGACAAAATCTTGATTCATCGGACCAGAAAACATTCCTAAACCATTCTGTATCTTTCTTGCCATAACACGAAACAAATGTATTTCTATCATTGATGTTCTTCTTAGATAATAATGGCTTCTTTGCGCACCTTTTTGAAGAAAATCCCATTTCCTTCAATCGTCTAGATATTGACATTCTAGAAATGGAATTTCCATCCGCTGTTTTGAATTGTTTGCTATGGTCAACATTCAAAACAGTCATTTTAAGCCTGTGGTCGTCCTTCACAGTGGATGCTCTAGGGCGACCAGATCCAGATTTCCTTTTTACTGAACCTTCGATTTCGAACCTTTGATCAATTCGCTTCACAGCAGAGAGAAATGTTGTCACATTTTCTTTTTTCAAAATATCAAAAATCTGCTTGTAAGTCATATTAGACTGCCTTAATCCTGCAATTCGGTTTTTCATATCCTCGCCCAGATGCGGTCTTACTTTTTAGGACTCATTTTTACCACTAAATTATTATATACTATAATATTAATGATCTGAAAAATAGGAATTTGCAGTTAAATTTCAGTAAATTCCTGAAAAATATCGAAAAATCTATTTTCTTCCTTCTTTTAATCTTGGCCCATTTTTTCTGTTTACGAGTGTAGGTCAAATAGATCTGTTTAGCGAAGCTAATAAAAATTATTTCTACTAATTTATTGATGCACTTTATAGATATCAATAAATAGGCAGAAATAATTTTTATGTTAATGAAAATTATTTCTACCTGTTTGTAAAACCAAACCAAACAAAAATATCTACCTACAAATTATTCACTTACAAATCATCTATTAATATATCTTGTTAGTACTTGTTAGGATTCCATCTATTATTCAAATAAATCTGTTTGAAAATTATTTGTATTAGATAGGATTACTTGAAACTATAACTTTCTGCATATTGTTTGTATTAAGAATAGTTACTTGAAGCTATAAGTGTATAAAAATTATTATTATCTATTAGCGTATCTAATTTAAGCGACTGTGTTATTCTAACCTTCTTTCTAACTCTCTCTGTGTTGACGCTGCTAGAATATTTTTACAGACAAAAGAAAAATGGATGTTTGTTAAAAGAAAGTGCAGACACGGAGGGAATTGAAGTACGATGTAAAAATAGATTTTTGAAACATATTGCCTGAGGGGTGGGAGTAAAAAATTCAATGTCAGCGAGTTTGTATCCTAAGTAAGTAAAATCATCAAATTCATTAAAGGATCGTACTTTTTTCTGGGAGTACTACTAGTTAACTGCTATTTATTGCAGTCGGAAAAACTTAGAGTGACCTTTATAAGAATTGTTAATGTAATACCAATTCTTAGCACTCTGCTGCAAACTACTTATTTGTATGTACTAGTATACCAAAACATTCTATTAGGTTGTTACAAAAATAATGGATTTTGCTCAACAACTGCCTGCAATTGTTCATTGTCAAGACTGCATGTCCGTCCTTTACCTTCTTCATTTTCAAGACTCTCATCTCCACTGCGGAATTTCTGGAACCACCTTCATACAGTCCGATCACTTGTGGATTCATCTCCCCATGCTTTGTTGATATTGGCAGCAGTTTCGGAGGCATTGTGACCAAGCTTGAACTCATGCAACATAAAAAGGTGAAGGTCATGTTTAGGCATGTTCATCTTTGAAGGCCCCTATTTTTCAAAAATACTTTCTATCTGAAAATAAATTAAATTTTATTTTTGAGCACACATTAATTATTATATATGCAAAAATTCACCTGAAATAAACAATATATATATATATATATATATATATATATATATAAAACAAAACAACCATCATTAAAACTGAGGATACTCTATCACAATAATAAAGAAGAGTCTGTCTATATAACTATATATATATTCAAAGTTACTGTAATAGTTTTTTTTATCTATCCTCAATAAATGACCAAATTTGTTATACATCTTTGTTGTACTATTCTGGACAACCATGAAAGCTTTGATTTATTAAATCCATATTTAATATATTCATCATTAAATTCTCCCTTTTTCTTTCTGTTTTTTTTTAGACCCAAGATAAACCCAATACTGCTGATTATATTTCAAGAATAAATTCTTTAAAGAGCAAAAACAATTTTACCGCCATTCTCTTTTCATCAATGGTAAAGAAAGTATGTATAAAAATTCTGCTATCATTTTTTTCTATTTTTCTATAGATTTTAATTGTTATTTCTCTAATGGTAATGGTTTCTTACTATAAAATGCACTGGACAATGATTTTTACTCTAAAAATGCATTGGAAATGATTTTTACTCTAAAAATGCATTGGAAATGATTTTTACTATAAAAATGCACTGGACAATAATTTTTACTATAAAAATGCATTGGAAATGATTTTTACTATAAAAATGCATTGGACAATGATTTTTACTATAAAAATGCACTGGACAATAATTTTTACTATAAAAATGCATTAATGAAATTGAAATGTTTTTTACTATAAAAATGCACTGGACAATGATTTTTACATAAAAAATGCACGGAAATGATTTTTACTATAAAAATGCACTGGACAATAATTTTTACTCTAAAAATGCATTGGAAATGATTTTACTATAAAAATGCACTGGACAATAATTTTTACTCTAAAATGCATTGGAAATGATTTTTACTATAAAAATACATTGGACAATGATTTTTACTATAAAAATGCATTGGAAATGATCTTTACTATAAAAATACACTGGACAATGATTTTTACTATAAAAATGCATTGGAAATGATTTTTACTATAAAAATACATTGGACAATGATTTTTACTATAAAAATGCATTGGAAATGATTTTTACTATAAAAATGCATTGGAAATGATTTTTACTCTAAAAATGCATTGGAAATGATTTTTACTATAAAAATGCACTGGACAATAATTTTTACTATAAAAATGCATTGGACAATGATTTTTACTATAAAAATGCACTGGACAATAATTTTTACTATAAAAATGCATTGGAAATGATTTTTACTATAAAAATGCATTGGAAATGATTTTTACTCTAAAAATGCACTGGACAATAATTTTTACTCTAAAAATGCATTGGAAATGATTTTTACTCTAAAAATGCATTGGAAATGATTTTTGCTATAGTGCTTAATGGCTGCCTTTGGGGAGGCCTTTAAGTGAATGTTAAAAGAGAAGTGCTTTTGCTTTTTTGCTCTGATATCTATACATTATGCATTCTTATTAGTTGCATACACATGTGTGTATGTGTGTGCACTTGCATGTATATGTATGTGTGCATGTATGCGAAACCAGAGCTCATCTTTCTGGTTGGTTATCTGATCCTAATAATGTGACAATCTATTTTCCTTTAGCCATAATCAGGGCTAATCAACCTGACAAACGGATATTCCAGATGGAATCCTGTCTTTTAGCCAAATGTGTCCATCCCAAAAGTGTGCGAGAGAGAGAGAGAGAGAGAGAGAGAGAGAGAGAGAGAGAGAGAGAGAGAGGGGGGGCGGATCGGGAAGAAGCAGGGAAATTATAGAGAGTGCTGAAAACTGAGGCAACTCAAGTATCGTTCGGATCCTAATTTCATTTTTGATATTCTGCTGTTGTTGATTGCTTGAGGCTTGTTTTTCGGAGATAGACGAAACCTTAGCAAATTAAGTTGATTGGCTCTCAAAAAATGTTGCAATGACAGAGAGAGAGAGAGAGAGAGAGAGAGAGAGAGAGAGAAGAGAGAGAGAGAGGGGAGGGGGAGGTTTTTACAAGATGGGCATAAAACAAAATCTACACAAATCCTCCAAAAAAAAATCACCTTAAAGGATTTATCAGGATTAATAATTATGGTACATAATTTCCTAAGTGTAAAATAAGAATAAAAAATATTTCATGGTAGATTTTGGGGAAGAAGAAAAAAATAAAAAAACTCCTGAAAAACTTCTACAGGACATAATGCATCTATATTATAATGATCAGATTTTTTTTTAGGTATGTGATGTTAATACAGATATAATGGCACATTGTAGCAAGAACTTTGATAGCATAAGAGCATTCATCTTCATCATTAAGGCATGCATACAGCATGGATTCCTTTGACTCTCTCTCTCTCTCTCTCTCTCTCCTCTCTCTCTTCTCTCTCATTCTATATATATATGTATATATATATATATAAACCACTACCATTCCTACAACCTCCCACTACCAATTGTTATTACCTCCCACTTCTAATTCCTTGCTACTACTCGTTCTCGTTAAAAACGAGACACAAAACCATACCATCGTTTCCTACCTGATGATGGCAAACTGTATTGCTGAAAGCGCTCGTTTTGAAACCTTTGGTGGACTGTTACACCAGTTCCACCCCGACACCAAAAAGATGGCCTGAAAATTAGAAAGGATCAACCAAAAACTTGTCCGACAGGAATTGTCTGTACAGTTCAACAAAACTTGTATGTATATATATATAGGCTCCCTGTTATTTACAGATTTGAGCTCTCTTGTGAATGTAAGATATATATACCTATGTATGCATTTATCAGTTAAAACTCTGCTTCTTAATGGTAGCTGCTGACGGCCAAAGGGTTAAAGAATTGGATTGATGAAAAATCAGTTGGGTTTCACTCCCAGCTAGAAGTAGTTGCCAAGTCACCTACAGAATGTGAAGGGGATTTTAACTGTTAAATACACACACACACACACACACTCATATATATATATATATATATATATATATATATATATGAAAAATAGATGGAAATTAATCCGACAGTATGAAATTTAACATTATGAAAAAACATATGATGTTTGTTATGTAATTGCTGACAGTACTGTTTCGACCAAATCGATAAGTTGGTCTTCATCAAAGAGCGACATAGATGGGAAGAAAGAATATCCGTTAAAAAGACTGTTTACAGAAACGAACGCTGATTTCAACCGCTGAAAATTTTTGAAAAATGCATGTTCTGTTTTAAAAATAAAATAAATTTTATTTTTAATTTAAAAAAATCAGAAGCATTATAGTTTATAGAAAAAACAGTCTTTTTAACGGATATTCTTTCTTCCCATCTATGTCGCTCTTTGATGAAGACCAACTTATCGATTTGGTCGAAACAGTACTGTCAGCAATTACATAACAAACATCATATGTTTTTTCATAATGTTAAATTTCATATATATATATATATATATATATATATATATTGTATTGATCTGGGTTGTAGCAGTCAGTTTCATGCAATCTATGGTATGAGACAGACTCTTATAAGCCAGACCAGTAAATATAATATTATATTATATCATAACATATGATAACAACTCTATTTCATATTTAACACTCTAAAAATGCATAAGAATATTAAAAAAAGTAAAGGCAAATAGAAAACAGAATATATATATATATATATATATCTTATTATAATGGAGATTGTGTGTTTTTCTGTCTGTAACCGAAACTATATTCCTGCTCAAGTCACAATTCTCTTAGTTATTGACATCACATTCTCCATGATCTTATTTTTATCTAAACCTCAATTATTAATAAAATTGTCGTACATTATTAATACTGTTAACTATGTCTCCATACTGACAACATGCAATTATATTTATATATACAACAAAATAGCGGTTTACAGTGTGAACGGGAAGGCTAATTTGCATATTGATATTAAAAAATCGAATTTAATAAATATGTGCTTAGTATTATTGATTTCTAACTGTTTGGTTTTATTTTAATGAATATAAGCAAAAATCTCTTCAATGAATCTTAAATGAAATCCATTAACAAGAAAAAATAACTCATTTTATTATTCACTTCCTCTTTTAACTAAATACTTAAATTAGAAAAAATAACAATGAAAGATGAAAGTGATGGAAGAGTAAGTTTCAGTTGTTCCATTTTTTATTATACTCCCTCTGTTTCAAAACTTTTTATTTGCATTCTTATCTAGTTTCATTAGCCTTTCTAATTTAATACAATATTTTATTACATTAAAACTTAAATACTGGCACCCGGAGGGTGCATATATTTGCTAGTATATATAATTAAAGAAATAACAAAAGACTTAGAGATCTTGCATTATAGACTATTTCGGGGAGCTTAGACAAAATGTCTAATTCTCCTGACTCATCAGATGCGAATGATGAATTCTTTATTACTTTTAAGGCATTTGAAAACATGCGTATATGCCTGTTTAAATTTAACATAATGCAATATAACTTATGCAGGTCCACCCTCCAAATAAAGAGGAAATAATACATAATTTGAACTAGCTAAATTATAATTTACAGAAAACAGGCTCTCTCGGATCTTCATATATGTATGTGTGTATATGTGTATTTGTGTATGTATATGTATATGTGGGGGTGTGTATGTGTGCATAAGTGTATGTATATATGTGTGTATGTATATATATATATATTGTATATATATGTATATATATGTATATGTGTATATATGTGTATATATATGTGTATGTATATGTATGTATATGTATGTATATGTATAAGTTTGTATATGCATGTATATGTGTGTATATTTGAGTGACATTGAAAGAAAATAAAATAAATTAAGGTAAACAAAACTACTAAATAAGTGAACAGGGGTGGCCCTGAATTCTGGAATTAATTGATTTAACAGTAACTCCTAACAAATTACTGACAAGCTGTCAGATATCTTTGATTTTTATTACTTTTATTATTATTGTTTATTATTATTTTTATGTTTATTCCTATTTTTATTCACATCTTTTATTACTCTACAGCTGAGCAGGACAGGACAATTTAAAAGGAAGGGAGGAAAAAAAAAAAAAAATCTGTTTTCAAATGCCTTAAAAGTAATAAAGATTTCATCATTCACATCTGATGAGTCCGGAGAATTAGACATTTTGTCTAAGGTCCCCGAAATAGTCTATAATGCAAGATCTCTAAGTCTTTTGTTATTTCTTTGATTATAAATTTGCTATGTGACTCTTATAATGAGAGCACACATTGAGCTCTGAAACTGCGACAAATTGTTTTTAAAAAAAACCATATGTCGTCAGGAAGATTTCTTCTCTGAAACTTTTGGATTATATATATATATATATATATATATATATATATATATATATACATTTTTTGAAGGCAGTTGACAATGCAATATATGTTAAAAACTATGTTTATTTACCTTTTTTTTTTCTTTTTTTTCTTCTTTTTTTTTAAACATACTTAATATTTTCGGAACAAAATTCCATCTTCAGAATTGTTAGTAGTTTTTAAAAGTACTAGGTGTTTTTCAATGGTACTTATCTCACGTTGGTGTGATCAACTGTTGATTGAGACTTGAATGAACGCTGGAAAATCTGAAAGTTTTTTCAATCGGCCAATTCCGTGTGTTTCCGTGGTGTTGTAAGTCCGTTTGATTTTGCGTTCGGTGAGATTGCTTGAAATTCTTTAGAATTTTTTTTTTTTTTACTATAAATTTAGCCTTGCTCAGGCATAGTGAAATAAAGGGTTTTTTTATAGTGTGTTTGAAGCATTGTGCATAATTGTAATAATATATATATATATATATATATATATATATATATATGAGGTAAGGTAAAAGGAAAAGTGGACAAAAAATAATGACTCAAACAAGTAGAAGTAGGAGAGAAATATTTTGTTCTTCTTTACGTGAGAACTTCATCAGACTGATGAAGTTCCTTGCGTAAAGCGGAACAAAATATTTCTCTCCTACTTCTACTTGTTTAAGTCATTATTTTTTGTCCACTTTTCCTTTTACCTTACCTCATACTGTCGGATTTTACTCCGACCCTCCTATCTTCATATATATATATATATATATATATATATATATATATATATGCTATGAACAAAAACTGATAAGACAAACAGGAATATTTCATATATATATATATATATATATATATATATATATATATAAGTAAAAGTAAGTAAAATCAACGGGGCGGCCTAAAGTCGGTATCAGCCAGTCAGTCACATCCAAAGAAAACGTTAAAAGAAAGAGTTAGTTTGATGGTTAAAAAATATAAAATGAGCAAAAGATATAAATTGGTTGGAGAGGACATATCAAGCGAAGTTAATATTTTTTTTATAAAGTACCTAAATAATGAGAAATAGAATCGTCAGTTTTTCCTATGAATAATGTCTGACGAAAACTTGGAGGAGAGAAACAAGATCTTACTGGACTTGTTAATTCAACTTAGCAATTGCTAATTACCCTGTTTACCTTGTATCTTTGCTTAGAAAACCTTTTTCCCTATTCTCCTTAATACTCATGTATTTCTTCCTATTATTTCTCTGTTAACTCTGATCCTCGAGTTTCAACAATTTAAAATTTAGAAATGGTTTTATCCAACAACTTTCAATGTGGCAAAAATTGGCAAATTCTGAAAGAAATTTGATATTTTGGCAAAAATTCAGAATTATTATTCTTTAATTCTTTTGTTTTACTTCTTGAAACAATTCCACAGAAAGAATAAAAAATAAATTGACAGCCAAAATAAATGTTTTTTTATTTGACACCAATTAACTTTTGGATATGAAGTTATTGACAAGAATTACTATAAAGAACGCCACGAGACTCTCAACTCCCTGGGTCTCACCATAATAACTTTGAAAAAGATTCAGATCCAAGCAGCCGTTATAAAGTAAGTCTAGACAACAAAAGGCAATGAATCTTTTAAGGTAGAAGGAAAGGTCAGACTAATTGCCAAGGGGAGAGATTTGATGAGGGGGAGATGAGGGGATTTCGTAAAAGATGAATAATTTATCAATGAGAGTTTTATTTGCTTAGAGTTTAGATTAATTGCCAAGAGAAAAGATTTGATGAGGGGAAATAATCAAACATATCACTTTTTGATTTTCCATTAACTATATATATATATATATATATATATTATATATATATATATATAGCCGGGGTTAGCTCAGTCAGTAGAGCGTTTGGCTAGAAACCACAAGGTTCCTAGTTTGATGCCGGTCCCTGCCAACTCAGCGTATAAGTAGCACAGGGATCAGTGCGGTAAAGTAAGGAGCTGATGGTAGGTGTGGCGCCTCACCTCAGATGCTAAAACAATTTCCTTGGTCTAGCGCTATTGAAAAGGGGATAGACTCCCTCACTGACTGACTAATACCGACTTTAGGCCGCCCCGTCGACTTACCATTATATTTAAATAAAAAGCGCGTGGTGCGATGGTTAAAGTCATGGGAAATGGACTCGTCGCCCCGAGTTCAAATCCTGGATGTGATAATTGCATTTCACTTTGCGCTAATACCCTTGGGAAAGGTATGAATCCTACTCTCCCTCCAGCTATTGATAAATAGTAGGGCAGACTGGGCTCTTTAACCTTGGTTAGGCAACCAGTCTAGGAGAAGGAAAACTCTGAATTCAAACCTGTTGAACTCCGCTTAAGAAATTGACCTTGTGTCACATCCTGCTCGTGCGGAGGGTTGGTAAATAGATATATATATAGCCGGTTAGCTCAGTCGGTAGAGCATTCGGCTAGTAACCACAAGGTTCCTAGTTCGATACCGGTCCCCGCTAACTCAGCGTATGAGTAGCACAAGGGATCAGTGCGATAAAGTAAGGAGCTGATGGTACGTGTGGCGCCTCACCTCAGATGCTAAAACGATCTCCTTTGTCTAGTGCTATTGAAAAGGGGATAGACTCTCTCGCTGACTGGCTAATACCGACTTTAGGCCGCCCCGTCGACTTACCATTATATATAAATAAATATGCATCATTCATATGATTTCCATATTCACAGACATACAGATGCACATGGATATATATGGTAATTTATGAGGAAGTCATCCCAGTCTCCTGCTCAAAAATTGCTACCCGGTGACTATCAAAATAACCACCTCAGGTCGTCATAATTCTTGTTTATTTATCGTAATTTGTAATTCTTGTTTAGATATGAAGATGGATATATAGTTTGGAATAGACTGAGATAGATAGATAGATAGATAAAAAACAAAATAATATAGATAGATATGAACAAATGGAGATAGATATTTTCAACAAGTAAATGTATTGGGGGGGTCGCATCTTTTTTTGTCGTAATTCTTGTTTATTTAAACTAAAAACAAGACATAAAAAAACATGAATAAAAAATAAAATCTTAGTATTTAAAGTAATATAGATAAATATGAACAAATTGAGATAGATAGATAGATAGATAGATATGAAGATGGATAGTTTTGAATAGACTGAGCTGGGTCGTTATTTTAATAGTCACCGGGTAGCAATTTTTGAGGCAGGAGAGAGGGACGCACTTCCTCATAAATTACCATATACATATATATATACACACACACATATATATATATACATATATATATATATATATATATATATATATATATATATATTACCATTATATATAAATAAAATTATGCATCATTCATATGATTTCCATATTCACAGACACACAGATGCACAGATGCACATGGATATGTCTGTTTCTGCTGATCAAAATAAATAGAAATCATATATATATATTGATAAAATTGGAAGATTTTTACTTTTGTTTTTATTTTTCTATCATTAAGGAAAAAAAAAATAGGTAAAAAATTTAATCCCTGTAAAACTAAAATTTTCCATCACATCATTAGTTTAGCTGAATGTGTTCACTTAGTTCAGTCTATCACTAATATTTGGAGTGGAAAATAAAATGTTGTCTGACTAAATAAAAAAAAAATATAGAAAGAAAAAAGAAGCAAATATATTTACATTTTTCCCCAAGGTTTGCATTATCTTGAAAGAACTCTTATTTTTATTTGATGTTCAATTTTAAGAAGCCATTTTCCTGCTTCCAGGGAACGCAACAAAGACACCAAAATTTATTTATCTCTCAATCTGTTTCTTTCTCTGTTTTTGTTTTGTTTTGTTTTTTGTTTACTTTTTATTTTTTACATTCAGTCTGTCTGTCTGTCTTTCCTTCTGTTACTCTCCATGTCATTTTTTTCTGCCATTTTATCGCAAGATTCTTCCATTTTTAAAATAAAATTTGTGTGCCTATCTATCTGTTGTTTTTTTTTGTCTCTGTTGTATCATCAATATACACCTTATAAGGACATACACACACACAAAACACACGCACATTCTTATTTACCTATCTATTTATATTATCTACTGCAATCTGTTTAAATCTATCTATCTATCTATCTTTAGATCACCAAAGTTAAGCAGTGGTGGGCCTGTTCAATAGTTAATTGGGTGACCACTTAAGCAAATGCAGATACTGTAAGAAACCCAAGTCTTTTGATTTGGCATTAAATGGCCCAAAAAGGGTTGATATGCCGTAAGACAAAACAACCAACCATCTATCTATCTATCTATCTCAGTCTGTTCAAATCTCACTATCTCGGTCTGTTCAATCAATCTATCTATCTATCTATCTATTTCACTCTGTTCAAATCTATCTATCTATCTATCTATCTCAGTTTGTTCAAATCTATCTATCTATCTATCTACCTCAGTCTGCTCAAATCTATCTATCTCAGTCTGTTCAAATCTATCTTTCTATCTTGGTCTGTTCAATCAATCTATCTATCTATCTATCTATCTATCTATCTATTTCACTCTGTTTAAATCTATCTATCTATCTATCTATTTATCTATCTATCTCAGTCTGTTCAAATCTACCTATCTTAATTTTTCTTTTCCTTTTCACATAATACATCACTCAATAAGTCCTGGGCCTAACTAATAAAACAACAACTTTTAGGCAAAATTCAACTTTATTCATCAACATAATCTCCTTCTAGGGTGGTACACTGATTCCAATGCTTCTCTAACAATTCAATGCCTTTTTGTTGTTTATCATACATCACTCAATAAGTCCTCGGCCTAACTAATAAAACAACAACCTTTAGGCAAAATTTGACTTTATTTATCAACATAGTCTCCTTCTAGGGTGATACACTGATTCCAACACTTCTCTAACAATTTGGTGCCTTTTTTGTAAAATTTCATATAGCTTAGGATCTCAGCAGGTGAATGTCCAGCCCTGAGTGTTGGTTAGTTGTTTGGTTTTATGGCATAGCCCATTATGAAGTAAAATAACAAAAAATAAAAATAAATTTGTAGCTGATTGGACAAATTTTGTTTATAACTATGTTAGAATGCTGCTTATATAAAGGCATGAAACAGACTTGTTGATCACTTTTTAGAGTTAACATCTCCAGTCTAATATCTTATTACTGATATCTTAAGTAAATTAGTCTCTTTTTCATATCTTAAACATTGCATATAACGCATCACTCAATAAGTCATCGGCCTAACTAATAAAATAACCTTTGAGGCAAAATTCAACTTTATTCATCAACATGGTCTCCTTCTAGGGTAATACACCAATTCCAATGCTTCTCTAACAATTCGATGCCTTTGTTGTCTTTGGCCTCAAAATACACCCCAGTTTCTGATATCACTTCTTCATTGGAGCCAAATCTCTTTCTCTGGAGCATTCTTTTGGGGTCTGTAAACAGCCAGTAGTCGCTGGGGGCCAGATCTGAAGAATAGGGTGGGTGCGGAAGCAATTTGAAGTGCAATTAATGTAGTTTTGCCATCGTTGCAATCGACTTGCGACACAGTGCATTGTCTTGGTGAAAGAGCACTTTTTCTTCTTCATTTGTGGCTGTTTTTTGACGATTTCTTCCTTCAACCACACCAATAATATTATGTAATATTCGCTATTAATGGTTCTTCCTTTCTGAAAGTAATCGATGAACAAAATACCTTGCGCATCCCAAAATACGGAGGCCAAAACCTTGCCTGTTGATGTTTGTCTCTTTGGTCACTTTGGACGCTTTCACCTGCTGCTGTCCACTCAGCTGATTGCTGATTTGACTTCAGAGTGAAATGGTGGATCCATGTTTCATCCATTGTCACATATTTACAGCAAAACTCCTTTTTGTTGCGTTGAAACAGTTGCAAACAATGCTCTGAATCCTTGATGCATTGTTGTTTTTGATTGACTGTGAGGAAACGCAGCACCCACTTTGAACACAGCTTTCTCATTGACAAATGTTTATGCAAAATGGTGAAAACACTGCCTTCTCATATCTTCACCTCCTCTGCTACCTCATGCAACTTTAATTTATAATCGGCCAAAAGGAGTTTTTTGGTGTTTTCTGGGACAAATGCCGAATTTGGGCGACCTGAGCATTCAGCATCATTTGTGTCTGTACGACCGCATTTAAAGTCAGCATACCGCCTCTTAACCATTGTTTCTGATGAAGCAGAAGTCTGAATAACACTTATCAAGCCATTGCTTCGCTTGAACAGTATTTTTTCCCATCAGAAAGCAATGCTTTATCAATACAGGAAATTCAGATTTTTCCATTGTTGTGAAAATTTGCAACAGTAAAAAAAAGTCGTCAGGGCGGCCTAAAGTCGGTATCAGCCAATCAGCGAGGGAGTCTATCCCCTTTTCACTTTTGCTAGACCAAGGAGATTATTTTAGCATCTGAGGTGGAGCGCCACACCTACCGTCAGCTCCTTACTTAACCGCACTGATCCCTGTGCTACTCATACGCTGAGTTGACGAGGACCGGTATCGAACTAGGAACCTTGTGATTTCTAGCCGAACGCTCTACCGACTGAGCTAACCCACTTAAATAACTGTAATTTATAAAACTAATAATCCGATTGGGCTCAGATTTTGACATGTACCGTTTGAAGGTTAGTACTTCATGAAAATGATATGGATTTTTTTAATTAGTGGCGCCATCTATATGTCAGGCCTGGGACTTATTGAGTGATGTGTTATATCTATGTGTCTATCCCTCCTAAACTATCTTGTTATTCAGCCTTTTAGCATAAAAAAGCATAAGGGATGTCAAATCCAAAAGAAGCATTTTAGATTGAATATAAATAGATGGAAAACATTTTCCTTCTGACAAAATGCTTGTCATCACTACAGAGATTTGTCTCCTTCAGATGATAAAGAATAAAAAGAAGAAAGCAACATGGCTGCCTTTCACGAATATAAATCTTTTTAGGTTTGGATATTTTACATTTCTTGAAAATCAATTTTTACTTTTTTTGCATAACCATTGTATATTTTCCCTGAATAAACTTTTATTGACAAGTATAATATATATATATATATGTGTGTGTGTGTGTGTGTGTGTCTCTCTCTCTCTCTCTCTCTCTCTCTCTCTCTCTCTCTCTCTCTCTCTCTCTCTCTCTAGATATATATATATATGTGTGTGTGTGTGTGTGTCTCTCTCTCTCTCTCTCTCTCTCTCTCTCTCTCTCTAGATATATATATATATATGTGTGTGTGTGTGTGTGTGTAAGAACATAAAATGGAATCAAATATGACAGTTTAAGGTATAGATATATATATATATATATATATATTATGTGTGTGTGTGTGTGTGTGTGTGTGTGTGTGTGGTATATAATATATGTGTGTGTGTGTTGTGTGTGTGTGTGTCTCTCTATCTCTGTAGATATATATGTATATATGTGTGTGTGTCTCTCTCTCTCTCTCTCTCTCTCTCTCTCTCTCTCTCTCTCTCTCTAGATATATATATATATATGTGTGTGTGTGTGTGTGTGTGTGTGTAAGAACATAAAATGGAATCAAATATGACAGTTTTAAGGTATAGATAATATATATAATGTGTGTATGTGTGTGTCTTATATATATATGTTATGTGTGTGTGTGTGTGTGTGTTATATATATATATGTGTGTGTGTGTGTTGTGTGTGGTGTGTCTCTCTATCTCTATAGATATATGTATTATATTGTGTGTGTGTGTGTGTGTGTGTCTCTCTCTCTCTCTCTCTCTCTCTATCTCTCTCTCTAGATATATATATATATATATATATATGGTCATCCACAGACACGTGTTTCGACTTATCAAGTCTCTTCAGTGTGGCTAGACATTTTGTAAGCTACCTACAGCCGGAATGAACTCCGGTCGGTTGGGTGTCAGTCCGCACCTTAACCATTAGGCTGTCTTCACTTACAGAAATGGGAAGGGGATATATATATATATATATATATATATATGTGTGTGTGTGTGTGTGTGTGTGAGTGTAGAACATAAATGGAATCAAATATGACAGTTTAAGGTATATATATATATATATATATATATATATATATATATATATATATATAGTGTGTGTGTGTGTGTGTTGTGTGTGTGTGTAAGAAACATAAAATTGGAAGTCAAATTCATCTCGTGTTCTCC
>CM042168.1:58468796-58493774 GCA_023376005.1 Doryteuthis pealeii
TAGGAGTGATTGTAAAGTAGTAGTGTAGTATAGTGATTGTAGTAGTTAATAGTAGTTAATAGTAATAGTAGCATAGTAGCAGTAGTAAGTAGTAGTAGTAGTAGTGTAGTAGTAAGTAGTAGTTAGTAGTAATAGTAATTAGTAGGCAGTAGCAGTAGTATAGTAGTAGTAGTGAATAGTACAGTACAGTAGTAGTAGTAGTAGTGTGTAGTAGTAATAGTAGAATAGTAATAGTACAGTAGCAAGTAGTGAGTAGTGAGTAAGTAGTAGTAATAGTAGCAGTAGTAGTTAGTAGTTAGTAGTTAGTAGTAGTAGTGAGTTTGTAGTAGTAAGTAGTAGCAGTAAGTAGTAGTAGTAGTAGTAGTAGTAGTAGTGATTGTAAAGTAGTAATAAGCAGTAGTAGTAGTAATAATAGTAGAAGTAGCAGTAGTAGTAGTAGTAGTAGTTAGTAGTGATTGTAGTAGTACTAGTAGTAGTAATAGTGAACTCAGCAAAGAATGTTATGTCTGTTTTCACATAAACCCTTCCCATCTTTCTGTTTGTTCAAGAGAACAAGTTTAGTGACAATGGATTATATAATCTATTGTGACAACACACACACACACACACACATACACGCATATATATATTAGTAGGAAGCGCGTGGTGTAATGGTTACAGTCTCAGAAAATGGACTCGTCGCCCCGAGTTCAAATTCTGGACGTGGTAATTGCATTTCACTTAGCGCTAATATCCTTGGGAAGGTATGAATCCTACTCTCCCTCGAACTATGGTAAATAGTAGGGCAGACAGGTTTTTTTAACCATGGCTAGGTAACCGGTCTAGGAGAAGGAAAACTCTAAATTCAAACCTGCTGAACTCCGCTTAAGAAATTGACCTTGTGTCGCATTCTGCTCGTGCAGAGGGGTTGGTATATATATATATATATATATTGTTTTTGTTTTTATGACTCGGATGATGAAAAAAACCCCAGATAATTCAATTTGTAAATAGTTTGTTTGTTTGTTTTGTTTTACGGCATATCAACCTCAGTGGGTCATTTAATGCCGATAAAGTTTTGAAATAAATCAATTCTTAATGGATGATACAATTTTTTATAAATACATTTTTCTATTTAACCCATAGATGGGACCCTAACAGGTACTACCACTCCAGGTCAGAGTGGACCAGGGAGCAATGGTGATGAAGGGGTGCTCTACATTCCCCAAACTTCTAAAACTGGAACCTCACCATCAAATAGAGTTTAACGTCATTTCCAGGACATGTAGACCCTCAGTCACCACCTTCTAGCACCCATATGATAAAAAGGGGTTGGGGCTTGCCATAAGGGCAATAGGGTTGGGAAAATCATATAGGTGCTAGGGCTTGATGTGACCAGCCGATTGATCGGAGGGGGTCTCTCCGACCGCCCGTCTAGCCCAAGATAGGGCCAAAGTGGAGTATTGCAAGTCATGAACTGCTCATCCACCTGTGCTCTATCCTTAAGCATCACGGGTCCCACCCACGGCCAACAGGTGGCCCCATTGGGGGAGTCTTACCCCTCTGCAGAGGTGCAGTCGGTGCATTCTAATGCCCCAGCCAACAGAGCGGCAATTTGTAAATAGAATTATATTACAAACAAGTAACTGGAAAAAAATATGAAAAGAAAAGACCAAATCATCTGTACAGTTTGAAAAAAAATCAAACAGTACCAAAAACGACCGGCCAAAAGAAGAGTCAGAATTATCCTGAAAATCCTTTAGGTGAATCCTAGGTAGATAGTATCTGACTCATTTTAAGTTTTGTATATTTATGAAACTTTTAGCAATATTGCCAACATGAGGAGGAGGAGATATAACAATTTATATACATGTCATATTGAATTTAACTTTTTTTTTTTTTTAAAACAAATGATGTTAATAGCTGGTATTCGATACTGGAATTTTTTTTTATCAAAAATGCGTATTCTGTGTTAAAAATAAAATAAATTTTATTTTTAAAAATCAGAAGCATTTTTTTTAATTAAAGATGTGTATTCTGTGTTAAAAATAAAATAAATTTTATTTAAAAAAATTTTTTTTTTGATATATTTTTACATCAAACTCTTTTGAGTTTTATTATGGATTATACCATAATAAAACTCAAAAGAGTTTGATGTAAAAATATATAAAAAAAAATATCTTTTTAAATAAAATTTATTTTATTTTTAACACAGAATACACATTTTTAATTAAAAAAAAAATTTTTTTAAATTCCAGCATCAAATAACGGTTATTTATTCCGTCTTTCCGTCATATGTTGCTCTTGATGAAGACCGCTCTATTTAAATGGTTGAAACAGATTCTGTTAGCAAACTATTAACATCAGAAAGCAATGCTTTATCAACACATATCAAAATTCAGATTTTTCCATTGTTGTGAAAATTTGCAACATTAGCTTCACTTAAATAACTGTAATTTGTAAACTAATAATCCAATTGGGCTCAAATTTTGACACGTGCCATTTGAAGGTTAGTACTTTATAAAAATCATATGGATCTTTTTTATTAGTCGCGCCATCTATATATCAGGCCTGGGACATATTGAGTGATGTGTTACATTGAATTATAATGTAAGATGCTTGAAGGTATTTAATGATTTTACCAAGAAGACTCAAATGATGACTATCAAAGTTATTTGATAACCTAATAAGAGAGGATACATTACTATCTCTAATAACAGTGGAAAGACTGGCAAAAACGGGATGAAATTAAGGTTTTATGGGGACAATTATTTGCAGGGAACCCATGGGGGTGGATGCAGATAATCATTTATTTTAAACTGCTTCTTTTTTTTTTAATTAAAAAAGAAATATCGGAGTGTTTTATAATGCTTCATTTTTTTTTTTTTTCAAATAAATGCAATTAACCGCCCTGTCGGCTGGGGCGTTAGAATGCACCAACTGCACCTCTGCAGAGGGGTAAGACTCCCCCAATGGGGCCACCTGTTGGCCGTAGGTGGCGACCCGTGATGCTTAAGGATAGAGCCCAGGTGGATAAGCAGTTTATGACATGCAATACTCCACTTTGGCTCTATCTTGGGCTAGACGAGCGGTCGGAGAGGCCCCCTCCGATCAATCGGCTAGTCACGTCAAGCCCTAGCACCTATATGATTTTCCCAACCCTATTGCCCTTATGGCAAGCCCCAACCCCTTTTTATCATATGGGTGCTAGAAGGCAGTGGCTGCGGGTCTACATGTCCTGGGAATGACGTTAAACTCTATCTGATGGTGAGGTTCCAGTTTTGGAGGTTTGGGGAATGTGAAGCACCCCTTCATCACCATTGCTCCCTGGTCCACTCTGATCCGGAGTGGTAGTACCTGTTAGGGTCCCATCTATGGGTTAAATAGAAAAATGTATCTATAAAAAAATTGTATTATCCATTAAGAATTAATTTATTTCAAAACTTTATCGGCATTAAATGACCCACTGAGGTTGATATGCCGTAAAACAAAACAAAACAAAACAAACAAAATGCAATTAAAAATTATTATTTCATTTTAACTGGCTAGCCAATTAGTTGTGTGGTGCAAGTGACAAGGCAAGAGGCAATGATAGCTCCATCTAGTTAATGTCTTTACCATTTTTTAACAGTGGAAAGACTGACAAAAACAGCATGTAATGAAGGTCCTGTGGGGATAAATATTTGTGAGGAATCTATGTAAGTTTATGCTGAAAATAAAACCACCACTTAGAATTAGTAGAGTAAAAATAACATTAAATGTAAATGTTATATATCTCTTCATCTGCTGGCTATATATATATCTTATTATAATGGAGATTGTGTGTTTGTATGTCTGTAACCGAAACTATATAACTACTCAAGTCACAATTCCCTTAGTTATTGACATCACATTCTCAATGATTTTATTTTTATTTAAACCTCAATTATCAATAAAATTGTTTTACATTATTAATACTGTTAACCATATCTGCATACTAACAACATGTAATTATATTTATATATACAACAAAATAGCGGTTTACAGTGTGAACAGGAAGGCTAATTTGCATATTGATATTAAAAATGTGATTTTAATAAATATGCGCTTAGTATTATTGACTTCTAATTGTTTGGTTTTATTTTAATGAATATAAGCAAACATTTCTTCAATGAATCTTAAATGAAATCCATTAACAAGAAAAAATAAATGTCATTTTATTCTTCACTTCCCCTTTTAACTAAATACTTAAATTAGAAAAAATAACAATGAAAGACGAGAGTGATGGAAGAATAAGATTCAGTTGTTCTATTCTTCGATTATACCCCCTCTGTTTCAAATCTTTTTATCTGCATTTTTATTTAGTTTCATTAGCCTTTCTAATTTAATATAATATTTTATTACATTAAAACTTAAATACTTGCTAGTATATATAAAAAATGTTGTTCTGGTTCCAACGGGAGAAAATTCAATATTTTATAAAAAAAAGGAAGGTCCGCAAAATGTATTTTGTTCTCAGAAAAAATTTTTTAATTCTTTTTGTTTTACATATGCAATGTACATTTCGACCTATTAGGTCTCATCAGCAAGGTTATAGACATGGGAGACTGATCCGTGTGTGACTTGAAACCTCGACTGCCATGCTGACAGGCGGAGATTCTAACCACTACACCAGCTTGCCAATCTCTATATACATATATATATATATATATATATATATATATATATATATATATATGTGTGTGTGTATATATATTATAAAATGGGTACAAGAGATAATCTACTCGAGTTTCACCATAAGGATTTTCAGGGTTAAATCCACTGAATTAATTGAGACACCGATTAATAGCAGTCGCATGTAATGACCACACACGTGAAATCGACTGCTATTAATCGGTGTCTCGATTAATTCAGTGGATTTAACCCTGAAGATCATTATGGTGAAACTCGAGTAGGTTTTATCTCTTGTACCCATTTTATAATAAATTTGCTCTACTTAGTATTGAGCACTTTGTATTTGTTATATCGCTGACTTTCCCCTCTGAATTCTACACTTACTAACCATCGTGACCAAATTCACCGGTAAGTCAACTTTTCCTTTATAAATATATATATATGTATATATATATATATATTTATATATATACACATATATATTTACCAACCCTTCCACAGGAGCAGGATGTGATACAAGGTCAATTTCTTAAGCGGTTTTTAACAGTTTTGAATTCAGAGTTTTCCATCTCCTAGACAGGTTACCTATCCAAGGTTAAAGAGCCCAGTCTTTCCTGCTATTTACTCATAGCTGGATGGAGAGTTGTTGGATACATACCTTTCCCAAGGGTATTAGCACTATGGGAAATGTAAACAGTCTTGTCCAGGATTTGAACTCAGGTTGACAAGTTCCATTTCTGCTGGATATATAATGGGGAGGGGAGTTCTATTTTGCTGAATATTTTGCTAAAAGTAAATATTTTTTCATTGTCTATTATTCTTATTTATTCTTATTTGAATTATTGAGATCAATTAAAATTTTTCAATTGAAAAAAGAATTATTAAATGACATTTAAACATTTTTCTTTTCCCAACATTACGGAATCTTTTGACTGCAGTAAATCTTTCACTTATTGATTCAGTGGATTTAACCCTGAAGATCCTTATGGTGAAACTCGAGTAGGTTATCTCTTGTACCTATTTCATTGCTCTAATTTATCTCTGATATTCCATCGCTCAAATTTTCAACCTTTAAACTAATTTCCTCAAAAAACGGTAACAATTTGGGAAAAAATATTTTGTGTCGTTATATATCATGTCAAACCCCAACTATCACTATGAGTGCACTTGCACAGTTCTAAAATCAACCTTCCCTTTTTGAGGGGAGTAGTGGCTAATCTAAACATTAGTTACATAAATGAGAGTAACCTCCCCTTGTATGTTTCACTTCCTGTTACTCTCATTTATGTAGCTAATGTTCAGATTACCTAATATGATGGACTGCAACATTGTAGTTTACAAGTATTTTCGGACTAATACCCTTGGGAAAGGTATGAACTTCCTTATTCCCATATCTAGGGGCTAAATACAGGGTGGAACAAAATGTTTTTTGTAGTATTAACTGCTTGTGCGGAGGGTTTGAGGGTGGTAGTGGGACTATTTAACCAATAGCTGGGAAGATAAGGTGGTTTGCTGAGTGTCCATTTTCTTTTGCGTTGATTTCCTTAGTCTCCACCTCTGGTTGATACGACTTCTTTTGTGCTGGCTGCAGTTGTGGTTTGTCTGTGTCCATTCTCTTTTTTTTAAAATGATAAATGCAAGTTTATTTGGCTAAACTTACAAATCGGTCAGAAAATTAAAACATATTACAGGGTGACCAAAAAAAAAAACAGAAGTCAAATTATTTATTTTCCCATTAAACTAACCCTAAACCCCAACCCAAACCCTAACCCTAAACCCTAAACCCCCTGTTGGCGTTTTTCTGATATAAGGCGTGTGGTAAATGGTCACTTCTACTTATAGACTCACCAATAAGCACGTGACCACTATTGTCCAATCACTGGCAGTGTTCTGCTGCTGTTGTTGTTATTTATACTGGCTGATTCTAATCTTAGCTCACTACTACTTGAATCTTCTTGGACGTCGGACCTAAAGGATTCTATACCATAGGACTTATTCACTTACCAAAGGATTCTCTATCACGGGACTTATTCACTTACCAAAGGATTCTCTATCACGGGACTTATTCATTTACCAAAGGATTCCATATCACGGGACTTATTCACTTACCAAAAGATTCTATAGCTCGAGACTTACTTATTTACTCTGAGTTCTTTCCAACTGGCCACGGATGGCGGCCAGATACTTAACATCCTCCTAGTTAAAATTAACAGTTTTATTACAAAATTTGTGGGTTCTGTTTTTTCTGGGTCATCCTAATTTTCCAACCAATTTGCAAGTTTAGCCGTTTATTTTTCTCAGACGTCTTTATTACCCAAAGCTCAAAAGTGTTCAACCACGTGGTGAGAAAATGTCTTAGTTGGGAGCAGACGACCATTGCATCTGCTCCCATCGACAAACCGCCAAATTCTGACTTTATCCTTTAGCCAATGAGAAATCAACGACTAGGTCAGTGAAAGATGAACTGCTGTCAATCACTTATATAACAGTCATGTTATGATTCAATGGTAACTTTCCATTTACGATTTGGTTTGTTTTGTTTTACGGCATATCAACCTCAGTGGGTCATTTAATGCCGATAAAGTTTTAAAATAAATCAATTCTTAATGGATAATACAATTTTTTTATAAATACATTTTTCTATTTAACACATAGATGGGACCCTAATAGGTACTACCACTCTGGGTCAGAGTGGACAGGGAGCAATGGTGATGAAGAGGTGCTCCACATTCCCCAAACCTCCAGAACTGGAACCTCACCATCAGATAGAGTTTAACGTCATTCCCAGGACATGTAGACCCGCAGCCACCGCCTTCTAGCACCCATATGATAAAAAGGGGTTGGGGCTTGCCATAAGGGCAATAGGGTTGGGAAAATCATATAGGTGCTAGGGCTTGACGTGACCAGCCGATTGTTTGGAGGGAGCCTCTCCAACCGCCCGTCTAGCCCAAGATAGGGCCAAAGTGGAGTATTGTATGTCATGAACTGCTCATCCACCTTGGCACTATCCTTAAGCATCACGGGTCGCCACCCACGGCCAACAGGTGGCCCCATTGGGGGAGTCTTACCCCTCTGCAGAGGTGCAGTCGTTGCATTCTAATGCCCCCACCTACAGGTCGGCCATTTACGAATACTGTTAAATTTTACTACACTACAGTACATAATTTGTAGGTAACCCATGAATTATGTAACGTAATTTCAAAAATATTTTAGTGCTTCCATCATTTTTTGACTGTACAGATAAATTAGTATTATAGAATAGGAAAATATAGAAAATTGAGATGGAAAAATGAGGAAAATATGAAAAGTGAGTTAACAGATTCTTTTGAGGAAAATATTGACTGGTCACATCAACATAAACTGGGAAAATATGAAGATCTTTGAGAATAATGTTTCAGTAATGGCTGGACATCCAATATTTTTCCTATTTAAGTTTGATATTAAGGTTTTATTGGCAATTTGTTGTCTGCATATCTGACTAAACTCAGGTTATCACCAAGAAGAGCAAGGAGGGTAGGAACATATCTCAAACATTTACAAACTGACTGTCTCTTTTATTTGAAATATTCCTGATCAATCTTATTAGCCCCATACTCTTTCTATTAGATCATTTGTATGTTTGTCTTTGTGATATATTCATTTATTTTATGGAATATCTTAAAAATTTACAGATAATGGAAAATAATAAAATATACATCTTTTTTCAGTTTGTTAATAATTATATAACACTAGGATGATCGCTACAGCTATGGCCACTAACATTTCTGTATTTCTAATATAATCCAGAAACTTTTTTTTAAATTCTGAAATCTTTTTTGAAAAAGCGGTTCAATTTGCAATGTATGAGGGGATTAAAAACTTATCCACACCTACCATCAGCTCCTTACTTTACTGCACAGATCCCTGTGCTGCTCATACGCTGAGTTGACGAGGGCCGGTATCAAACTAGGAACCTTGTGGTTTCTAGTCGAACGCTCTACCGACTGAGCTAACCTGACCATTTATATAATCAACTTAGAAATATTATTTTATAACACGAAGAAACTATATATATTTACCAACCCCTCCGCACGAGCAGGATGTGACACAAGGTCAATTTCTTAAGCGAAGTTTAACAGGTTTGAATTCAGAGTTTTCCTTCTCCTAGACTGGTTACCTAGCCATGGTTAAAGAGCCCAGTCTGCCCTGCTATTTACCCATAACTGGAGGGAGAGTTGTTGTATGCATACCTTTCCCAAGGGTATTAGCGCAATGTGAGATTCAAACAGCTTCGTCCAGGAATTGAACTCGGGTCGACGAGTCCATTTCCCACAACTCTAACCATTAGACCACGCGCCTCCATACGAAGAAACTATAGGTATTTATACAACCTGTTTGCCACAGTGAGGATGTGACACAAGTTCATAAGCACTTCTTAAATGTAAAGGTAAATTTATCCCATGAAATAGATTTTCTTGGATGCAATGGGTAAATTTTGGGATATACAAAGGTCATTCAAAAATTAATTGCACTCTTGTTTTATGGAAGCTGAGCTCATCATGGATGATTTGATAGGCAGAACCATGACTAATCTGCAGAGAACAAGCTACCTCATTGATGATTATTTGCCAGTTCACCATTACCATCTATTCTTTAAACCTTCATCAGGATGTATTATGGGGTGAAGAAATTGATGGATGTTTTATAGATGACAGGAGATTAAAAAAAGAAAAAAAAAAAAATCTTTACAAAAATTTACAGTTACACAACAAAAATTTTATAAAGATTTTTTTTTTTAATCTCCTGTCATCTATAAAACATCCATCAATTTCTTCACCCCATAATACATCCTGATGAAGGTTTAAAGAAACTGAAACGTTTAAGCATCGATAAATAAATTCATCTTATTTTTGGAACACTTGTTTTTTCAAATTTCTTAATATATATATATATATATATATATATATATATATATAATATAATGGACTCTCCCGACGATTTTCGACGTATGAGGGTTCATACACACAATGAACTCCTACACAGGGATTTGTTTATAGTGGTGAAGGCTTGTGTTGGACCATCCACACTTTTTGGCACAGTCGATAGGAAAGAATTGGTGCATCAAAGGTTGCCACAAACCCAATCAACCACCGACCTCACAAATTTTGAATTCAGAGTTATCCCTCTCCTAGACTGGTTACCTACCCAAGGCTGAAGGGCTCAGTCTACCCTACTATTTAACCCATAGCTGGAGGGAGAATATATGGATTCATACCTTTCCCAAGGGTATTAGCACTATGTGAAATGCCAACAGCTTCGTCTAGGAATTGAACTCAAATCGACGAGTCCATTTTCCACGACCCTAACCACTAGCCCACACGCCTCCATATATATATATATATATATATATATATATATATATATATATAGATAGATAGATAGATAGATAGATAGATACAACAAAATGGAAAAGAATAAAATGAGGAAACAGATTTGATGGAGTGTTTATTTATTTATGATGTTTGCGAGATAGATACACAGTTTATTTTATTCATTGTCTACTTACTTATTTAAAGATATATTCTAATATAATACTTTTAAAAAAAAATTCTGATGGTTTCTTTTCATCTTTTGGAAAAAAAGAAAAGTGATAGTGAAAGTGAAACTAGAATAAGAAATAAAATGACAAAATGCTTTCATTTGAAGCATGCCCTGTTCAAACAGATTTCTCCTTTCCGTGACAACATTCCTTTGATCTTCAGGTCACATTCAGTATCTAGTTCATCTTCCTCGTGCACTTGAAACATTTCTCATCGACCGATCATTATTGCTTTGCGTCTTAATTGCTGATTATCATATGAAAATGCTTTCAATTTCATTCACTGTTTCATCTCTCTATTATAAAAAGGAAAAGGCCATCAGCTGAATGAGCACTCAATGCACCAACACCTGTCATTTTAGAACTACTGCTTAGATAATAACTGTGGTGGTAGTAGTAGTAGTAGTAGTAGTAGTAGTAGTAGTTTTTATTTATTTATTCATTTTTCACATGGGGGAGTGGAATGTACTTTTAATCAATTAACTAAACTGGATTCGATTCTTTAATTCATTGTTCGTGTTTTTCTTTCTTTACTTTTTCTTTCATTCTTTCTTTCTTTTTTGTTGTTGTCTTTTTCATTAGTTTTCTTTCCTTATTCATTTCTTTTCTATAATTTTCTTATTATTTTCATTTTTTTTTCTACATCAATTTAACTCTTAACATCCTATACCACCTCATTCCACCCGGCCAGAAGTCACATTCATTTTTCTAATCTACCCTAAATGATAGGCTTTGTTTAAATGTAATATTAAACATATTTAGAAGTCTTTGATTTAAGGGAAATAACAGGTAACTTTAAATGAAAAGGCCATTTTTAGCCATTTTTTATAAATCCTTATAGGAATGGGGCTCTGGACTTAAAATATTCTCAACAGGATGTTAAGAGTTAAATATATTTGGAACAAAATAAGTATTCCTTACAATGATATTTCTGATACCAGTTGATAATTCTAATTGTTGGATATGGCAAAAAATCTTGCATAAAACAGAGAATGGATGCATGAATGCGAAAAAAATGAAATACAAATGGAAAAAAATGTAAATACAAATGAAAAAAAATGTAAATACAAATGAAAAAAAAAATATAAATGAAAAAAAATGTAAATACAAATGAAAAAAAATGTAAATACAAATGAAAAAAAATGTAAATTACAAATTTTAAAAAAATGTAAATACAAATAAAAAAAATGTAAATACAAATGAAAAAAAAATGTAAATACAAATGAAAAAAAAATGTAAATACAAATAAAAAAATGCAAAAAAAAAATGTAAATACAAATGAAAAAAAATGTAAATACAAATGAAAAAAAATGTAATACAAATGAAAAAAAAATGTAAATACAAATGAAAAAAAAAATGTAAATACAAATGAAAAAAAAAATGTAAATACAAATGAAAAAAAATGTGAAAAAAAAAAATACAAATGAAAAAAAAATGTAAATACAAATGAAAAAAAAATGTAAATACAAATGAAAAATGTAAATACAAATGAAAAAAAATGTAAATACAAATGAAAAAAAATGTAAATACAAATGAAAAAAAAATGTAAATACAAATGAAAAAAAATGTAAATACAAATGAAAAAAAATGTAAATACAAATAAATGAAAAAAATGTAAATACAAATGAAAAAAAAATACAAATGAAAAAAAAATGTAAATTAAATACAAATGAAAAAATGTAAATACAAATGAAAAAAATGTAAATACAAATGAAAAAAAAATGTAAATACAAATGAAAAAAAAAAATACAAATGAAAAAAAATGTAAATACAAATGAAAAAAATGTAAATACAAATGAAAAAAATGAAATAAAAATGAAAAAAATGTAAATACAAATGAAAAAAAATGTAAATACAAATGAAAAAAAAATGTAAATAAAAAAAAAATGTAAATACAAATGAAAAAAAATGTAAATACAAATGAAAAAAAATGTAAATACAAATGAAAAAAAATGTAAATACAAATGAAAAAAAAAATGTAAATACAAATGAAATGAAAAAAATGTAAATACAAATGAAAAAAAAATGTAAATACAAATGAAAAAAAAATGTAAATACAAATGAAAAAAATGTAAATACAAATGAAAAAAAAAATGTAAATACAAATGAAAAAAAAAATGTAAATACAAATGAAAAAAAAATGTAAATACAAATGAAAAAAATGTAAATACAAATGAAAAAAAATGTAAATACAAATGAAAAAAATGTAAATACAAATGAAAAAAAATGTAAATACAAATGAAAAAAATGTAAATACAAATGAAAAAAAAATGTAAATACAAATGAAAAAAAAATGTAAATACAAAAAAAAATGTAAATACAAATGAAAAAAAAATGTAAATACAAATGAAAAAAAATGTAAATACAAATGAAAAAAAAATGTAAATACAAATGAAAAAAAATGTAAATACAAATGAAAAAAAAATGTAAATACAATGAAAAAAAATGTAAATACAAATGAAAAAAAATGTAAATACAAATGAAAAAAAATGTAAATACAAATGAAAAAAAATGTAAATACAAATGAAAAAAAAAATTTATACAAGTTAATCACATATGAAACTCAGGATAGAATTCTATTTATTTTATACAATTAGTATTATTTGGATTATTCGGACTATTTTCCTCATCTTCATCTGTACAACATTTTGGTCGATGTGTCTTCCGGCCTTCTTCGGGTATTTCCTGTCGGACTCGGGAACCTTCTTTTCGGACTCGGGAACCTTCTTTTCGTAATTGGGAGCCATCACGAACTTTGAACCTAACCCTTTATTAAAATCCAATATGGTGAATTTATTAGCCTTATTAGAAATCATTGAATGGGAAACCCTAATCTGCTAATAAATACTTGCAAATTTAGTCATAACTGAAATGAAATTATTATTAACATTTTAGATATTTTTCAACTCCTACAAATACATGCAGTGTTGGGTTAGCAACTCCGCCCCATTAAAACAGCAGCATCCTTACTAAGCATTATTGACATGATGTGGCTGCTACCTTAAACCCTACAACATGGATACAGGGGGTGTCTACACACAAGCACACAAATACACACTCAATTATGATATTCACCACAAACTTCCTATCATTTATAGTTTTTTTTTTTCCTTGTAGTCCAGGTTACAAGTGTGGTAAGGGTAATCCAAAGCTAAACATTTTTAGACCTTATTTTTACAATGCAAGTATCATTGGGGAACGAGAAAATAGAAATTTAATTTAAGAAATCAAATTGTAGTTTCTTGTTCCCCAATGATACCTACATTGAAAAAATAAGGTCTAAAAAAATGGTTGATTTTAGGTTTCCTTTATTGTCCTTTTAAGATTAACAATTATTTTGTTAGGGTGTCTCATAGTGGTGTAATGGTTAACAAGCTAGTATTGCAGATCCATTACAACTGAAAGCATCCTAGGCATTACACTATATGTATTTACCAACCCAGGATGTGACACATGGCCTCTTTTCAAGTGGAGTTTAACAGGTTAGTATCTAAAGTTTTCCTTCTACTATACCGGTTGCCATACAAAGGTTAAAGAGCTCAGTCTGCCCTACTATTTACCCATAACTGGAGGGAGAATAGTTGGACGCATACTTTTCCCAAGGGTATTAGTACTATATAAAATGCAACCAGCCTTGTCCAGGATTTGAACTCATATTGTCATGTCCATTTCCTATGATTACACTATACAGCATCTGATGGTGAGGCTCAAATTCTGGAGATCTGGGGAGTATGGAGTACTTGTTCATTGTCATTGCTCATAGATCCACTCTGACCCGGAGTGGTAGTATTTGTTACAGTCCCATCTATGGGTTAAATAGATCTGTTTAAAAATGATTTATATTTGATAGGACCACGAAAAAAATAAAAAAATCTCTTAATAAAGTAATACACAAAAAATCTAAATATGAATATACAATGAATGTGATTCCCTAACCTCCACTCATAAAATAACCGTTGGTGAGTTGACAATCAACTAACTATTAAAAAAAAAAACTTGCATGCTATCATTCAGTCAGAATAGCAAGGTAATATCAAATACCAACTTTTAACTATTATATTCTGAAGAGGAATAAATATCTCGTTTTTTTTTCTCTTTCAATATTTGATACATTTCCAAAAAGGCTCTCATTGAATTTTAAGGAAGAGTATGATTGTAATATGAGGTGAGGTAAAAAAAGTAAAGTTGTCGGGGTGGCCTAAAGTCAGTATAAGTTAGATAGCGAGGGAATCTATCCCCTTTTCACTATCACTAGACCAAGGAAATTGATTTGATGTCTGAGGTGGAGAGCCACATCTACCATCAGCTCCTTACTTTACTGCACAGATCTCTGTGCTACTCATATGCTGAGTCGGCAAGGAGCTGGTATCAAACCCGGAACCTTGCGGTTCCTAATCGGATTCTTTACCGACTGAGCTATGTCCAATTAGTTTTATTGTTGTTTTTTTTTTTAATTATTATTTCATTCACTTATTTTTTCGTTGTTTGATTATTCACATTTGTTAATGTTCCCTTTCAACAGAACTGACTGCTATTAACATTTGCAATAAAACAATAAAGAAGTAAAAAACAAAAAAAAAAACAAAAGAATTCAAATCAGCCAATGAAAACAAAGAAATAACAAAAGAGACTGATGAGTTAAAAACAACAGAAATAAATTATAAAGCTTAATATATATATATGAACTCTTTGTTGAGATCGCCCGAAGGAAAAAGGTGAAAAGTATTCAGAAACAATTACCCGCGTTGATTGGCACACTTTTTTATAAATTTTCATATAAAATTACAGTTTTTAAAATTTGCTATAAATAACAAGAGCAACGAAAATAAAAATAGAAAATATTATCTATTTCAGAATCTTTTATTTTGTTTTGGTTTGGTTTATTTTGTTTTACGGCATATCAACCTCAGTGGGTCATTTAATGCCGATAAAGTTTTGAAATAAATCAATTCTTAATGGATAATACAATTTTTTTTATAAATACATTTTTCTATTTAACCCATTGATAGGATCCTAACAGATACGACCACTCCGGGTCAGAGTGGACCAGGGAGCAATGGTGATGAAGGGGTGCTCCACATTCTCCAAACCTCCAGAACTGGAACCTCACCGTCAGATAGAGTTTGTCATTCCCAGGACATGTAGACCCGCAGCCACCGCCTTCTAGCACCCATATGATAAAAAGGGGTTGGGGCTTGCCATAAGGGCAATAGGGTTGGCAAAATCATATAGGTGCTAGGGTTTTATTTTGTCTTATGTTTTTAAGGAATCACTGGGTAGTGTAATGGTTATCTACATATCTACAAGGTTCCTAGTTCGATACCAGTCCTCGCCAACTCAGCGTATGAGTAGCACAGGGATCTGTGCAGTAAAGTAAGGAGCTGATGGGAGGTGTGGCGCTCCACCTCAGATGCTAAAACAATCTCCTTGGTCTAGCGCTATTGAAAAGGGGATAGACTCCCTCGCTGATTGGCTGATACCAACTTTAGGCCGCCCCGTCGACTTTACTTACTTTTTACTTACATAGATGGGAATTATTGATGAACTATGTTCAAGTTTCACATAATTCTGCACTTACACGTGCTTAGCGTAATGGTTATCATTGTAGGACATGGAATCAGCAACCCAGGTTCAAATCCTGGTTGAGGCTTGTTAAGTATCTGGCCGCCATCCCTGGCCAGCCGCAAAGAACTTAAAGTAAATAAGTAAGTAAGTCCCGAGCTACAGAATCCTTTGGTAAATGAATAAGTCCCATGACATAGAATCCTTTTGGTCCGTCGTCCAAGAAGATCCAAGTAGTAATGCTAGTATGACCAGAAAAGGCCAGTATAAATAATCATATCAGCAGCAGAGCATTGCCAGTGATTGGACAAGAATATGGTCACATGACTATCGCCCAGTCTATAAATACAAGTAGGCATTTACCACACGTCTTATATACTAAAACTCCAACAAGGCTGATTGCATTTCACTTTCTGCTGATTCTGTAGGAAAAAGCATGAATGGATCTTTACATCCCTTAGCCGTGGGTAAATAGTAGGGCAGACTGGACTCTTTAGTCATGGTGAGGTAACCAGTCTAAGAGATGAAAAACTTTTAATTTAATCCAACTTAGAATTGACCTTGTGGCAGAGAGGTTGGGTAAATACTTACGTTTACTTCTTTTCCATCTATGAGTGAAATAATAAGCAGACTGAGCTGTCTGGCCTTGGTGGCCAACCAGTCTAGAAGAACAACAACTATGAATTCAACACCAAGTGCTGAAGTTCTTTATCCCTGCCCTGTTGCCTCATGAGTTAGTCATAGAAGGCAGACGTCTAACAAATACAAACCTAAATGAATATGGGTGCATCTATGCAAAAGCAGTTAACTTATGGTGGGCAACTAGTCTAGGAGAAGGACAACTCTGAATTTAAATTGTAAAGAAGGTAATGGACATCTGGAAAAAAACATGTCATTTTTTATCATTGTTTTTAACGTGAAACAATGTTGTTCTTGTCTCTTATTCTTCTTTCGGTAATTTATGAGGAAGTGCGTCCCGGTCTCCTGCCTCAAAAATTGCTACCCAGTGACTATCAAAATAACAACCCCAGCTCGCCGTAATTCTTGTTTATTTATCGTAATTTGTCGTAATTCTTGTTTAGATATGAAGATGGATATATAGTTTGACTGAGATAGATAAACACACAAAATAATATAGATAGATATGAACAAATAGAGATAGATATTTTCGACAAGTAAATGTATTTGGGGGGGGGGGTCGCATCTTTTTTGTCGTAATTCTTGTTTATTTAAACTAAAATAAAAATCTTAGTATTTAAAGTAATATAGATAAATATGAACAAATTGAGATAGATAGATAGATAGATAGATAGATAGATAGATAGATAGATAGATATGAAGATGGATAGTTTTGAATAGACTGAGCTGGGTCGTTACTTTAATAGTCACCGGGTAGCAATTTTTGAGGCAGGAGACCAGGACGCACTTCCTCATAAATTACCCAAAAAATCTTAGTATTTAAAGTAATATAGATAAATATGAACAAATTGAGATAGATAGATAGATATGAAGATGGATAGTTTTGAATAGACTGAGCTGGGTCGTTATTTTAATAGTCACCGGGTAGCAATTTTTGAGGTGAGAGACCGGGACGCACTTCCTCATAAATTACCCTTCTTTCATTTAAACTGGATGCCAATCCACCAAAATCATAATTTCATTAATCTTAAAACTCAACTGATGGTTTTCTAAAATTCTTTGAGACAGCATTATCAGGAATTAATGATCCGTCTAAATTAGTATCTTCATCTTTATTAGTTTGAATCAGTTAACTTGTCACCCCAATACTTAGAATACACTGGTTGTATCCTCTGAGGACAAGTAAGACACCTCCAAAAAAAAATTAGGGTTTTCCAGGTATGATACTAAACTCCATCTGGTAGTGGGGTTCCAGTTTTAGAGCTTTGGGGAGTGTCAAGTCATTTGTTTGTTGCTATTACTCCCAGGTCCACTCTGACACAGTGTGGTAATACTTGTTATCTGTGGGTCAATTAGATCAGTTTGAAAATTATTAGTATTAACTAGGAATACTTGAAACCATATAACTGTGTGTAAATGATTTGTATTAAGAAGTTACTTGAAGCTATATTTGTTTACGAGTGATTATCATTAATTATTAAAATTGTTTATTAAAAATATAATCATTAATTATTAAAATTATAAAACTATTATATATTTTATATTATAATATAAAACTATTAAATTATAAAAATTATAAAACTTAGGAATATTTGAGACAATATAACTATGTACAAACAAATTATTATTATTATTAATTTTATCATAATTATTTTAAAATACAAATAGACCCCTGAAACCATATAATTACTTGCTAATTATTGGTATTAGATAGGAATACTTATAACCATATAACTGTGTGTAAATGATTTGTATTAAGAAGTTACTTGAAGCTATATTTGTTTACGAGTGATTATCATTAAGTACTTGAAACCTGACTTTGGCATGAAATAACCCAACAAGTGTTGACATGTCACAAAATAAACCAACCAACAATCTATTAACTCTCCCCATCTTTTTTCATTTCATTTTCAATTTTTTTTCATCCAATTCTGAAATTAAAGTTGTTGTGCACAACTGGATTAAAAGTAAACCAGAAATGTTCTAGCTCTTTTGGTAGGGGCTATAGAATATGCTGACTGCACCTCTGCAGAGAGGTAAGATCCCCCCCAATGGGGGTCACCTCTTGGCCATGGTTGGCAACTCGTTGCGGTCGCCTCTTTGTTTCTTCTTTCATTTTCTCATGATACCAGAATCCATTTCACTGTTGAGTTATCATGTTGCATACCCTTCTTCTTCACTTACTTCTTGTCGTATTTTCTATTCTTGCCGGCTGCTATTCTGATCGTGTTTGGTATTTCTTCTATCATCTTGACTTGGTCTGGAATCTTCTAAGGTCTTCTATTGCTATGTTCTTGCTGGCTGGTCGTCCTGGATTCATTTCTTAGTCTTGTTACCAAGACATTCATCAACCACAAGAACATATTACTTATACAAACTTTTATTTTCTTAACTATATATTTCATGTAATTAAATATCTGACTAACATAGAGCGCGTGAGTTCCAGTTTTAGGCAGTGTTGAAATTTTTTGGGGGGAGAAATTTCTCTGAAATGGCTGCAACAGTTAGCCCCCCACCTGTGGGGGATGTTTTGTAAAAATAATGTTATTTTGTTTGGGCCTTGGTACCTTTATTTTTGAAATTCGCGGAGCGAATTCTTGTGGTCCTCTGATTGGTCGAGGATGACGTCTCTGTAGGGGACGAGGAAAAGCTCTGAACTGGGTTCCCTAACTTTGGACACTTATTACGACAGGCACTCTGTGAACAGAGGTGAGAGAACAGGTCTCTCTTGGGCTGAAGCCCTCACCTCCTTCTATGGTTGTCCATGTGAACAGCGAAGAATCTTCTTCTTCAGAAAAAGGATTAGGGTTCGTGAACGAACCCAAGGTTAAGAGATACGTGAACGTATCAACGTTGAGACCACTGGGTCTTTTCGACTGGTTGAAACCAGGAGCAAGAAGTATTTTTGGGGACGTGACCGTCCTAGTATACAAGGAATAGTGAGAAAAGGTCGTTGGGCGTGAACGTCCAGAAATATTTGAAGAAGTAGCAAAGGAAAGTTGAATGAGGAAAGAACAAGGAAGAAAGTTAAAAGAAAGGAAAGAAGAAAGCATTGAAGAACATAGAAGGAGGGAAGGAAGAAAGATAAACGAGAGAAAGAAGAAAGATAAACGAGAGAAGGAAGAAAGATAAACGAGAGAAGGAAGAAAGATAAACGAGAGAAGGTAAATAACTCAGAGTTCTGTCATCAACCGACCAAAATAAGGGCCCACTAAAAACAAAAGGGCATTACGAACTTTCGCCTCTCGGCAAGTGATTTTGTATGTAAATTTTGTCTTGTTTGGTTTTATGTTTTTAAATGTTTTTTTCATAGTTAAGGATACTGCACGGGGAAATTTGTGCAACCCACAGCAGACCGTAGAGTAGTTTAAAATTTGAATAAATATAGTTAATTTATAAGTAGAGTTTGTCTCGTTTTTTAGACTTTGTTAATTCCTTTTTCCTCTATATCTTTTACACTTATATTTTTTTATTTTGTTACTGGCGTCGAATTTTGAGGACCAAACCAAAATTACGACAGCAGGACCTAAAATGGTCGGCTTCTCTGCCTGACGTCTAACTGCAAACTGGGGACCGAACAGGTCCCACGTGACTTCACGTATTTTGGCGGGCTTCTGTAATTTTCCATTGAAGGACCCGGCCATGGTATGAAAAGGGTCATCCCCTCAGAATTACAGGGGACCGACAATAATCTTATGCAACCGCATAGATTATGTAACAATCATCCTGTCTCAAGATACCCTCTTTCTCTCTCTCTCCAACGTGATGGAGAAAATGTGTGGGGATTAAAATAAAATTAAAATAAAAATTTTAAATTATAAAAAATAGCAAACTCCCATGAGCCTTCACCGTGTTGTAAACCGTATTATAAAAATATAAAGGGAAAATAAAAGTTAAGCCCCTTTGTTTTTCCCAACATTCAAAAATTGTAAATAGCGTTTTGCCGGTGAAGACTGTTTATACTTAAATTTTGTAAAAGTTAAATCTTAAAAGTTAAAATTTATTTATAGTTTGACAGTTATGAATAGCGTTTTTACCGGTGAGTACATATGAACTTATTTTATTGTAAAAGTTACATATTTCCCCGGAAACGATGTTCAGAATTATCGAATTTTCGATTTAAATTGTGATTGGTTTCAAGGTCCAAAATTTGAGCGTCGAATTCAAGCAAATCAAGTGGACATTTCAAGACAGTAAGACCTAAATCCTTGACCTCCGTTGGAGAAAGAAACCATCGAAAATTAGATTTGTCTTCCGCTTTCGGCCGCAGAAAATAAAATAAAAAGAAGATAAAAGAGGACCTGGGACCACTCACAAGATTCTTATGAACTCTTTTTCGTTTCGTAGACTGCTAGTTTACAATCCTATAAAAAATATTTGTATCTTTAAACAATTTATTCTACATTTGTAAGTAGAAAAACCCACTTTTTAAACATTTATTTCTTGATGTACATTGGTTTTGTTATAAACCGTATTAGCATGCAAGCGTATGTTGATGAGGAAATGAACAAAACACAGATTTTAAGTTTTAAAATTGTATTAAGAAAAACAACATGAGAACGGTGAAAGGATAGAAATGAGAATTACAGGATAAATTTGGTTATAGTTATGGGTGGATATTAAGTCCGTAAAATGTCCAGCGTGACTGTGGTAGTGGGGTGGTGATGTAGGCCGAATATTGTGTTTTAGTAGTAGAATTTTTTGTATCGTCGAGTGATATAGAAATGTTCGGTAGTTGACTTGTTGATTTGACTGCCTGGTGAGGTCAGGTTTGGGTAAGTTGGGGTGTGATCCGCCGCCTTTGATGTGTCCTTCTGTGAGGTAGCGCTTGTCGGGCCTGCGTTCGTGATGGTGTCTGAAGCTCTGTCTGTCGGTGCCTTTCAAAGCTGTTCGTTTTATAGAGATTGGTAGCCGAAGTTGGATCAAATGAAGATATTTTCATTTCACCCGGGAATCGCTTTCATTGAATGATAATACGAATTTTATTTACCAATTTTTTTATTTTTATTTAATGTCAGGAATTGACTATCAAAGCGGAACTCCCGATCGGAGCCCATGCGCAGATATATGTTAAAATGGTCATTCCGTTTTAGGTAACGATAGAGGACACTTCCGACTTTGTCCGTCCCGTTGGCGAGTGTATGTACCTTTTAATTAGTGAATCGGGGAGATTTCGACTTTTGCTTATACAACAACTGGAAGAACTCTCTGAACATGTGCAGGAAAAAGAACCTACTTCCGACTCCCAAGAGAATCTCTTGGCCATTCGAGTTTAGGCCTTGACTGTGTCTAGTCACTACTACTGGCCAGGGAAATATTTCCTTGCCACATGGTGGCTATGACCCATGAATAAAGCCTAAATCATAAAACCATTTTTTGTCTTTGTCTCTTCCTTTTGTCGGTCCTTGAATCCCTTACTTTTCAGTGTGACCACCAAATCAACCTCTCACCTGGCCTTCGGGCCGGGAGTCCAGTGAACTTCGGCCACTGGACCGGTATGTTATAATAATAGCGTCGATCCCAGGGGGCCATCCCCCCAGGCAACACCTGCCCCCTCGATTTAAAGAGACAGGGCTGGGTTTATTGCCCAGTGCCTGAGGCGCCCCCCTTGAGGGGGAATGCCGACGGGATAGACGCAATTTTTCACCCGCCATCCCATGAACTTCGGTTTGTAGGTGGATCCCATGTTAATAGGGCCTTTGTGCCTGACCTGGTATGAGTGGGGTACTAGGAAAATAAAAACCAAATAGGATGCGGTTCAAAGCAAACCCTAAGAACACACACCAAGAATAACAACAGCCACTTTTTAAACCTTAAAACCTTAAACCTCTTGCTACTCCACAAATGTCAATAAGTACAGAGTGGAAGTGTGTAGCAAGATTGAATTTGGCAAGGACTACTATTAAGGGGGAGGAAGAAAGAAATAAGTGAGAGAGTAAAGGTTTTAAAAAGAGTAATGAACACAAAACAATTTGACCAGAGCATGACCCCAGAATGGAGAATTGAGTGTCAACCGGAAGTTTCGGGTGTTGACCGGAACCGGAAGTCACATGGTGACGTGGAACGACGAAGAAAAATACCAGCCTCTTTTTTCTTTCCGCCGTCGTAGGGTACGGATCGGACCTCTGGGTCTCTTGTGTGGGATCACCGTAATTTAACAGTGTACTCTCTCTCTTTCTCTCTGCTTTTCCTCCTCTCCGATACAGTCCACGAGACGCATGAGACGAGCCCTGGAAATAAAAGCTAAGCAGCCTGTGACAATATATTTCTCGCGTTGTACTTTTTTATCAACAAGATGACCGCCACGTGCTGAAGACATTTTTAGTACAGTGAATATATACCGCCACCGCCACCGCCACCGCCACGTTACGTATATCAGCTTTGGGTATCGTGAATATAACAGATACCGCTACGTTACAAGTGGAAGAGAGCAAACTTGTTTGGTCGTCCCTTTTTGACTGTCGGGTGTAGTAGTAAATTTGTTTTGACTGACTTATATCAGGCCTTACCACTCACCCCTACCATGGGCAACCATAACAGTACACATATTTTTATTCAATTCTCCGATACCATAACTCGCAGTTAACCACAGATGAAATTGGCTTCTATGGCTGAACTAAGTAATTCTACTTTCCTAAGAAGGCCCTTGATCATGTGACTCTATAAGCCAATCAAAGCCACATCCCAGGTCAACTTGGAATTAAAGCTTGTCTTGTTGATTTTCCATGAGTTTACGGTTAAATTCCAGTTCTAACTACACTTCATTACAAAAATGATTGGCTATGCCTATTCATTATTTAACACCATCTCATTAAATTTCAAGCCTCTGAAATTAGTAGACTAATTCATATACCTCAGTAGCAATATCTTATCAACTGCAAACATATGCATGGACTCTTATTGATAGATTATCAACTATGATCTCTGATAAAATAAAACATTAATTCTTTCAAGCTGTAGCCATGTCAGTACTACTGTATGGTTGCACCACTTTAACAAAATGCTTAGAGAAGAGACTAGATGAGAACTACGCAAAGATACTGCATGCTGTTTTCAACAAATCAAGGAAGCAATACGCAGTTGTGCAACTATTTACCTCTCTTCCCACATCAAGACAAGTAAGACATGCTGGGCTCTGCTGGAGAAGTAAGGATGAACTCATAAATGATGTTCTCTGCTTAGAAAGGCATGAATCCACTTCTCCCTCTAAATGTGAGGTAAATAGCAAGGCAGCTAGTCTTTTAGCTTTGTCAAATCCATCTTCAGCATTCAATATTTGAAATCAGAGATCTTAATTTTTCTTGAAAATGGTATCATGTAACTCAGTAAAACCTGCCACATTCTACTAATTTCAGGGACAATCTTGTGTCACATCCTACCCATGGCAAACGGGTTGAGTAAATACCTACTAATTTCAGAGACTTGCCATCCAACTGCTGGAGAAGCAAGGATGAACTCATAAGTGATGATCTCCTGTGGACACCTACACAAGGGCTGGACACACCTGTGTTGGCCAACCAGCAAAAACTAACATTCATCAATTCTGTATGGACACTCGATGCCGTCTAGAGGACTTGCCAAGAGTGATGGTTGATAGGGATAGAAGGTGAAACAGAATTAAAGGAATCCATGCTGTCAGCATGCCTTGATGATGATGGTGTACAAATATATATATATATATATATATATATATATATATATATTTACCAACTCCTCCGCACGAGCAGGATACGACACAAGGTCAATTTCTTAAGCGGAGTTCAGCAGGTTTGAATTCAGAGTTTTCCTTCTCCTAGACTGGTTACTTAGCCATGGTTAAAGAGCCCAGTCTGCCCTGCTATTTACCCATAGCTGGAAGGAGAGTAGGAGTCATACCTTTCCCAAGGGTATTAGCGCTAAGTGAAATGCAATTAACACATCCAGGATTTGAACTCGGGGCGACGAGTCCATTTCCCATTACTTTAACCATTACACCACACCTATATATATATATATTAATATTTATATTTTTGCTTGAAGGCAATTACAATGTGCATATCGCATAAAATTCGATAATCATAGAAGATAATAATGACAAGTGTATTTCGCAAAGAATTATTCGGTGTGTAGAACATCGTACAGACTGTTTCAACTTTATTAAGTCTCATCAGCGATGTATACTAACGATTTCCCTCCGACAGAAATCGAGACCGGGACTTCAGCAGGATAGTCAGAAACTATACTGCTTCGGCCACGATACAGCATGGAAAAATTCCTGTGAAATTAACCTGTCAATGATACTGAGACGTCTCTACCATATAAGGCAAGAGGACGCTGAGTGAATTTAATTCATTTTAATATCAATTTCATTATTCCATTTGGTATAAAATTTCATTGATAGGTTTAGAGACCTTATTTATCAATCAATAGCTCATCATTTTACAGTCTCCCTTTCTTTCTTTTTCCTTTTTCTTTTCCTTTTTTCTTTCTTTCTTTTTCCTCTATTTCTTTTCCAATTCTTTTTCTTCTTTTTTTTCTTGTCTTTCTTTTGTTTGTTTGTTGTTGTTTTGTTGTTTTACAGGGCATAT
>CM042168.1:58493874-58518874 GCA_023376005.1 Doryteuthis pealeii
AAAAAAAGAGAGCCGGATCTGGTATTCCTCCCTCGATAACTGGATTTTTTTTATCAAAAATGCGTATTCTGTGTTAAAAATAAAATAAATTTTTTTTTAAAAATCAGAAGCATTATAATCCATAATAAAACTCAAAAGAGTTTGATGTAAAATTATATTAAAAAAAAAATATTTTTTTAAATAAATTATTATTTTATTTTTAACACAGAATACACATTTTTAATAAAAAAAAAAAAAAAAATTTTTAAAAATCCATCATCAAATAACGGTTATTTATTCCGTCTTTCCTTCATATGTTGCTCTTGATGAAGACCGCTCTATTTAAACGGTCGAAACAGATTCTGTCAGCAAACTATTAACATCAGATTGCAATGCTTTATCAACACAAAATTCAGATTTTTCCATTGTTGTAAAAATTTGCAACATTAGCTTCACTTAAATAACTGTAATTTGTAAACTAATAATCCAATTGGGCTCAAATTTTGACACGTGCCATTTGAAGGTTAGTACTTTATAAAAATCATATGGATCTTTTTTATTAGTCGCGCCATCTATATATCAGGCCTGGGACATATTGAGTGATGTGTTACATTGAATTATAATGTAAGATGCTTGAAGGTATTAAATGATTTTACCAAGAAGACTCAAATGATGACTATCAAAGTTATTTGATTACCTAATAAGAGAGGATACATTACTCTCTCTAATAACAGTGGAAAGACTGGCAAAAACATGATGAAATTAAGGTTTTATGGGGACAATTATTTGCAGGGAACCCATGTGGGTGGATGCAGATAATCATTTATTTTAAACTGCTTCTTTTTTTTAATTAAAAAAGAAATATTGGAGTATTTTATAATGCTTCATTTTTTTTTTTTCAAATAAATGCAATTAACCGCCCTGTCGGCTGAGACGTTAGAATGTACCGACTGCACCTCTGCAGAGGGGTAAGACTCCCCCAATGGGGCCACCTGTTGGCCGTAGGTGGCGACCCGTGATGCTTAAGGATAGAGCCCAGGTGGATGAGCAGTTCATGACATGCAATACTCCACTTTGGCCCTATCTTGGGCTAGTCGGGCGGTCGGAGAGGCCCCCTGATCAATCGGCTGGTCACGTCAAGCCCTAGCACCTATATGATTTTCCCAACCCTATTGCCCTTATGGCAAGCCCAAACCCTTTTTATCATATGGGTGCTAGAAGGCGGTGGCTGCGGGTCTACATGTCCTGGGAATGACGTTAAACTCTATCTGATGGTGAGGTTCCAGTTTTGGAGGTTTGGGGAATGTGGAGCACCCCTTCATCACCATTGCTCCCTGGTCCACTCTGACCCGGAGTGGTAGTACCTGTTAGGGTCCCATCTATGGGTTAAATAGAAAAATGTATCTATAAAAAAATTGTATTATCCATTAAGAATGAATTTATTTCAAAACTTTATTGGCATTAAATGACCCACTGAGGTTGATATGCCGTAAAACAAAACAAAACAAAACAAACAAAATGCAATTAAAAATTATTATTTCATTTTAACTGGCCAGCCAATTAGTTGTGTGGTGCAAGTGACAAGGCAAGAGGCAATGATAGCTCCAGTGGATTTAACCCTGAAGATCATTATGGTGAAACTCGAGTAGGTAATGTCTTACCATTTTTTAACAGTGAAAAGACTGACAAAAACAGGATGTAATGAAGGTCCTGTGGGGATGAATATTTGTGAGGAATCTATGTAAGTTTATGCTGAAAATAAAACCACCATTTAGAATTAGTAGAGTAAAAATAACATTAAATGTAAAATATCTCTTCATCTGCTGGCTATATATATATCTTATTATAATGGAGATTGTGTGTTTTTCTGTCTGTAACTGAAACTATATTACTACTCAAGTCACAATTCCCTTAGTTATCAATGTCCCTTTCTCAATGATTTTATTTTAATTTAAACCTCAATTATTAATAAAATTGTTTTACATTATTAATACTGTTAACCATATCAACATACTAACAACATGCAATTATATTTATATATACAACAAAATAGCGGTTTACAGTGTGAACGGGAAGGCTAATTTGCATATTGATATTAAAAATTTGATTTTAATAAATATGTGCTTAGTATTATTGATTTCTAATTGTTTGGTTTTCTCTTAATGAATATGAGCAAAAATCTCTTCAATGAATCTTAAATGAAATCCATTAATAAGAAAAAATAACTGTCATTTTATTCTTTACTTCCTATTTTAACTAAATACTTAGATTTGAAAAAATAACAATGAAAGACGAGAGTGATGGAAGAGTAAGTTTCAGTTGTTCTATTTATCGATTATACCTGCCTTCTGTTTCAAATCTTTTTATCTGCATTCTTATTTAGTTTCATTAGCCTTTCTAATTTAATATAATATTTTATTACATTAAAACTTAAATACTTGCACCCGGAGGGTGCATATATTTGCTAGTATATATAAAAAATGTTGTTCTGGTTCCAACGGGAGAAAATTCAATATTTTATAAAAAAAGGAAGGTCCGCAAAATGTATTTTGTTCTCAGAAAAATTTTTTTAATTCTTTTTGTTTTACATATGCAATGTACATTTTGACCTATTAGGTCTCATCAGCAAGGTTATAGACATGGGAGACTGATCCGTGTGTGACTCGAAACCTCGACTGCCAAGCTGACAGGCGAGGATTCTAACCACTACACCAGCTTGCCAATCTATATATATATGTATATATATATATGTATATATATATACATATATATATATATATATATTATAAAATGGGTACAAGAGATAATCTACTCGAGTTTCACCATAACGATTTTCAGGGTTAAATCCACTGAATTAATCGAGACACCGATTAATAGCAGTCGCATGTAATGACCACACATATGAAATCGACTGCTATTAATTGGTGTCTCGATTAATTCAGTGGATTTAACCCTGAAGATCATTATGGTGAAACTCGAGTAGGTTTTATCTCTTGTACCCATTTTATAATGAATTTGCTCTACTTAGTATTGAGCACTTTGTATTTGTTATATCGCTGACTCACCCCTCTGAATTCTACACTTACTAACCATCGTGACCAAATTCACCGGTAAGTCAACTTTTCCTTTATAAATATATATATATATATATATATATATATATATATATATATACATATATATTTACCAACCCCTCCACATGAGCAGGATGTGATACAAGGTCAATTTCTTAAGCGGTGTTTAACAGTTTTGAATTCAGAGTTTTCCATCTCCTAGACAGGTTATCTATCCAAGGTTAAAGAGCCCAGTCTTTCCTGCTATTTACTCATAGCTGGATGGAGAGTTGTTGGATACATACCTTTCCCAAGGGTATTAGCACTATGGGAAATGTAAACAGTCTTGTCCAGGATTTGAACTCAGGTTGACAAGTTCCATTTCTGCTGGATATATAATGGGGAGGGGAGTTCTATTTTACTGAATATTTTGCTAAAAGTGAATATTTTTTCATTATCTATTATTCTTATTTATTCTTATTTGAATTAAAATTTTTCAATTGAAAAAAAAATTATTAAATGACATTTAAACATTTTTCTTTTCCCAACATTACGGAATCTTTTGACTGCAGTAAATCTTTCACTTATTGATTCAGTGGATTTAACCCTGAAGATCCTTATGGTGAAACTCGAGTAGGTTATCTCTTGTACCTATTTCATTGCTCTAATTTATCTCTGATATTCCATCGCTCAAATTTTCAACCTTTAAACTAATTTCCTCAAAAAACGGTAACAATTTGGGAAAAAATATTTTGTGTCGTTATATATCATGTCAAACCCCAACTATCACTATGAGTGCACTTGCACAGTTCTAAAATCAACCTTCCCTTTTTAAGGGGAGTAGTGGCTAATCTAAACATTAGTTACATAAATGTATGTTTCACTTCCTGTTACTCTCATTTATGTAGCTAATGTTCAGATTACCCTAATATGATGGACTGCAACATTGTAGTTTACAAGTATTTTCGGACTAATACCCTTGGGAAAGGTATGAACTTCCTTATTCCCATATCTAGGGGCTAAATACAGGGTGGAACAAAATGTTTTTTGTAGTATTAACTGCTTGTGCGGAGGGTTTGAGGGTGGTAGTGGGACTATTTAACCAATAGCTGGGAAGATAAAGTGGTTTGCTGAGTGTCCATTTTCAATTTGCAAATTTAGCCGTTTATTTTTCTCAGATGTCTTTATTACCCAAAGCTCAAAAGGATTCAACCATGCGGTGAGAAAATGTCTTACTTGGGAGCAGACGACCATTGCATCTGCTCCCATTGACGGACCGCCAAATTCTGACTTTATCCTTTAGCCAATGAGAAATCAACAACTAGGTCAGTAAAAGGTGAACTGCTGTCAATCATTTCTATAACAGTCATGTTATGATTCAATGGTAACTTTCCATTTACGATTTGGTTTGTTTTGTTTTACGGCATATCAACCTCAGTGAGTCATTTAATGCCGATAAAGTTTGGAAATAAATCAATTCCTAATGTATAATACAATTTTTTTTATGAATACATTTTTCTATTTAACCCATAGATGGGACCCTAACAGGTACTACCACTCCGGGCCAGAGTGGACCAGGGAGCAATGGTGATGAAGGGGTGCTCCACATTCCCCAAACCTCCAAAACTGGAACCTCACCATCAGATAGATAGAGCTTAACGTCATTCCCAGGACATGTAGACCCGCAGCCACCGCCTTCTAGCACCCATATGATAAAAAGGGTTTGGGGCTTGCCATAAGGGTAATAGGGTTGGGAAAATCATATAGGTGCTAGGGCTTGATGTGACCAGCCGATTGATTGGAGGGGGCCTCTCCGACCGCCCGTCTAGCCCAAGATAGGGCCAAAGTGGAGTATTGCATGTCATGAACTGCTCATTCACCTGGGCTCTATCCTTAAGCATCACTGGTCGCCACCCATGGTCAACAGGTGGCCCCATTGGGGGAGTCTTACCCCTCTGCAGAGGTGCAGTCGTTGCATTCTAATGCCCCCACCGATAGGTCGGCCATTTACGAATACTGTTAAATTTTACTACACTACAGTACATAATTTGTAGGCAACCCATGAATTATGTAACATAATTTCAAAAATATTTTAGTGCTTCCATCATTTTTTGACTGTACAGATAAACTAGTATTATGAAATAGGAAAATATAGAAAATTGAGATGGAAAAATGAGGAAAATATGAAAAGTGAGTTAACAGATTCTTTTGAGGAAAATATTGACTGGTCACATCAACATAAACTGGGAAAATATGAAGATCTTTGAGAATAATGTTTCAGTAATGGCTGGACATCCAATATTTTTCCTATTTAAGTTTGATATTAAGGTTTTATTGGCAATTTGTTGTCTGCATATCTGACTAAACTCAGTTTATCACCAAGAAGAGCAAGGAGGGTAGGAACATATCTCAAACATTTACAAACTGACTGTCTCTTTTATTTGAAATATTCCTGATCAATCTTATTAGCCCCATACTCTTTCTATTAGATCATTTGTATGTTTGTCTTTGTGATATATTCATTTATTTTATGGAATATCTTAAAAATTTACATATAATAGAAAATAATAAAATATACATCTTTTTTCAGTTTGTTAATAATTATATAACACTAGGATGATCGCTACAGCTATGACCACTAACATTTCTGTATTTTCTAATATAATCCAGAAACTTTTTTTTAAATTCTGAAATCTTTTTTGAAAAAGCGGTTCAATTTGCAATGTATGAGGGGGATTAAAAACTTATCCACACCTACCATCAGCTCCTTACTTTACTGCACAGATCCCTGTGCTGCTCATACGCTGAGTTGACGAGGGCCGGTATCAAACTAGGAACCTTGTGGTTTCTAGTCGAACGCTCTACCGACTGAGCTAACCTGACCATTTATATAATCAACTTAGAATATTTATTTTATAACACGAAGAAACTATATATATTTACCAACCCCTCCGCACGAGCAGGATGTGACACAAGGTCAATTTCTTAAGCGAAGTTTAACAGGTTTGAATTCAGAGTTTTCCTTCTCCTAGACTGGTTACCTAGCCATGGTTAAAGAGCCCAGTCTGCCCTGCTATTTACCCATAGCTGGTGGGAGTATTGGATTCATACCTTTCCCAAGGGTATTAGCGCAATGTGAGATTCAAACAGCTTCGTCCAGGAATTGAACTCGGGTCGACGAGTTCATTTCCCAGGACTTTAACCATTAGCCCACACGCCTCCATACGAAGAAACTATAGGTATTTATACAACCTGTTTGCCACAGTGAGGATGTGACACAAGTTCATAAGCATTTCTTAAAGTAAAGGTAAATTTATCCCATGAAATAGATTTTCTTGGATGCAATGGGTAAATTTTGGGATATACTAAGGTCATTCAAAAATTAATTGCACTCTTGTTTTATGGAAGCTGAGCTCATCATGGATGATTTGATAGGCAGAAACCATGACTAATCTGCAGAGAACAAGCTTGATCATTGATGATTATTTGCCAGTTCACCATTACCATCTATTCTTTAAACCTTCATCAGGATGTATTATGGGATGAAGAAATTGATGGATGTTTTATAGATGACAGGAGATTAAAAAAAAAAAAATTTTTTTTAAATCTTTATAAAATTTTACAGTTACACAACAAAAATTTTATAAAGATTTTTTTTTTTAATCTCCTGTCATCTATAAAACATCCATCAATTTCTTCACCCCATAATACATCCTGACGAAGGTTTAAAGAAACCGAAACGTTTAAGCGTCGATAAATAAATTCATCTTATTTTTGGAACACTTGTTTTTTCAAATTTCTTAATATATATATATATATATATATATATAATAATGGACTCTCCCGACGATTTTCGACCTATGAGGGTTCATACACACAATGAACTCCCACACAGGGATTTGTTTATAGTGGTGAAGGCTTGTGTTGGACCATCCACACTTTTTGGCACAGTCGATAGGAAAGAATTGGTGCATCAAAGGTTGCCACAAACCCAATCAACGACCGACCTCACAAATTTTGAATTCAGAGTTATCCCTCTCCTAGACTGGTTACCTACCCAAGGCTGAAGAGCCCAGTCTGCCCTACTATTCAACCCATAGCTGGAGGGAGAATATATGGATTCATACCTTTCCCAAGGGTATTAGCACTATGTGAAATGCCAACAGCTTCGTCTAGGAATTGAACTCGAATCGACGAGTCCATTTTCCATGACCCTAACCACTAGCCCACACGCCTCCATATATATATATATATATATATATATATATATATATATATATATATATATATTGAAAGAGAGAGAGAGAGAGAGAGAGAGAGAGAGATAGATAGATAGATAGATAGATAGAACAAAATGGAAAAGAATAAAATGAGGAAACAGATTTGATGGAGTGTTTATTTATTTATGATGTTTGCAAGATAGATACACAGTTTATTTTATTCATTGTCTACTTATTTATTTAAAGATTTATTCTAATATAATACTTTAAAAAAAATTCTGATGGTTTCTTTTCATCTTTTGGAAAAAAAGAAAAGTGATTGTGAAAGTGAAACTAGAATAAGAAATAAAATGACAAAATGCTTTCATTTGAAGCATGCCCTGTTCAAACAGATTTCTCCTTTCCGTGACAACATTCCTTTGATCTTCAGGTCACATTCAGTATCTAGTTCATCTTCCTCGTGCACTTGAAACATTTCTCATCGACCGATCATTATTGCTTTGCGTCTTAATTGCTGATTATCATATGAAAATGCCTTCAATTTCATTCACTGTTTCATCTCTCCATTATAAAAAGGAAAAGGCCATCAGCTGAATGAGCACTCAATGCACCAACACCTGTCATTTTAGAACTACTGCTTAGATAATAACTGTCGTGATAGTAGTAGTAGTAGTAGTAGTAGTAGTAGTAGTAGTTTTTATTTATTTATTCATTTTTCACATGGGGGAAGTGGAATGTACTTTTAATCAATTAACTAAACTGGCTTCGATTCTTTAATTCATTGTTCGTGTTTTTCTTTCTTTACTTTTTCTTTCATTCTTTCTTTCTTTTTTGTTAAGTCTTTTTCATTAGTTTTCTTTCCTTATTCATTTCTTTTCTATAATTCCATATACTCTCTTCCTAACATTTTTTGTTGTTGTCTTTTTCATTAGTTTTCTTTCCTTATTCATTTCTTTTCTATAATTTTCTTATTATTTTCATTTTTTTTTCTACATCAATTTAACTCTTAACGTCCTATACCGCCTCATTCCACCCGGCCAGAATTCACATTCATTTTTCTAATCTACCCTAAATGATAGGCTTTGTTTAAATGTAATATTAAACATATTTAGAAGTCTTTGATTTAAGGGAAATAACAGGTAACTTTAAATGAAAAGGCCATTTTTAGCCATTTTTTATAAATCCTTATAGGAATGGGGCTCTGGACTTAAAATATTCTCAACAGGATGTTAAGAGTTAAATATATTTTGAACAAAATAAGTATTCCTTACAATATTTCTGATATCAGTTGATAATTCTAATTGTTGGATATGGCAAAAAATCTTGCATAAAACAGAGAATGGATTCATGTAAATACAAATGAAAAAAAAATGTAAATACAAATGAAAAAAAAATATGTAAATACAAATGAAAAAGAAATGTAAATACAAATGAAAAAAAAATGTAAATACACATGAAAAAAATGTAAATACAAATGAAAAAAAAATGTAAATACAAATGAAAAAATGTAAATACAAATGAAAAAAAAATGAAAAAAAATGTAAATACAAATGAAAAAATGTAAATACAATGAAAAAAATGTAAATACAAATGAAAAAAAATGTAAATACAAATGAAAAAAAATGTAAATACAAATGAAAAAAAAAGTAAATACAATATGAAAAAAAATGTAAATACAAATGGGAAAAAAATGTAAATACAAATGAAAAAAAATGTAAATAAAAAAATGTAATACAAATGAAAAAAAAATGTTAGATACAAATGAAAAAATGTAAATACAAATGAAAAAAATGTAAATACAAATGAAAAAAATGTAAATACAAAAGAAAAAAAATGTAAATACAAATGAAAAAAAAATGTAATACAAATGGAAAAAAAATGTAAATACAAATGAAAAAAAATGTAAATACAAATGAAAAAAAAAATGTAAATACAAATGAAAAAAAATGTAAATACAAATGAAAAAAATGTAAATACAAATGAAAAAATGTAAATACAAATGAAAAAAATGTAATACAAATGAAAAAAAAATGTAAATACAAATGAAAAAAAAATGTAAATACAAATGAAAAAAAAAATGTAATACAAATGAAAAAAAAAAGTAAATACAATGAAAAAAAATGTAAATACAAATGAAAAAAATGTAATACAAATGTAAAAAAAAAAAATGTAGATACAAATGAAAAAAAATGTAAATACAAATGAAAAAAAATGTAAATACAAATGAAAAAATGTAAATACAAATGAAAAAAAATGTAAATACAAATGAAAAAAAAAGTAAATACAAATGAAAAAAATGTAAATACAAATGGAAAAAAAATGTAAATACAAATGAAAAAAAAATGTAAATACAAATGGAAAAAAAATGTAAATACAAATGAAAAAAATGTAAATACAAATGAAAAAAAATGTAGATACAAATGAAAAAATGTAAATACAAATGAAAAAAATGTAAATACAAATGAAAAAAAATGTAAATACAAAAGAAAAAAATGTAAATACAAATGAAAAAAAAATGTAAATACAAATGGAAAAAAAATGTAAATACAAATGAAAAAAAATGTAAATACAAATGAAAAAAATGTAAATACAAATGAAAAAAAAATGTAAATACAATGAAAAAAAAATGTAAATACAAATGAAAAAAAAATGTAAATACAAATAAAAAAATGTAAACAAAATAAAAAAAAAAATGTAAATACAAATGAAAAAAAATGTAAATACAAATGAAAAAAATGTAGATACAAATGAAAAATGTAAATACAAATGAAAAAAAAATTAAATAAAATGAAAAAAAATGTAAATACAAATGAAAAAAAATGTCAATACAAATGAAAAAAAAATGTCAATAAAAAAAAAAAATGTAAATACAAATGAAAAAAAATGTCAATACAAATGAAAAATAATGTAAATACAAATGAAAAAAAAAAATGTAAATACAAATGAAAAAAAAAAAATTATACAAGTTAATCACATATCAAACTCAGGATAGAATTCTATTTATTTTATACAATTAGTATTATTTGGATTATTCGGACTATTTTCCTCATCTTCATCTGTACAACATTTCGGTCGATGTACCCTCCGGCCTTCTTCAGGTATTTCCTGTCGGACTCGGGAACCTTCTTTTCGGACTCGGGAACCTTCTTTTCGTAATTGGGAGCCATCACAAACTTTGAACCTAACCCTTTATTAAAATCCAATATGGTGAATTTATTAGCATTATCAGAAATCATTGAATGGGAAACCCTAATCAGCTAATAATTACTTGCAAATTTAGTCATAACTGAAATGAAATTATTATTAACATTTTAGATATTTTTCAACTCCTACAAATACATGCAGTGTTGGGTTAGCAACTCCGCCCCATTAAAACAACAGCATCCTTACTAAGCATTATTGACATGATGTGGCTGCTAACTTAAACCCTACAACATGGATACAGGGGGGGGTTCTACACACAAGCACACAAATACACACTCAATTATGATATTCACCACAAACTTCCTATCATTTATAGTTTTTTTTTTCTTGTAGTCCAGGTTACAAGTGTGGTAAGGGTAATCCAAAGCCAAACATTTTTAGACCTTATTTTTACAATGCAAGTATCATTGGGGAATGAGAAAATAGAAATTTAATTTAAGAAATCAAATTGTAGTTTCTTGTTCCCCAATGATACCTACATTGAAAAAATAAGGTCTACAAAAATGGTTGATTTTAGGTTTCCTTTATTGTCCTTTTAAGATTAACAATTATTTTGTTAGGGTGTCTCATAGTTGTGTAATGGTTAACAAGCTAGTATTGCAGATCCATTACAACTGAAAGCATCCTAGGCATTACACTATATATATTTACCAACCCAGGATGTGACACATGGCCTCTTTTCAAGTGGAGTTTAACAGGTTAATATCTAAAGTTTTCCTTCTACTATACCGGTTGCCATACAAAGGTTAAAGAGCTCAGTCTACCCTACTATTTACCCATAACTGGAGGGAGAATAGTTGGACGCATACCTTTCCCAAGGGTATTAGTGCTATATAAAATGCAACCAGCCTTGTCCAGGATTTGAACTCATATTGTCGTGTCCATTTCCTATGATTACACTATACAGCATCTGATGGTGAGGCTCAAGTTCTGGAGATCTGGGGAGTATGGAGTACTTGTTCATTGTCATTACTCATAGATCCACTCTGACCTGGAGTGGTAGTATTTGTTACAGTCCCATCTATGGGTTAAATAGATCTGTTTAAAAATGATTTATATTTGATAGGACCACGAAAAAAAGAAAAAAATCTCTTGATAAAGTAATACACAAAAAATCTAAATATGAATATACAATGAATGTGATTCCCTAACCTCCACTCATAAAATAACCGTTGGTGAGTTGACAATCAACTAACTATTAAAAAAAACAAACTTGCATGCTACCATTCAGTCAGAATAGCAAGGTAATATCAAATACCAACTCTTAACTGTTATACTCTGAAGAGGAATAAATATCTCGTTTTTTTTTTCTCTTTAAATATTTGATACATTTCCCAAAAGGCTCTCATTAAATTTTAAGGAAGAGTATGATTGTAATATGAGGTGAGGTAAAAAAAGTAAAGTAAAGTCGTCGCAGTGGCCTAAAGTCAGTATAAGTCAGATAGCGAGGGAATCTATCCCCTTTTCACTATCACTAGACCAAGGAAATTGATTTGATGTCTGAGGTGGAGAGCCACATCTACCATCAGCTCCTTACTTTACTGCACAGATCTCTGTGCTACTCATATGCTGAGTCGGCAAGGAGCTGGTATCAAACCCGGAACCTTGCGGTTCCTAATCGGATGCTTTACCGACTGAGCTATGTCCAATTAGTTTTATTGTTGTTTTTTTTAAATTATTATTTCATTCACTTATTTTTTCGTTTGTTTGATTATTCACATTTGTTAATGTTCCCTTTCAACAGAACTGACTGCTATTAACATTTGCAATAAAAACAATAAAGAAGTAAAAACACAACAAAAAAAAAAACAAAGAATTCAAATCAGCCAATGAAAAACAAAGAAATAACAAAGGAGACTGATGAGTTGAAAAAACAACAGAAATAAATTATAAAGCTTAATATATATATATGAACTCTTTGTTGAGATCGCCCGAAGGAAAAAGGTGAAAAGTATTCAGAAACAATTACCCGCGTTGATTGGCACACTTTTTTATAAATTTCATATAAAATTACAGTTTTTAAAATTTGCTATAAATAACAAGAGCAACGAAAATAAAAATAGAAAATATTATCTATTTCAGAATCTTTTATTTTGTTTTGGTTTGGTTTATTTTGTTTTACGGCATATCAACCTCAGTGGGTCATTTAATGCTGATAAAGTTTTGAAATAAATCAATTCTTAATCGATAATACAATTTTTTTTATAAATACATTTTTCTATTTAACCCATTGATAGGATCCTAACAGATACGACCACTCCGGGTCAGAGTGGACCAGGGAGCAATGGTGATGAAGGGGTGCTCCACATTCCCCAAACCTCCAGAACTGGAACCTCACCATCAGATAGAGTTTAACGTCATTCCCAGGACATGTAGACCCCGCAGCCACCGCCTTCTAGCACCCATATGATAAAAAGCTCAACTGATGGTTTTCTAAAATTCTTTGAATTATCAGGAATTAATGATCTGTGTAAATTAGTATCTTCATCTTTATTAGTTTATTAGTTTGAATCAGTTAACTTGTCACCCCAATATTTAGAATATACTGGTTGTATCCTCTGAAGACAAGTAAGACACACACCCCCCTGCCCCCCCCCCAAAAAAAAATAGTGTTTTCCAGGTATGATACTAAACTCCATCCGGTAGTGGGGTTCCAGATTTAGAGCTTTGGGGAGTGTCAACTTATTTGTTTGTTGCTATTACTCCCAGGTCCACTCTGACCCAGTGTGGTAATACTTGTTATCTGTGGGTCAATTAGATCAGTTTGAAAATTATTAGTATTAACCAAGAATACTTGAAACCATATAACTGTGTGTAAATGATTTGTATTAAAAAGTTACTTGAAGCTATATTTGTTTACGAGTGATTATCATTAATTATTAAAATTGTTTATTAAAAATATTATCATTAATTATTAAAATTATAAAACTATTTATATTATAATATAAAACTATTAAATTATAAAAATTATAAAACTTAGGAATATTTGAGACAATATAACTATGTACAAACAAATTATTATTATTATTAATTTTATGATAATTATTTTAAAATGCAAATAGACCCCCTGAAACCATATAATTACTTGCTAATTATTGGTATTAGATAGGAATACTTATAACCATATAACTGTGTGTAAATGATTTGTATTAAGAAGTTACTTGAAGCTATATTTGTTTACGAGTGATTATCATTAAGTACTTGAAACCTGACTTTGGCATGAAATAACCCAACAAGTGTTGACATGTCACAAAATAAACCAACCAACAATCTATTAACTCTCCCCATCTTTTTTCATTTCATTTTCAATTTTTTTTCATCCAATGCTGAAATTAAAGTTTTTGTGCACAACTGGATTAAAAGTAAACCAGAAATTTTCTAGTTCTTTTGGCAGGGGTTATAAAATATGCTGACTGCACCTCTGCAGAGAGGTAAGATCCCCCCCAATGGGGTTACCTGTTGGCCATGGTTGGCAACTTGTGCAGTCGCCTCTTAGTTTCTTCTTTCCTTCTCTCATGATACCAGAATCCATTTCACAGTTGAGTTATCATGTTGCATACCCTTCTTCACTTCACTTACTTCTTGTCGTATTTTCTATTCTGGCTGGCTGCTATTCTGATCGTCTTTGGTATTTCTTCTAACATCTTGACTTGGTCTGGTCTAGCATCTCGTATCTCCTAAGGTCTGGTTTTCTATTGCTATGTTCCTGCTGGCTGGTCGTCCTGGATTCATTTCTTAGTCTTGTTACCAAGACATTCATCAACCACAAGAACATATTACTTATCCAAACTTTTATTTCCTTAACTATACATTTCATGTAACTAAATATCTGACTAACATAGCGCGCGTGAGTTCCAGTTTTAGGCAGGACCTAAAATAGCCGACTTCTCTGCCTGACATCTAACTGAAAACAGGTCCCACGTGACTTCACGTATTTTGGCGGGCTTCTGTAATTTTCCATTGAAGGACCTGGCCATGGTATGAAAAGGGTCATCCCCTCAGAATTACAGGGGACTGACAATAATCTTATGCAACCGCTTAGATTATGTAACAATCATCCTGTCTCAAGATACCCTCTTTCTCTCCCTCTCCAACGTGATGGAGAAAATGTGTGGGGATTAAAATAAAATTAGAATAAAAATTTAAAATTTTAAAAAAAATTAGCAAACTCACATGAGCCTTCACCGGAAGAACCCTCCGAGCATGTGCGGGAAAAAGGATCCACTTCTGACCCCCAAGAGAATCTCTCGGCTATTCGAGTTTAGGCCTTGACTGTGCCTAGTCACTACTACTGGCCAGAAAGAAATTTCCTTGCCACATGGTAGCTATGACCAATGAATAAAGCCTAAATCATAAAACCACTTTTTGTCTTTGTCTCTTCCTTTTGTCGGTCCTTGAATCCCTTACTTTTCAGTGTGACCACCAAATCAACCTCTCACCTGGCCTTCGGGCCGGGGGTCCAGTGTGCTTCGGCCACTGGACCGGTATGTTGTAATAATAGCGTCGATCCCAGGGGACCATCCCCCCAGGCAACACCTGCCCCCTTGATTTAAAGGGACAGGGCTGGGTTTATTGCCCAGTGCCTGAGGCGCCCGCCTTGAGGGGGAATGCTGACGGGATAGACGCAATTTTTCACCCGCCATCCCATGAACTTCGGTTTGTGGGTGGATCCCACATTAATAGGGCCTTTGTGCCTGACCTGGTACGAGTGGGGTACTAAGAAAATAAAAACCAAATAGGATGCGGTTCAAAGCAAACCCTAAGAACACACACCAAGAATAACAACAGCCACCTTTTAAACCTTAAAACCTTAAACCTCTTGCCACTCCACAAATGTAGATAAGTACAGAGTGGAAGTGTGTAGCAAGATTGAATTTGGCAAGGACTACTACTAAGGGGGAGGAAGAAAGAAATAAGTGAGAGAGTAAAGGTTTTAAAAAGAGTAATGAACACAAAACAATTTGACCAGAGCGTGACCCCCGAATGGAGAATTAAGTGTCAACGGGAAGTTTCGGGTGTTGACCAGAACTAGAAGTCACGTGGTGACGTGGAACGACGAAGAAAAATACCAGCCTCTTTTTGCTTTCCGCTGTCGTAGGGTACGGATCGGACCTCTGGGTCTCTTGTGTGGGATCACCGTAATTTAACAGTGTACTCTCTCTCTTTCTCTCTGCCTTTCCTCCTTTCCGATACAGCCCATGAGACGCACGAGACGAGCCCTGGCAATAAAAGCTAAGCAGCCTGTGACGATATATTTCTCGCGTTGTACTTTTTTATCAACAAGATGACCGCCACGTGCCGAAGACATTTTTAGTACGGTGAATATATACCGCCACCGCCACGTTACGTATATCAGCTTTGGGTATCGTGAATATAACAGATACCGCTACGTTACAAGTGGAAGAGAGCAAACTTGCCTGGTCGTCCCTTTTTGACTGTCAGGTGTAGTTGTAAATTTGTTTCGACTGACTTATATCAGGCCTTACCACTCATCCTTACCATGGGCAACCAAAACAGTACTCATATTTTTATTCAATTCTCCGATACCATAACTCACAGTTAACCACAGATGAAATTAGCTTCTATGGCTGCTGGTTTGATTCTGAACTAAGTAATTCTACTTTCCTAAGGGGTCCCTTGATCATGTGACTCTATAAGCCAATCAAAGTCAACTTGGAATTAAAGCTTGTCTTGTTGATTTTCCATGAGTTTACGGTTAAATTCCAGTTCTAACTACACTTCATTACAAAAATGATTGGCTATGCCTATTCATTATTTAACACCATCTCATTAAATTTCAAGCCTCTGAAATTAGTAGACTAATTCATATACCTTAGTAGCAATATCTCATCAACTGAAAACATATGCATAGATAAAGCATGGACTCCTATTGATAGATTATCAACTATGATCTCTGATAAAATAAAACAGGAATTCTTTCAAGCTGTAGCCATGTCAGTACTACTGTATGGTTGCACCACTTTAACAAAATGCTTAGAGAAGAGACTAGATGAGAACTATGCAAAGATACTGCATGCTGTTTTCAACAAATCAAGGAATCAATACACAGTTGTACAACTATTTACCTCTCATCCCACATCAAGACAAGTAAGACATGCTGGGCTCTGCTGGAGAAGTAAGGATGAACTCATAAATGATGTTCTCTGCTTAGAAAGGCATGAATCCACTTCTCCCTCTAAATGTGAGGTAAATAGCAAGGCAGCTAGTTTTTTTAGCTTTGTCAAATCCATCTTTAGCATTCAATATTTGAAATCAGAGATCTTAATATTTCTTGATGGTATCATGTAACTCAGTAAAACCTGCCACATTCTACTAATTTCAGGGACAATCTTGTGTCACATCCTACCCATGGCAAACGGGTTGAGTAAATACCTACTAATTTCAGAGACTTGCCATCCAACTGCTGGAGAAGCAAGGATGAACTCATAAGTGATGATCTCCTGTGGACACCTACACATGGACTGGACACACCTGTGTTGGCCAACCAGCAAAAACTTACATTCATCAATTCTGTATGGACACTCGATGCCGTCTAGAGGACTTGCCAAGAGTGATGGTTGATAGGGATAGAGGGTGAAACAGAATTAAAGGAATCCATGCTGTCAGCATGCCTTGATGATAATGGTGTACAAATATATATATATATATATATATATATATATATATATATTTACCAACTCCTCCGCACGAGCAGGATACGACACAAGGTCAATTTCTTAAGCGGAGTTCAGCAGGTTTGAATTCAGAGTTTTCCTTCTCCTAGACTGGTTACTTAGCCATGGTTAAAGAGCCCAGTCTGCCCTGCTATTTACCCATAGCTGGAAGGAGAGTAGGAGTCATACCTTTCCCAAGGGTATTAGCGCTAAGTGAAATGCAATTAACACATCCAGGATTTGAACTTGGGGCGACGAGTCCATTTCCCATTACTTTAACCATTACACCACACCTATATATATATATATTAATATTTATATTTTTGCTTGAAGGCAATTACAATGTGCATATCGCATAAAATTCAATAATTATAGAAGATAATAATGACAAGTGAATTTCGCAAAGAATTATTTGGTGTGTAGAACATCGTACAGACTGTTTCAACTTTATTAAGTCTCATCAGTGATGTATACTAACGATTTCCCTCCGACAGAAATCGAAACTGGGACTTCAGCAGGATAGTCAGAAACTATACTGCTTCGGCCACGATACAGCACGGAAAAATTCCTGCAAAATTAACCTGTCAATGATACTGAGACATCTCTACCATATGAGGCAAGAGGACGCTGAGTGAATTTAATTCATTTTAATATCAATTTCATTATTCCATTTGGTATAAAATTTCATTGATAGGTTTAGAGACCTTATTTATCAATCAATAGCTCATCATTTTACAGTTTCCCTTTCTTTTCTTTTTCCTTTTTCTTTTTTTTTTCTTTTTTCTTCTATTTCTATTCCAATTCTTTTTCTTCTGTTTTTTTTCTTGTCTTTCTTTTGTGTAAAGTAATTTAATCTGGTTTCAAATATTCCTATCCAATATTCTCTTTTACCCAATCTGTTCACCACAGGTAGGATGTGATATAAGGTCGCAAGTACGGGGCATCCAATGAGGATCAAACTTGCTATTCAGCAGTAATATATCTGTGAGACTAACTTGTTAACCATTACACCATGATGAGATGCCCTTTACATATAGTATCCTCTGTAGACGAGTAAGACATCCACAAAAGGGGCATTCTTATATATATGTATGTATGTATGTATGTATGTATGTAAAATGAAACTGGAAGTGAATCCGACGGTATGTTGAAAAAATGAATAAAGGAAAGAAAGTATAGAATGGATAATATAGGATATTTTAATCAATTTTACTTACATGCGTTTCGGTCAGGAGTTTATCCATGTGTACATTATTCAAACTATTATTATTTTTAAATAATCAAATTTCTATTATTATTATTTCATTTCATTTGATTATTGAAAAATAATAATAATTGTTTGAATAATGTACACATGGATAAACTCCTGACCGAAACACGTGTAAGTAAAATTGATTAAAATATCCTATATTATCCACTCTATACTTTTCTTTCCTTTGTTCATTTTTTCAACATATATATATATATATACATATATATATATATATATATATGAGTATGAAAAGGTGGAATGAAAACATCACACAATGCTGTTAAAGAGAAAACAATTTATAATATAACAGCATTGTGTGATGTTTTCATTCCACCTTTTCATACTCATACTGTCGGATTCATTTCCTTTCTTTTAACTTATATATATATATATATAATCACACAGTATTACAGAGAGAGAATATTTTTTAGTTAACCGTTAGTTAATATTAGATTCAAGCGATCTTCAATTCCTAAAAGTTATATTGCGGTTTAGGGGCCAGTTTAGCTCAGTCTGTAGAGTGTTCGGCTAGGAGCCACAAGGTTATTGGTTCGATACCGGTCCTCGCCAACTCAGCGTATGAGTAGCACAGAGATCTGTGCGGTAAAGTGAGGAGCCGATGGTAGGTGTGGCGACCACACCTCAGACGCTAAAAACAATCTCCTTGGTCTAGCGCTATTGAAAAGGGGATAGACTCCCTCGCTGTCTGGCTGATACCGACATTAGGCCACCCCGACGACTTTACTTACTTTACTTTATGGGGCTTCCAATGAGGATCAAACTTGCTATTCAGCAGTAATATATCTGTGAGACTAACTTGTTAACCATTACACCATGATGAGATGCCCTTTACATATAGTATCCTCTGCAGACGAGTAAGACATCCACAAAAGGGGCATTTTTACTGTGACACTAAACTGCATCGGATGGTGAGGCTCCAGAGGAGTATGGAGTACCCCTTCATTGACATTACTCCCAGGGCAACTATCCATGGCACAAATAGATCTGTTTGAAAATTGTTAGTTTTATATAGGAATACTTGATATCATATAATGGAGGGAAAACAAATGATTATTATTTGGAGACCTTATTTATCAATAAAGATGATGATGATCATTATCATTTTACAGTCTCCCTTTCTTTTCTTTTCTTTTTCCTTTTTTTCTGTCTTTCTTTTTTCCTCTATTTCTTTTCCAATTCTTTTTCTTCTGTTTTTTTTTCTTGTCTTTCTTTTGTGTAAAGTAATTTAATCTGGCATAAAGGTTTGATGAATTGAAATGTCACTTCTTTCATATTCACTTCAGTTGTGATATCATTTTCCAACAGATAATTTGCTACCACCTCTGTCGTCCACTTGATTTCCTTTTTATCCTCTTACTCTTTACGACTGAATATTCAATCTTACTGGATCCATTTTCATTTATTATTTTTTTTTGAATTTGATACTTTTCAGGGGTTGTTATTTTTTTTTTTTAATTTTCTCATTTTTAAAGAAATTTAAATTAAGAACAAATAAATTTTCAATTTGAAGCTGCATAATTTTATCTAAATAAACTGATTTTTATTATTTTCACTCTTTTTAGAGTTTTTCACATCAGTGTTAGCTTCTCTTTTCTCTTTTATTTTACTTTACCAATTTTCTTTTCTTTATTTTTACCCATTATTTTCTGTTTGCTTTCTTTCTTTCATTTTACAACCCTTCCATCCATCAAGTTCTTGTATGTTCACATTATTATAAAAAATGCACCCTTCGTGCCTAGACGAAAGACCATTAACACCAAGAGTATTCTTTTTCTTCTGTTGGTATTTCAGACAATATTTTTTAGAAGACGTTTTTATGATGGAACATAGAAAAAGAAAAAAAAAACTGTAGAAACGTCCCTGATCCATTTTTTTATAATATGGTTGGTGTTAGGGAGGATATTTAATCGAGTCCCCACTCACCAAGGTCCAATATTAGCAATGATATATTCACACTGAATTAGGAAGCGCATGGTGTAATGGTTAAAGTCACGGGAAATGGACTCGTCACCCCGAGTTCAAATCCTGGATGTGGTAATTGCATTTTCACTTAGCGCTAATATCCTTGGGAAAGGTATGAATCCTACTCTCCTTCCAGCTATGGGTAAATAGTAGGGCAGACTGGGCTCTTTAACCTTGGTTAGGCAACCGGTCTAGGAGAAGGAAAACTCTAAATTCAAACCTGCTGAACTCTGCTTAAGAAATTGACCTTGTGTCACATCCTGCTCGTGCAGAGGGGTTGGTAAATATATATATTCACACTGAATGAATGGAAAGAAAGAAAGACAAGATAAGCCCATTGTAGGAACATTTAATGCATACATAATAAACATACAAGAAATATTAACAAGATACACAAATGTGTCCCAACAGATAAAAGATGCATTTATTGTTTCATGAACGAGCAGTATGTAAAAAGGTGTACAAAAACAGTAAAAGTCTTACTTGAATTCTTTGATTGTTCATAGCCATGTGAGCTTTACATGGCGAAGCAGTGACAATGTTATTTGCCCGGTGGTAAGTCTATTCATTGAACAGAGATAAAAGGGCACATATTATTTGTTCAAAGAACAGGAGATGAAAGACACAAGAAAAGATCCTGGGATTTTCATGAGGCATGCATAATACATGCCCCCCCCAAATCCAAGGGGGACAATTGGCTGTTTTATTCTAAAAATCTGGACCTTTGTTCTGAAAAGAGGAAGCCAGTTTTTTTCTCAATGAGTTACAAAACTGTCATTGAGTTATTTCAACAATGTGTGTGTATTCCAAATATATATGCCAGCTAATTATAACAGCAACAATTAAAGAATATTTTAATAACTAGTTTTGTACTATGGCATTGACAATACTATAAATAAACCAGACTATTTAAGACTATCTATCTCATATCTAATAATAATCTAATATCATTGAATAAAACAAATTACTTCTTTTTTTATGATAAAAGTATTGGTCATCATGGAATTGGTGAACATTTGTTGAAGTAAATTTAGGATGCAAATAAGGTGAATTATATATACTAGCAAATATATGCACCCTCCGGGTGCAAGTATTTAAGTTTTAATGTAATGAAATATCGTATTAAATTAGAAAGTCTAATAAGAAGGCAGATAAAAAGATATGTAACAGAGTGGGGGTATAATAGAAAAATAGAAATGAAACTTACTCTTCCATCACTCCCGTCTTTCATTGCTGAATTTTACTTATTTAACTATTTAGTTAAATTAGGAAATAAAGAATAAAATGACAGTTATTTTTTCTTGTTAATGGATTTCATTTAAGATTCATTGAAGAGATTTTTGCTTATATCATTAAAATAAAAACCAAACAGTTAGAAATCAATAATATAAGCACATTTAATAAAAATCACATTTTTTAATATCAATATGCAAATTAGCCTTCCCATTCACACTGCAAACCGCTATTTTTTGTATATATAAATACAATTGCATGTTATTTGTATGTAGATATGGACAACACTAATAAAAAGGTGAAGCAATTTTATTAATAATTCAGGTTTAAATATGAATAAAATCATGGAGAATGTGATGTAAATAACTATGTTAATTGTGACTCGATTAGTAATATAGTTTCGGTTACAGACAGAAAAACACACAATCTCCATTATAATAAGATATATATATATATATATACATATATATATATATATATACATATATATATATATATATATGTGTGTGTGTGTGTGAAGAAAGGAAGTGAATCCGACGGTATGTAGTATATTAAGAAAAATGAAAAAACACAGGTTTAAACTCACCACTTAACCCATTTATTCATTTTTCTTAACCCATTTAAACCTGTGTTTTTTCATTTTTCTTAATATACTACATATATATATATATATATATATATATATATATATATATATATATATATGTGTGTGTGTGTGTGTGTATGTATGCGTGCGTGTGTGTGTGTGTGTGTGTGTGTGTAAGGTATCCAAAACTTGTTGTAAGAGATGATTCTACATGGGATCTTCAAAATCTCACTGTATAATTATTGCATGTTTTAGTAGGTACACATACAAGGATTTTTATAAATCCTCAATGTATAATAATCTATTTAAATTAAATACAGAGCAATATATATATATATATATATATATATATATATATATATATATGTTAAAATAATGAATAAAGGAAAGAAAGTATAGAAAGGATAATAAAGGATAATTTTAATCAATATCACTTACACACGTGTTTCGGTCAGGAGTTTATCTATGTGTACAATATTTAAACTATTATTATTTTTAAATAAACAAATGAAATGAAATAATAATGATAGATTGTTTATAATCATTTGTTTATTTAAAAATAATAATAGTTTAAATATTGTACACATAGATAAACTCCTGACCGAAACACGTGTAAGTGATATTGATTAAAATTATCCTTTATTATGCTTTCTATACTTTCTTTCCTTTATTCATTCTTTCAACATACCGTCAGATTCACTTCCAGTTTCATCCTTATATATATATATATATGTATATATATATATTTATAATATTAATATATATGTAATATTAATATAACATAGGTGTGGCGCTCCACCAAAACAATCTCCTTGGTCTAGTGCTGGTGAAAAGGGGATAGACTCCCTCGCTGATTGGCTGATACCGATTTTAGGTCACCCCGACAACTTTACTTTTACTTTTTATATATATATATATATATATATATATATATATATATATATATATTAATATCATAGGTCATTAATATATATTTTTAACATTATAACATTATATATATATAATATTAATATAACATATATATATATATATATATATATATATATATATGTTATATTAATATTATAGGTCCACTTTAGCTCAGGCAGTAGAACATCCGCTTAGAAATCACAAGTTTCCTGGTTCATTACCGGCCCTCACCAACTCGGTGACATGAGTAACACAGGGATCTCTGCAGTAACGTAAGGAGCTGATGTAAGTGTAGCGCTCCAACCCAGATGCAAAAACAATCTCCTTGGTCTAGCATTAATGAAAAGAGGATAGACTCCCTCGCTGACTGGCTGATACCGACTTTAGGCAACCTCAAAGACTTTTATATTAATATTACTACACACACACACACACACATATATATATATATATAACATTAATATATTCATAACATTAATATGTATTTAATATTGATATAATATATATGTATATATATATGTGTGTGTGTGTGTGTGTGTATGTGTGTGTGTGTATTAATATTAATATATATATATATATATAATAATATATTTTTGAAGGCGTAATAATGCACATTTATGTTTAAAAAACATATCTATTTCTTTTTTTTTTTTCTTTTTTTGAGTCCTAAATATTTTCAGGCAAATGCCCATCTTCAGAGGATTGAAAGATTTTTTTTAAATTTTCATCTGTATTTGATAAATTCAACTGTGTTGTTAATCCGTTGAATGTTTAATCGTAAATGCGAAATCTTTTTTTTTTCCGGCAAAGATGCAGTTATGCTCGGCAAACTCCGTCAAAATCCGTGCGGCGATCGTGTTTCGCGGGATGTTTTGAAAATTATTTCATATATAAATTTTTTTAATTTTTTTTTTTTTTATAATACTATAAAAAAATGAGGCCCTGCTCAGGGATATTGAAATAAAGATTTTTTCAGATCATTTTTTTTATAGTGAGTTCGAAGCATTAATTAAAATGTAATAATATATTTTTGAAGGCGTAATAATGCATTTTTTTTTTATAATACTATAAAAACTATAAAAGCATAACTGCATCTTTGCCGGAAAAAAAAAAAATTTCGCATTTACGATTAAACATTCAACGGATTAACAACACAGTTGAATTTATCAAATACAGATGAAAATTAAAAAAAATCTTTCAATCCTCTGAAGATGGGCATTTGCCTGAAAATATTTAGGACTCAAAAAAAAAAAAAAAAAAAAATAAATAAATATGTTTTTTAAACATAAATGTGCATTATTACGCCTTCAAAAATATATTATTACATTTTAATTAATGCTTCGAACTCACTATAAAAAAAAATGATCTAAAAAAATCTTTATATATATATATATATATATATATATATATATATATATATATATAATGTAAAAAGAATGACTTACTGGTAAAAATATTGGGTTGGTCCCAATATTTGGTTGGTACAAGTGTTACTCGGATAAGTCAGTGTTATAACAAATATAAAGTGCTCAATTTGTAAGTAGAGTTGATTTATTATTATAGTGTACAGAAATAACCTACTCAAGTTTCTCCATAAGGATCTTCAGGTTTAAAATCCACTGAATTAATCAAGATATTGATTAATTACAGCTAACTGCAGGAGTTCATAATTACAACATGAACTCCTGCAGTTAGCTGTAATTAATAAATATCTTGATTAATTCAGTGGATTTAAACCTGAAGATCCTTATGGAGAAACTCAAGTAGGTTATTTCTGTACACACTATAATAATAAGGCTGAAATGTACATACAGAGATTGACTTTTTCTCGATTTGTTTACGCCTTACATTTAAACCGATATGCACGCCTAATTCATTTAATTATAACTAATTAATTCACAAATTAG